>BTPG01000006.1:22359320-22499320 GCA_036245525.1 Semisulcospira habei | reverse complement strand
TGTGTGTGTGTGTGTGTGTGTGTGTGTGTGTGTGTGTGTGTGTGTGTGTGTGTGTGTGTGTACATTTGTGACAGCGTGCGTGCGAGCGTGAGAGAGAGAGAGAGAGAGAGAGAGAGAGAGAGAGAGAGGAGAGAGAGAGAGAGAGAGAGAGAGAGAGAGAGAGAGAGAGAGAGAGAGTGGCCGCAGGAAATACATTACACTAAGCAACCGAAACGTTTTTGGTGAGAGGCCCGCTCCGTTTTATTCAACAAAAACTGAAACAAAAGTAATCTGCCCGATTTCGCAACAGTTTGTCCATCCCATCAGACCGTCCTTCCGCAAACGAAATGTCAAAGTGTGGCCGCCGGGCTCTTCACATAACAAACCCTGCAAGAAATACTGAATGAAATCAGCTCTAATCAATCACGTTTTCTCAAGTGTCCTGGTCTGTGATTTTGGACCTTAAGGCTCTATCAGAGCCGTAAGGTCAAAAATCGCAGACCAGCCGATGTAAAAAATTGCGCACGGGTAGCATACTTTAATACTTTAACCCATTTAACACTCTACAGCAGGAGGTGGATCGACCATGCTATTTCAAGGATAGCGCCAGATTAGCTTGGCGCCGTCGATAAGAAAGGCTGAGTGAGTGAGTGTGCGTGTGAATGTGTGTGTGTGTGTGTGTGCGTGCGTGCGTGCACTTCACATTAGGCATAAGGACTCACGCGCCAATGTTGGCCGCTGTTGGCCAACGCACGGCCGTGCGCGGGCCAACAGCGGCCGACGTCGGCCCGAGGACCTTTTGAACGTCGGGATTTGACGTCCCTGTTGGCCGAGGGCGTGACTGACAAGCTTACTTTAACTTTTCACTGACCAGTTCTATGTGTGATCCCACGCAGACAACATCCGAGACTGAAAACTGAACATGAATTGCAACGCACAGCAAAAGGTACTCGGGCCGACATTGACTGACCTGATTTGGTTGTGCGTGGGCACCCCTAATCTGACGCGAGTTCGATTTGGCTCAGTTTGCGTGAGAGAGCTTAGTCCTGCGCAACCCACTATAGCAGATCACCATGCCCAGTGGCTTGCGCGGGACTGAGCTCACTCACTCCGCCTCGCAACGGAACCCTTTTCCCTTACTAAAACTGACGACTTCATTTTGTTGCCGTTAGATGAATGCAAAAGCACGCGGTGGCAAACATAGAACTTTAAGACAATTTGTCCCAGGTACCGTGGCCAAATCCCCACATTTTGGAGTTGTCATCTGAGGACTGCATTACAATTCAGCAGACAGATCGAGCATGCTAGTTAAAAAAAAAATGTTAAATGTTTAGAGCTTAACGTCTTTTGTTCACAACGAAGGTGATGCATGCTAGTTCAAGGGTGGTGCCAGAGTAGCTTGGCGCCTATAGGCGCCAAGCTATTCTGGCACCACCCTTGAACTAGCATGGTCGAGCCATATCTGGCTGTGGTGTGTCGGGACTCAGTGAATGAGTTAGGACAATTTGTACCAAGTTCATTTGTTGAGAGCCGGGAAAGACCTTCGATCCAACAGAAACACTTCGAGAAGCCTCCCCCCCCCCCCCCCCCACCCCCAACCCACCTCATCCCAATCTTGTATCTAGGCCAACCTAGGACAGATAGCGCCAGCCTGTTCAGTCTGTTCCGTCCCCTGCAACTACTACAAGCTCAGGTCGATGTATAGTCCCAAAAAAGGGATATTCTTGTTACAGCTCATAAAAAGGATCAGTTGTAAAAGGATTTAAGAAACGTAATCTAAAATGAGACCGATAAAGAATACAACCACCACACACATCACATTCTAACGGCATATCACATACAATGAGGCTTGTGCTCGTAAAAGCCCTTACGCGCTCCACTTTATCCGTCAGAATCTTCCAGAGTTCGGCCTTTCTGGTATTGTATATGGCGATTCATCAGGTTCATACGGATTTTTTTTTTTTTTTAACGGATCTACCATTTGCAAGGCGTGAGGGGCAAAGCCGTTCGTCGCTGGAAAGGGCCAGCCAGTCTGTCCATCTCAACCCGTATCATACTGAGGCTAAAAGCTTCAAATTTGTGCGCTGCCATAATTATGTAAGCTACATTATAGTACTTACAGATAAAGATATAGACATTTTGGGTTCAAAGGTGGTGCCAGAATAGCTTGGCGCTTAGAGGAGCCAAGCTATTCTGGCACTACCCTTGAACTATTTCAGTCAAACTTATTTCACACACTGGTGTATTCCGAATGATAATGGTTAACCCGTTTACTGCCAGTGAGGATCACACATTTCGCGTCTGGATCGACTGCACACTGACCGCTATTCGCGTGAAAAACACAGACGTAAGTGGGTCAACAACAGGCACAAAGAACACACACAGGACTAACAAGAGACATAAATCCTCATGAGCCCCCGCGACAGCGGGGGCTCATGAGGATTTATGTCTCTTGCAGGTGGGTATCGTTCGCCTTGCCCCGGGGGTTAAGAGGTTAAAATTAATAGACAAAGCAACACGAAAAATGAGACGGAGAGTAGATGTGTATTTTGCATGCTGGTCTGTGACTTTTGGACCTTTCTGCGTTCAGTCTTAAGATCCCAAATCACAGACCAGCACAAACTGCATCAATTCCTACAATCATGAACTTTTGTCCTGCGGCTCGGACAGTAGAAACTGATGCACCAGTAAAATTATTATCAGGCGGCGACATATTTCCCCCCACCCCCTACCCCCAAATTGAGGGTACAGAATCAGACATCAGCTGACATTGTATCTAGGTCCAGAATTGCACTGCCTCATCTCTCAGCTAAGGACTATTGTCCACTGGGGCGGACAGGGAGGAGAGGCATCGGTATTTTCAGCTGCGACTGCAATTTTCTTTCGTGTGTCCGTCTGGGCGCGAGAACAGGAACACGCCCCCGCGCCAATTGAGGGCCTGACATTTACACAAATGCTGCGTTCGATTTCTCAAGGAAATAATCTGTCCCTTTCTGTCTTTCACTTGCCTGTAAACTCGGTTCGACTTTCTACAAGAGGCATAGATTCTCATGAGCCCCTGCGACTTGCTATGTTGTATGTGCACCAACAGGTGCCCGTACTGAGGCACAGACGATGTCTCGCCCAAGAGGGATTTTCACATTTTGCAGCATCAGATGTGCTATGCCATTTAAGATCAAATATACAATAGTACACTTGCGGCCGATTTTTTTCTCTCAATTTTTTTAAAACTTCCATCTGCAAGAGGCACAGATGCTCATGAGCCCGTGCAGTCGCAAGGCGGACACGTTAAAATCTGTGTCTCTTGCATGCCGAAGGATTTTTGCACCGACATGAGGACTGACTGGTCCATCTACGATCAAATCAACGATAGCGACGAGATGGCTAATTCTCTTTTCTTCTGCCGTTCGTCTCACACCTAGGAGCATACATTCACACGAGCCCCTGCAACTGCTAAAGCTCATGAGAATCTACGCCTCTTTCCTGCTTAACCCATTCAACCCCACGACCGTATTTCCCAAATGTTTGGAGGTGTCACCTACGGACCATGTACTAGTTGCAGGAGAGCGATCGACCATGATAATTGAAGGTTAATGACCCGCCATCAGGCAATATTTGAGCATGGCGGACCATTTGCCGATGTCTCACTCCGACTTATGTGGGTAGGTTATCTTTTTTTCATGTAGAAATACTTGATACTGACATTAAACGTCTGAGAGGTGGGGGGTGGAGGAGGGGGGGGTGGGGGGTGGGAGGGGGTGGGGGGAAGGGGCTGGGGGGATTGATTGATTGTACATTGCTTAACGTCCCGACAGCAACAAGACTTTCTCAGGACGTGCCTGCACTGCTTGTGAAAAAAAACAACTAAATAGACTATTGAATGTATGTCGCCAGCCGGTCCAATACGTTAAATAAACCTACGACACGGGGCCTTGCACCCGGCGGTTAAGGGGTTAATCCCTTCACTGCTAGTGGGCGCAGATTGTGTTTCTGAAGCCCTAGGCATCCAAAGAACATGGACGCGGAGTGGTGTCAGCAAGAGGCATAGATCCTCATGAGCCCCCGCATTCGCGGGGGCTCATGAGGATCTATGACTCTTGCAGATGGATCGCCGGTGTTCATTTTAGAGGTAAGGCTTATTTGTTCCGTTTCTTTTCCCGTTGCACCCCATTCATCATTCTTCAGCCCGTTATATATAGAAAACTGAAGAGCAAAACTTGACAAATTGAACAGCAGCTACAGGAATAACAGTATGTGCTAATTCTGACAAAAGTCGAAATGTCACGAGTTAAAACTGATTATATTTTACACTTCATTATTAGTTGCGCGACTCAGTTTCAACTCAACATAGCATTTCTTTTTCTTTGTTTGGTTGTAGAAATGTGCTGACGAAACGTGGGCTACAAAAAGGCCACGTATGTTAACAATAACAATAATAATAATAAAATAATAGAACGTATGCAGGGGCGGATCAGTTACCTCGAGGGGGGGGGGCTAGGGAATTCGAACTCTCTGTCCATTCAACTTAACAGTTTTGGACAATGACTACTGAACTTCACCCGTGGATGCAGGACGGACATTTGTGATGTCAAAGATGATTTCATTGCAAGCGTCCAGCTAACAGTTTTGGCCAACTGACTGACTACTGAACTACACCCGTGGGTGCAAGACTGCGGGTTTCCCCCCGTACTTCAAACTTGGAACACGTCATCGAAGATGGATTGACCAATACGCGACTGAAATGTGAACCGTGTGTTTGCGCCAGTCAAAATGCACTCACGTTTCTGGACTTTCCGAGCCTAGCGCCACAAAAACAACAGGACTGAGTTTACAGAGACGGGCACTGTGACTAATTTGTATGGGCCGGTTTCTTCAGTACTGAATATGCAGCAAAGGGCGCAGAGTCCCCATGCGCCAGTAGGGGAGCTAACCCCTTCCTTGCCCTGTTTCTGAAATTTTTGTTTATTCAACGACCAAAAGCCCAAACCGTCCGAGGAACATGGTTACAAACTGGTCAAAGCAAGAGGCATAGATCCTCATGAGCCCCCGCAGTTGCGGGGGCTCATGAGGATCTATGCCTCTTGCTGACACCACTTCGAATCCATGTTCTTGGGACATCTAGTTTTTTTTTTTTTTTTTTTTTTTTTTTTTTTTTTTTTTTTGGTCTTGAATTAACGAAAATTGCGTTAACTCAATCGAGACGTGCCGCCTCCGGATAAGCGGCTTAAGTCGCGTATCCGGAGACGGCACGTCTCGAATGAGTTAACGGATGTTTTTTCCTTCCCTGCAGAACGCAAGAGCTCATGAGAATCTACGCCTCTTGCAGGGAAATGACTGAAAGGGGCTCATAAGGAGCCATGTCTCTTGCCGACACAAGAACCAATTCTTACATATTTTTTTATCCTGGGGGGAGGGGGAGGGGGAGGGAGAGTATCAGCGTACGCCTGGGGTAAAAAGCAGTTGTGGGGACATTGATGAGTCTGTACCCAGTGCGCAAAGGCCATCGGGCCGACGTCTTTTGCGCGTTGGGTATGGAGCTTGTGCAAATCACCCCGCCGCCCCCCCCCCCCCCCCCCCGCCCCACCCACCCCTCTCACGCACACAATCGATCTTGAGGCGATATTGACCCTGCGAGACTAGTTTTCGACCGACTGGATTCTCAGTGTAAAACACACATACGCACGTGTGCATTCAGGCAGGCAGGCGCGCACGCAAAGACATGCAGATGTAAAGACACGCGTACGCACACACATCGTGTACTCACACTCACACTCTCTCTCTCACACTCTCTCTCTCACACTCTCTCTCACACTCCGCTCTCTCTCACACTCACTCTCTCACACTCACTCACTCACACTCACTCACTCACTCACACTCACTCACTCACTCACACTCACTCACTCACTCACACTCACTCACTCACACTCACTCACTCACACTCACTCACTCACTCACTCACACTCACTCACTCACTCACACTCACTCACTCACACTCACTCACTCACTCACACTCACTCACTCACACTCACTCACTCACACTCACTCACTCACACTCACTCACTCACTCACACTCACTCACTCACACTCACTCACTCACTCACTCACTCACACTCACTCACTCACTCACACTCACTCACTCACTCACACTCACTCACACTCACTCACTCACTCACACTCACTCACTCACACTCACTCACTCACTCACACTCACTCACTCACTCACACTCACTCACTCACTCACACTCACTCACTCACACTCACTCACTCACACTCACACTCACGGCGGCACTCACACTCACTCACTCACACTCAATCTCTATCTCTCTATCTCTCTATCTCTCTATCTCTCTCTCTCTCTCTCTCTCTCTCTCTCTCTCTCTCTCTCTCTCTCTCTCTCTCTCTCTCTCTCTCTCTCTCTCTCTCTCTCTCTAGGCTCTCTAGGCTCTGAAAAGAGAGGCGGGAATCACGCACAGTTACCCGAGTAGGGAATTCAAGAGGCCATGACTGACTCTTCGAGATGAACTGAGACGTAAAACGATTTTGCTGCTTATCGAAAACAACGCAACCGTGTTAAGTACTTAGACCTGGAGGCCCAGAAGGAGCACCTTCAGCGTTTAATGGACAATAAAACAGCAACTGCGTCTGTGTGGCGTGCCCTCAATGCCTTCACTAAGTCGCGGCATACGGCACCATGCACTTCAATATCAGCAGATACTTTTAACAAACTTTTCTTGTCTGCCGCCAATTCATTGTTAGATACCAGTACTGCTGAACTAGACACACCATCCGTCTCGAAGAAACTTAAAAACTTTGTGAGGAAAAGCTAAAAACAAATGTTTCTTTATATATTCCGTTTATGACCGTGTTTGATGTTGGAAAATCGATAAATCAGCTTTAAAAAAACGCGCACTAGGTCATGACGGCATCAACACATACTTTCTAAAATTGGCTGCCCCATACGTTGTCGAGTCTCTGGCATTTATAATCTTATCCTTCAACACGATACATTTCAGAGTCCGAAATAGCTCAGGCGGTTAAGCGTCGGAGCAGGAGAGCGAAGGGAATCGCCGGGTCGTGGGTTCGAATCCCCGTCCCGGCCACGGTAGCTGGACTCGCAATCCAGGGGGAAAAGACGGGCTTTTTCAATAGCATGTCCGTTGAAAGGTCCTGGTAAATCAAAGTGGCACAGTTGGAGTGCGCCTGAGTTGATCAGTGTTCAGATCGTACTCCATAGGTAATAGATTTCCCTATCTCCCATAACCCGCCCGTCAGGACCGTCCATTATCACTTAGGTGCCGTGGACGTTATAATAATAATAATAATAATACCGTTATTATATAGGCGCTTTTTCTCAATTTTGGGGAAATCGACTCAAAGCGCCGCGCCTGAAACCCAACACACTCACTCACGAAACAGACACGGATTTACGCCATTTAAGACAAACACAGTACAAGACAAACGAAGGGCCAGTCAGCTACTGAAGTTACAGAGATTTTTGATCGCTTGTATTTGAAATTTGTAAAGTGGCCAGAAACCGGTACCAAAGTGTGGGGGGTGGGGGGTGGGGGGGGGGGGTGGAAGAACCGGAGTACCCGGAGAAAGAACCCCCGACGGTCCGCCCGAATTAACGGTGACACTTACCAGAAGAGAAACGCCGTCCAACGCCGGAACCCGGTATCGAACCTCCCACCTTTGGCATTGGTTGCAGGCGCCTTAACCACTGCGCCACGGACCGCCTCGAACTAACCAAGCAATGATACATTTCTGACCTGGTGGAAAATAGCAAAAGTTATTCCCTTGCGGTCCGTGGCGCAGTGGTTAAGGCGAGCGCCTGCCACCAATGCTAAAAGTGCGAGGTTCGATACCGGGTTCCGGCGGCGTTGGACTTTTCTCCTCTAGTAAGTGTCACCGTTAATTCGGGCGGACCGTCGGGGGTCTTTCTCCGGGTACTCCGGCTCACTCACTCACTCACTCACTCACACACTCACACTCACACACACTACACACACACACACACACACACACACACACACACACACACACACACACACACACACACACACACACACACACACACACACACACACACACACACTTATCTCAGCCCTATAGTGATTATTTGTTCTGTGGCTATTCTACCCTTAGATAAATATGAAAGTGGCGCCGTGAGAGTGTGACAGATTTCGCCGTAAACACGCCTTGCGCGCCCCTGATACTGGGAATGTTTACACAGACACTGTCGTGCAGAGAAAGCGGAGGATCTACCTCTGCAGCTGGTCTGTGATTTAGAACCTTACGGTTCATAGCCGTAACGTCCAGAATCACAGACTTAGCACACACATCTATCATTAGTGCAAGACAAGACCACATGGCGAAATTCACTCGCTTCAGTCTTTCCCCCCATGTTTTTCACAGTGACAGTTTTAAGGGAACGTTGTTGGGATGGATGATCCCGACAATTAATAAATTACTTTTTTCCCCCCGTAAATTAACCCCTTCACTGCCGAAAACACTGAACGCGATCCCAGTGCAAGAGACATAGATCCTCATGAGCCCCCCGCAACTGCGGGGGGCTCATGAGGATCTATGCCTCTTGCCGAGGCCACGCGGCATGCATGTCCCCATGACGGCTGTGGCACTTTGGCGTCCGTTGAATTAACCAAGGTTTAGAAAACAAGCCGAGTGACGATTACCGGCAGTGAATGGGTTCACCTTTATCCCACATTATGTCCGTCTAATGGCTGGTCTGATTTGTGAGCCGTTGATGTGTGATAGCGTGCATTGATCAGTGTGTTTTACTGTATCATGTGTGTGTACCGGCCCTGCCCTGTGAAGACACAAAGTCCATCTTTGTGAAAAGCGAGTTCATGACTAGTGCCGAGATAAATGGAACACCACCCAACTGCAAGAGGTATAGATCCTCATGAGCCCCCGCAATTGCGGGGGCTCATGAGGATCTATGCCCCTTGATGACACCACGTTAAAGCCATGTTCCTGGGACATCTAGGTTTTTGTAGTGTTGAATTAACCCTTTTAGCCCCAAGGTCCCATTTCTCAAATTTTGGAGGTGTTGCCTAATGACTGTACCAGTTGTAGGAGATGGATTGACCATGATAATTCAAGGGTAGTGCCAGATTAGCTTGGCGCCTTCACTACCAAAAACACTGAACGCGATCCCAGTGCAATAGACATAGATCCTGAAGGCGCCAAGCTAATCTGGCACTACCCTTGAATTGTCATGATCAATCCATCTACTGCTGTAGGGTGTTGGGCCTAAAAGGGTTAACTAAGATTGCAGAAACACAGTCTAGCACTGAACGTGTTAAATCAGTGCCGAGCGGGCGAGCAAGGCTGTCTCAAGGGTTAAGGTCTGGCCGGCCAGACTGAGAGAAAATTCTTCAAACAGGTTGTAAATATATCTTTAAAATATTCCTGACGAAAACGTTGCAAAAGTCATCAGTCAGAGTACAGGTCTACAGACTTTTAGAAGCAACCCAGACCAAAAAAGTGACTGCCAAGCGTGTAAAATGCAGAGATGAACCTAACGGAGAAAGAAACACGCTTAGACAAGACAGATACAACACAACTGTCATCTTAGAGCTGTGTAAATAATAATAATAATAATAATAATAATAAATAGTTCTTGTATGGCACTGTTCTACAGGAAAACACTGGACTCACAGTGCATGCACAACAGGACACCGTCTCTCTCAGACACACGCACAATTAAACACTACTTTAACCTACCCCATCCCTTCCCAACACCTTACATCCACTTCCCTCCAGAATCATTGATTGATTGCACATTGCTTAACGTCCCGACAGCAACAAGGCTTTCTCAGGACGTGCCTGCACTGCTTGTGAAAAAAAAAACTAAACAGAAAATTGAATGTATGTCGCCAGCCGGTCAAATATGTTAAATAAACCTACAACATGGGGTCTAAATAAAGATAAGACCATTTAGCAACACACATCCAATATCAAGAGCTACAGGCAGTGCAGACAGTAGGGAGAGTTTTAAAAAGGCAAATACAGGTGAATGGACAAAGGGTAGACAGAAACACATGCCCCCAGAATAGAGAGAAAAACCCACCCTGTGGGGCTGACCAGGGTGACCCTGGGAACTAAAAAATACCTAACCCCACCCAACTCCCCCAGGGCAGACCCGGGTGGGGACCCTCCAGAATCAGAATAAAAGGCAGTCAACAGTTAGCAAAAGGTGAGCTAAATGTTAAATAGTGCCCACATGTTAGAAAGGTTTTAAGAAACAAAAATGCTTTTTTTCTCTCTGTGTTGTTTGTTTGATTTTAAAAGATTGTGTTGTAACTGTCTTTTCTAAGCGTGTTTCTTTCTCCGTTGGTTCGTCTCCAGACGTTCAGAAGGTCATAAAAAGCGAGATTCACACAGTCGAAAGAGATTCAAAACTTGTTAAACAAATCAGCGAGATTTTCATTGTAACACATGTATAATGAAAATTTTGCTTTTTTAAGTAAAAAAAGAGGCTTGCTTACGTTTGCACTCACAAGGCAGTAGTGGCCAGCTGGCCTTTTAAAATCAAACAAGCAAACAAACAACCACAGAGAAAATAAGCATTTCTTATAGCCTTTCTAACATGTAGGCACTGTTTATACAGCTCTGGGTGACAGACTAGAGACTTACAAGTGCAATACCGTTAGCGTCTGTTGTAAACACTGTTTGAACAATGTTGTGATTGGTATATATCCTCAGAATTAGATTGGGGGGGGGGGGGGGGGGCAGCCATGGCCACTCATTCATTCCTCACTCACTGACACAGCTGAGCGAAACACAGTTAAACTCATTCGAGATGTGCCGTATCCGGACACGCGGCCATAAGCCGCGTGTCCAAGTGCGATACATCTTGAATGAGTCAGTGGAAAAGGCAGGGAACCGCTTCAACATTGAGAAATAGATTGGGGGAGGGGGGGGATGGGAGGGGGGAGGGAGGGGAGTGGGGCCGGTTGGGAACATTTTATCTATTGGCACCGAGTATCACTAGGCAACTATGGGCTAAGAGAGAGAGAGAGAGAGAGAGAGAGAGAGAGAGAGAGAGAGAGAGAGGGGGGGGGGGGGAAGCAATATCCGGTGCCATGACGAAATTCTTGCCCCACCTTCCTAAAAATCGCGTTAGGTCAGTGACGACAAATACGGTGTGGATAGCTTGAACTCAGTTACCCTTCGGTAAGCGAAAGATTTCCGGAAAATGTTTTATAGACGGAGCAGCAGTAGATTCACGTAAGCCAAAGTAACACTTGTTCGTGCAAACACTGGGTTGTATCCGAGTGTTGCGACCCTGGCAGACGCAACCTGATCCCTGCACGGATGGCATCGATCGCCTCAGTCACGAGATACTATTTTGGTCCCGGCCGCTGATCTCGGCTACAGACGAGGGACTGACATTCGTCAACTTCTTTCTGGCGAAGAGCTTGGATTAGAACAGATTCCGGGTTTTCGTTTTGCAGCTCCACCAGCCATCTGAAAGAGGCATAGATTCTCATGAGCCTTTGCAGCCGAAGGCTGCAGAGGCTCATGAGAATCTATGTCTCTTGCAGGTCTACTGAATACTTATTGCCGCTTTTCTCCGTCTGTGACAGTCTTTGGTACCTTGCTTGCTAACATAGCCGTTCTGATCCGATTATGAATCTGTGAAAACAGTGCGTGAGAGAACTAGAAGGGTTTCACAGACACAGAGAATAGAGCAGGTACTGAAAAGGGCTAGATTGACATTTAAAGCCTAGGGGGAAAAGAAGTAGCAAAGTGTAAATATTTCAAGCAGATATACGTTTTGTAACTAGGCCAGTGATCTCATTCACGGGGAAGGTCAAGACTGCCATACAAGCAGACTAACAAATAGTGTCTAGGTTGTCTTAGGACTGAAATATACCATCCCCGCTGATGCCCTTTGCGCATACGAGCACTGGGGCCAGTTACATGAGTGAACTTAGTCCTGCGCCAGCCACTAGGCAAGGCGCTCCGCTATAGCGGAGCGCCTTGCTTAGTGGCTGGCGCAGGACTAATCTCACTCATGCAACTGGCGCCTGTTCCATAACTATTTAGATTAGACGGTGCTGATACAGCGTGTGTTGGTCTCTTGTGTACTGCTGCCCTTTGAAAAAACACAGAAAGTCCACTTTTATGAAAAGCGCGATTTTTATTGTATTACCATGAAAAACTAGCTTTTCACAAAAAATGGACTTCATTTTTTCTTGCCATCCTACGGGAAACTATCTTAGACCTGTGTGAATAAACTTGTCCAAAACTGTTGATAGTGAACGCGTTCAAGCTTGAAGTGAGTCAAGGGTTCGATTACGGTGGACAGAAACAAAAACCCTGAAGCGAATTTCGCCGAAAACAGACACACAAACTATGTTTGTCTCAGTGAACACGGACGTGGCGTTCGTCTAGGTTGGGGGGGGGGGGGGGGAGAGGGGGGGGGGGGTCATTTAACACCAACAAAGCTTCAGACGAACCGAGAACCAACCTTTAAAAAAAATTACAAAATAATAAACAATAGCAAATAAATAGTGAAAAGAAGAAAAAAGTTCCTATTTCATTGAGCTAACCCCCGCGCGGCCCTAATGCTTTCTTTTCCAATGCTCTCACACTATACTTACTGCGAGGCCAGGAATAGGAACAGTCAGAAAACGCCCTACGGAGTCAGTTAAGCCTTTTGGGTTGCGAGAGATGGGGAGAGGTTTGAGGAGGTGGGGTGGGGAGGGGGGGGGGGCGGGGCTGACGATGTATACCTCTTACTTCTCCGAGTCATTTGGGCTAGAGAAAATGTCGTCTGGCTTACTGACGTCC
The DNA here is from genome assembly GCA_036245525.1 of Semisulcospira habei. NCBI lineage: Eukaryota > Metazoa > Mollusca > Gastropoda > Semisulcospiridae > Semisulcospira > Semisulcospira habei. The sequence goes on along the minus strand of BTPG01000006.1, from coordinate 22,486,519 downwards.
GTCTACATATAGTACGAGGGAACTCAAAAGGTAAGCAGTCCTCGGGCTGAGCGGGTCAGCCTTAGCTGGCTCGCGCACGGCCGTGCTCGGGCCAGCTAAGACTGACCTCGGCCCGAGGATCTTTGGCTCACGGCCAGGCAAATTGTCCGAGCTTGACTAATGTTTGGGAAAACTTATTCCTGGAACGACGGCTGCGCTCTTTACTGAGTGTGACAAACCATGCCACTGGCTGCCAATCTTTATTTATCCGTGTTGCGGTGAATGGTCGCAAATTACGCAGACGTGCTCGGCATACGACAGGAGAATTTGTGCTATAACGGGACAGACAGTCACCATTATCTGGTAACAATTCCTGCAAGTAAGTGGCCTAAACACACACTGTGCTACCCCCCCTCCCCTCACCGTAAGTCTTCCATGTCAAGTCCTCCACAATGTCAGTACAGGCATTTTAAGCCTTTTGGCTGTCGGTAGCGCTTTCTGTCGCGATGATTCCTGCAGGAATCATCGCGACAAAAAGCGCGACTCACAGCCTATTCATGTTTCAGTGTGGAAATTGCAAGAATTTTTCTGACATGAGTGAGTGAAAATAAACTTCGTTAATCTACCGCTCGCTTCAACACATGATCCGCCACAACTGTTTCAGCGACAGGCGGCCCAACCTGCCGGACAGCTAAGCAACTCGGGTGTACTCGGCATACGGTTCTCGTAGAACTGAATTTCAATTTTCTACACCATACTTTTTCAGATTTCTATAGTGTTTTGAAGTTATAATGAACTGTTTGTTATGGTTCCGGAGTATCATTAAGTGTCTCCAAATAAGAAAGGTTGATATGTCACGGTTATTTGACACGTTTCAATAGACCGACCCATTCCTGGCGTGAAATGTCAATCAAATTCGTTTCTCGACCAACCAAAACGCTGTAGACCATGTGCTTCTGACTGCCATGCAGAAGGTACGGCATAGCAACGGATATTTACGCTTGCGGGGTATGGAAGAGCGTCGATGTTTCCATTATTTTAGCCAATTTCGGCTGTATTGGAGATGCCTGGAAAGCACTGTTGTTATGGGGAGTGTAAATCAGATTCCTGATACCCCAATCCATATTCAGATGTAGAATTTGTCCGTTCCCGAAGCCTTTATCACGACTGGCAGACACGAAAGAATGGATACTAAAAACTTGCGCTCGGCAACATGGTCAACTGAACCCTGAGAGAATCACAAGACATCACTACGTATACTCGAAAGTAAAATTTCTACTTTTCCGTGTTCCACCATAGTAGTCACAGACTGATTGATTGTAGATTGATTGTACATTGCTTAACGTCCCGGCAGCAACAAGGCTTTCTCAGGACGTGCCTGCACTGCTTGTGAAAAAAAAGAATAACGAACTTGATGTATGTCGCCAGCGGTCAAATACATTAATAACCTAACACATGGGCCTAATAAAGCTAAGCCATTTAGCAACACACATCCATATCAGAGCTAAGCAGTGCAGACAGTAGGGAGTTTTAAAAAGGCAAATACAGTGAATGGACAAGGGTGACAGAACACATGCCCAGAATGGAGAGAAAAACCCCCTGTGGGCTGACCAGGTGACCCTGGACTAAAAATACGAACCCACCCAGTCCCCAGGGCAGACCCGGGTGGGGGTAGTCACAGACTGAATTGATCGCTTGTAATTACAGTTTGGTCTGCTAACTTGGATCGTAGATCTGTCAGTTGTGTATGAATCATTCGTGCTAAATTAGATCATAGATCTGTCAGCTGTGTGTGTGAAGCTTTCGTGCATGCACGCTGACCCCGTATGGCTGTGAGAGTGAGTGAGAGACGTCTCAGACTAGCACTAGCAGAAGTTCTCAGGGTGAAAAAAGAGACATTTGACAGATTCAGAAAAGTGTACTGATGATTGCCTGCGCTAGAATTTCTTTTAGAGTCAGTAGCGGGATATGCCCACACGCAGGTATAGGATCGCCCATAAACTTAGACTGTAAACACATAAAAACTGATATTACCATCGGAAAGAGCGCATAGAAATGTATGGTCATGCAAAATTTCAAAGCTCTATTTTTTATAGTTTATAAAAAATCACAACTTGATTTGGCGAAAGTGAGACGATAATTATGCGCATTTCATAAAATGCTAAGTTTAAGGTCGCATCTCCACATAATCTCATGACTGACTATATCCCCACTTGCTGTACTGATTAAACCCAATACCTAGTTTGTACTGATTATTTTACAGCTCCAATAATGGTATGCTTTTGAAGATATGCCGTCCTAAAAATGGTAAACAAAATCAAGGTTGAATAGCGCGCCTTACTATCCTAGCAGTTTACACTCGCGCTGTTTTCGGTGAAGCACGCACCGCACGCTTGCCAGACCCCAACTAAAGGGGTGTACCCAAATAAAACATGGGTCGGTCCATTATTCAAGACATTTCAAATTTAAGATAAGCGTAAGTTATAGTGGTTTTTTTTTTTCCTGGAGCCGTCCACTCACTTTTGCGTTGATACTGCGTATGACCTATCCGATAAAATTCCCCCTCCATGTGTAAAAGGCATATACACTGACGAGCAAAAGAAATGCGACATTTTGGGAATCATCGGAAACACTCTAGTGTTTCCGGCGATTCCAAAAATGTCACATTTCTTTTGCTGCTCAGTGTATTCTGCAGCTTCGGGGGCTCGTGTGAATCCATGCCACCTGCTGGTCCATATGCTCGTGTCGAGAAGCGTGTTTTTATTATATTCATTCATTTATCTTTAGCCGTACTATCAATACTCAATAGCGCCATTCCCAAAGGGCGCATTAAACCCCGCGAGATCGATACAGCTTTGCTCCTCATACGGAAAAAGCCATCGGTGTCAGTTCAACAAATAGGTGTGCGGGTCTGTGGTTTTGGATCTTACGGCTGAAAGCCGTAAGGTCCAAAATCACAGACCCGCAAAGAAACGACAGACTTAACGAAGCAGGGGAAATTTAGCGGTCATCCCCGGCGCCTCGGGACACTTGCCATTTGTCTTTGGCGAGCAAAGCTAATTTAGCGGACATATTTCCCCGAGTCTTATTATAGCTCTGGTGTCGGCAACCAGATGAAGTGAAGTGTTTGATTGCAGGTCAAAAACTACGATTGACTTCTCTTGGCTGACAGAACAAAATGCACACGGGTTATCTCCCTCGATTCGCTACCGGATGGAGGATGGTGAATTGAGGGAGACAAACCAGTGTGTAAGAAGGCCGGATATGATTTAAGGTCCCGCCACACGTGCCGGTTGTGTCCCGATTTTGAAGCCGATTCCGATCCGAATGCGATCGGATGACGTCAATTATCCGACACGGTCCCAATCGGCTGGGAATCGGGTGTCTAGAACCTGCTCTATTTTTCCGATCCGAATCGGTCCCGATCGTAAGCTTCAACCAATCAGAGCGCGTCTCGCAAATCATGTCGTTTCAGTTTGCAAGTGGCGGAACACGCCTGTTGTGATCAGTACCACCGCCGTTGCTGATGTTTCGCACGCCTCTTCCCGAATATGATGCAAAACTGCTGATAATACAAGCACATCATCATCACTGTCAAAACTAGCAGCCATTTTGCAGAACAGGTACGACTTTGATCTTCGGTTCAAACCGGTCGGCTAAATAAAGTCGGGGAATGTGTGGCAGTGCACACGTTTTTGCAGTCCGGTCCGATCACCTACCGATTCGAAACTGATCGGGAATCGGCCTCAAAACCGGGCATGTGTAGCGGGGCCTTAAGACGGAATAAACAAACTCTTTTTGGGTAGGATCCCAACCACTCGTATTCCATCTAGAATTACTCTGCGTATAACAAACTTAGAATATGACAACAATAAGAAGTTTGGGTTCCGTATCATTTACTTAGACCCACAATTTAATTATTTACGGTCGTATACACCATTAAATTTAAAGTATCATTACGCGTAAATTTGAAGACACATTTCAGCACCATTTGTGTTGGTTATGCCTTGTCGAGACACCTAACAAACTGTAACAGCAGTTAGGACACGCAGCAAAAGCACACGCGTAATCACACTTATTTATTCGACCCAGCCGTTAGCGTGTCAATCTATTTTTAAACTGTTTCTCGTTCCGATAGCGTTGTATTAATAGACGAAACAGAGTGGAGTCATTGTCCGGTTACTTGATATAAAGGCGACGTGTGCTGAACCGGATTGTCCTGTGTCTAAATGAACCATAACTAGACCTGTGTGTAGCGTTTCGTAACCGTCTGTTACAGAAGTGTATCTTTGAACAGTTACGGCGGGAGAGGGCCTTCAAGGATTGAGTCAACAGATGAAAAGTTCGCTAATGAGTTGTAGCATGGGCTCATTACGTATGCAGAAGCATGGCAACACGTAGACTTTTTAATATAACTTATTCAGGCGTCGAGACGTAACAACCAGAAATATATGAACTCATTCAAGGTGCCCCGCATCAATAGCTGCAAAAGCGTCTTATAGCGTTGCCAGAGTCAACTTTAGCTACTCTGTCCTTGGTCGTCATCCTACGGTCCGTCCTTGGTCTTTTAACCCTTTTAGTCCCACGGGTGCTTTTCCCAAATTTTTGTTACTGAACGACTATGTACCATTTGCAGGAGAAGGCCGATTGATCATGATAATTCAAGGGTAGTGCCCGATGAGCTTGGCGCCTTCAGGCGCCAAGCTCATCGGGCACTACCCTTGAATTATCATGATCAATCCATCTCCTGCTGGAGGATCCCGGGGCTAAATGGGTTAATACGCCGTTTACCATGTATCGCAAGCGACTAGGGACAGGCTGTTACAGGGTATACGGCGCACTTTAAGTTCAGAATTACAACCAGTACACATTTATATTAAATTAAAAATTATTTCCCTCTGAACGCAGCCATATTATGCAATATTGCTCAATTCGAACAACAACAACAACAACAACAACAAAAAACAACCAAAAAAACAAAAAACAAAACCAGTAGAGGCCATAAAATAATCTCTTCTGATTTATGTCGGATGAATACGAGCACCAATATCTCATTGCGCCCGAGGTACGAAATACCCACATTTTGGAGTTATCCTCTGAAGACTGCATTACAATTCAGGAGACAGATCGACCATGACAGTTCAAAGGTGGTGGCAAAATAGCTTGGCGCCTACAGGCGCCAAGCTATTCTGCCACCGCCCTTGAACTGTCATGGTCGAGCCATATCTTGCTGTGGTGTGTCGCGGGCAGAATGAGTGAAATGGGATCGGCTAGGTAACAATTGTGTTATATATACACGTTATGCTTTTTCATCGTTTGCCGGGCAGAAACACGAACAGCACTACTGACACGCGCTGAGATATGAATCAGTTATGTGAGGCTGGTTGCAGGAAGGGGGTGGGTGGGGGTAAGGGGGGGGGGGGTGGGGGTGGGGGGTGGGGGGAGTGTAGTAGAAGAAGAATAATGAAAACGTTAACCCTTTGTGTTCGGTGGCGGTTTCAGTCGCAATGATTCCTACACGAATCATCGCGACTAAAACCGCTGCCGACTCGCCAAGTGTTAACTCCTTCAGTGCCGGATGACGCAGCGGACAGCGTTTCTGCAGTCTTTGTGAATTCAACACCAAAATGTCATAGCTTTCCCATGAACACGGATTCATAGTGGTGTCAGCCAGAGGCATAGATCCTCATGAGCCCCCGCACATGCGGGGGCTCATGAGGATTTATACCTCTTGCAGTTGGGTTGTGTTCATATTTTTTTCGGAACTGAATGGGTTAAACGCTTAGTGTCTTTTTAATGTCTTTTGTCCACCGTGAAGGGGATTTCAAAGACGGGACACCGAACAATTTTGACCACAGTTGGGTTTGAACCCGCGCTTTTTCGGACGAGAATCGAACGCTCTGACACCTGAGCTACTGAGCTTCCCCTAGAAGAAGGATGAGGTGGGCGAAGCGTTTGTTGGAAGAAAGAAAAAAAAAGAAGAGAATCGTGAATGATACGGACTGAGGCGAAGAATCAACAGTTTTGCTCCGCTGATCGCAAACACAAAGATATATAAGCCAGAGAATATACATAAGTTTATTTTTTGTAACCCTTTGGCTGTCGGTAGCGGTTTTAGTCGCGATGATTCCTGCAGGAATCATCGCGACTAAAACCGCTGCCGACACCCAAAGGGTTAAGCATGTCTTTTGCTGTTTTCGTTTCCGGTCGTACATCATGCCATGCATTCAATTTCTCCGAATCTGATACCACGCCATGGAAATCATACACGATGTACCGAATGCATCTGCAATGGCATTAAATCACTCCCGCTTCCCAGCGAACAAAAAGGTCCTCAGGCGGACGTCAGACTTAGCTGGCCCACGCACGGCAGTGCGCGGGCCAGCTAAGTCTGACGCCCGCCCGAGAACGTTTTGCCTATCGAATCATAACAAACACGTAAGCGAAAACAAACAAACTAGAGGAATGAACCTCGTCAGATATTCTGCCGTTTTTATGGCAAAAGCGTGTATGTCACATTTTTGCGATAAGCGAGATTTTCATTGCGCAACAATGAAAATTTCGCTTTGCCCCCAAAATGGAGATGCCGGGTTTTGCCGTAATAACGGCGGTATTATAACGCCTCGTTACATTCGGATTTCTCTTCGACCCGCTTCTGACTGATATATAATGGACGTCACGTCATAAATTGCACAGCGGTGTTGCGTTTTTTTTTTTTTTTTTCTTTTTAATTCACAGTTCATTACTTGTCTTTTCTGCACAAAAGGGTTTCACTTCCGCGAAACCAAACGGACTGTCCCCAACACCAACCGTTTGCAAGAGGCATAGATGCTCATGGCTTCCGGCAGGCATGGGCATGTGGATATGTGTCTCTTATTGATATTCGCAGCAGATACCCGTTCTGTACAAGCTGACGCGGACTGTGTTTCTGCAGTCTTCGTTAATTCAGCACCCAAAAACCCTAGATGTCCCAGAAACATGGATTTAAAGTGGTGTCAGCAAGAGGCATAGATCCTCATGAGCCCCCGCAACTGCGGGAGCTCATGAGGATCTATACCTCTTGCAGTTGCGAGCTGTTCACATTTTCCCGGCCCTGAACGGGTTATACCGAAAAGCTGACCATCGCCGATAAATGCTTCCCCGCGTAATGTCAGGGGACCATAACAAACTCTGCTTCTTGCTGGTGATTTTTATAGCTGTGCTACTTAACCGGAGGGCGCGGGGAGGGGCGGAGTCAGCTGAAGTAAACCTACGATGCAATCACTGCATTCAAGCGTCATGGACAGGAACAGTTTTTTCCCGAAGTCATCTCTTGGACAATATTTGCTCGAAAATACAGTTCCTTTTTGGGAGGGAGATGAAAATTATATTTGAATTGTGTGAGATTACAAACACGGGAAAATGCTGACTCTTTCTGATATTTTTTCCCCTTTTTTTACGTGACTGAGCTTCTGTACAAAAGCTCAGTCACGTAAAAAAAAAAAAAGATAAAAAAAAAGGAAAAACATATTAGAACGAGTTGTCACAGTAGTTGTGTTCTACGAACCAAGGTTCTGGAAGAGACTTACGAACTGAAGACAAAAACAGGGCTGACGGTATCTCGTTCACTTCAGGTACGAGAGACTGATAGACAGTTGAAGCTGTCAAGCTAATCGGGCACTAATCTTGAGCTATCAAAGTTGAACTATTTCCTGGGGCTTCTAATTAGAACAGGGTGAAAACTAATCATCGATCGCTAACCATTTCAGCAACTTATACCTGCCACGGAATGGGCACTAGATCGCGAGATACGGCATTGGTAAAATTAGGAGGGGGGGGGGGGGGAGGAGGGGGTGGGGGGGGGGAGGAGGGGGTGGGGGTGGGGGGGGGGGAGTAACAAACAAGCAAGGTTAGCAAAGAAAAGAACAATTACAACCAAACCAAAAACCAGTAAACAGAAGTGAAGCGTCGGGACGGGATGGTAAAGGAAGAAAAGAGCGGCGCACAGCAGACGAGACGAAAAGAGAGAGAGAAGAAAGCAGAAGAGAACGGAACGGGACAGAACGGAACAACAGAACATAAGAGAAAATAACAGAACAAAAACAGAACGGAACGGAACAGAAGAGATGAGGACAGAACAAAACTCAACAGCCACAGAAAAGAACACTGAGAAGACAACAGAATAAAACCCAACCTAACCCAGCCCAAACAAACCAGACCAAACCAAACCAAACCAATCCAAAACCAAAACCCCCTTCGGCTTACAAAAATGTTCGAATGACAAAAAAATTACAATCAGTAAAAAACAATGTCATGCCACCTCCCACAAAGACTCGTTTTAACCACCACAGCTTTACTTACGTCAAATTCACATCGCCTCTATCCTTCACACAGATACCCTGCCTCCCCACTCCATCCACCCCACCCACCCACCCCATACCCCCCACCTCAACCGTCACCTCCAATCCATCTCCCAAACAAGCAGCATCACACCAGTCTGCACACCGTTCCAAGGCAGCAAAACTCGATCGTACGGGCCACGGTCTTTCGGCGAACTCAATCCAGCTGCAAGAGGCATAGATCCTCATGAGCCCCACAAATGCGGGGGCTCATGAAGATCTATGCCTCTTGCTTGTCATTTTGTACATTTGTGTTAACTGTGTGGAAGCAGCTATTTATGTTTACCACTATTTCAGAATACATTCTTGTTATAGCTTTCTTTGGGGATGGGTGAGGGGTGGGGCAGCTTGTTCTGTCGTATTATTTCACTGTGTATAGACGGGCAGACAAGTCCTTTTCCACAGACAACAGACAGTCCCGTTCCACCAGCAGGGTGATATATCAAAGTCAGTCTCAGTGCACTTGTTTAAACTCTGCACAACCGGTTTGAACTTGAAATAAAAGCAACTCTACATAGCGAGAACATCCTAAATCACTTTCTCCAGAAATGTGTATATATCTTCCATTGCTCAATCAACAGAGTTTAACCAACTGAATTCTGCCAATAGAAATCTAGCAACGACGGCACGTGACGGCTTTGCGACGGCCGTACCTTCAACTGAGGGGATCTTCAAATGTAAACTGAACACATACAATCGGTCCTAGTACCAAAATGTCGCGGCCCACTGTTGATTGAATTCCAGCCAATGTCTGGCTCCGTGGCCTCGGCTCACAATCGATGTAAGTGTGTGTGCGTGGTGAGGAGAAGGGGAGGGCGAGGGGAGAGCGAGGGGAAGGGGAGACCGAGCGAAGGCGGAAACCGGAAAGCGACAGCTACGCCTTATGAAGTAAAGATCATATATACAGCCTCCAGTGACAGATACACAAAACCAGGCAAATACTTCTATTTTTAAAAAAAAAGACAGGCTTGTTTTACAGCACTGAAAGGTCCCGGTAAAACAAAGTGGCAAGTTTTAGTGCCCCTGAATTGATTAGTGTTCGGGAGGTCAGTTCTTCACACGCAGTAACTGTCCCTGTTCCCTATAACCTGCACGTTAGGGCCGTCCATTATCACTCCGGTGCCGTGGATGCTAAACCTATCACTGCCAAAAAAAAAAAAAAAAAATGAACCCAGACAATCCAACTGCAAGAGACATAGATCCTCATGAGCCCCCGCAATTGCGGAGGCTCATGAGGACCTATGCCTCTTGCCGAAACCACTTTGTATCCATCTTCCTGGTATGGCTGGGACTTTTTGGCTTTGATTTTATACAGATTTAAAGTCTGCGGCCACTGGTAACGCATGGGTTTATACTCGAAACTAAGAACGGATAGACGGTGTAATTGCTGCATTCCTGCACGTCTTGTCTTTTGTCACCGTGCATGTAGGGGGCCCTATTTGAGCATTACCATTCCCTAGTACCCGAATCCGCGGCTTACTGTTGATCCAATACTACCAAATGTCTGGCTCTGTCGCACCCTGGTTGCCTCCCTCGATTCGCTGCGCTGAATCAGCGCAGCGATTCGAGGGAGACAACCGGTGTGCTTCGATCGCTCGCAATCGATGCGAGACTGAAGTGAAAGTTGCTCCAAAAGTACGCCAGCCCAACGGCAATGTGTCAGCACTGTAGTGGCTGACACTAAAGACACGAACATACGATGCATTCTACATAAACATAAACATAATAATAATACATAGTTCTTGTACAGCGCTGTTTTCCAGGAAAACACTGGACTCACTGTGCATGCACAACGGCACACCCTCTCTTAGATACACGCACAATTATACACTACTTTAACCCTCCCCCCCCCCCCCTTCCCAGCAACTTACATCCACTTCCCTGTCACAATAGATCCAGAATCCGAATAAGAATAACTAACATCGGCTTGTAGTCAGATATAAACACTCTCGTGAGCGCTCGCACCCTAAAGCCGGTTCAAAGGTGGTGCCAGAATATCTCGGTGCCTATATGTGCCAAACCTATTTTGGCACTACATGTACTGTTGAACTATCGTCGTCGAAAGCCCGAGCGACACCTTTAGTGTTAAATGTCGTTCAGGCTAACGACAAAGATAATCTGACAGCGTATGAAAGTCGTACTACAGACTAAAGTATTGTTTTTCAGTCTTGTATATAATCTACTTCCAATGTGTTAACCTTTTCGCTGGCGGGAGCCCTTTTTGTCGAGGTGATTCAGTCATGCAGGGATAACTTCAGTTCGACACAAAGCGCTATCGACAGCCAAAAAGGTTAAGCCTGCCTCGTACATGATGCTTTGCTGGACACTGAGAAAAAAAGTACAGTAGCATTAAGCTATACAAGGCTCTTACATTCATCTACACTAATTCCCCTTGGCCATCAAATTGATCCTGTCTCAGTAACGCAGCAAGCCCAGAACACACATTTCCTGGGCCCTTCCAGCTTGTTACGGAATCTCAAGCACCGCGTACATATCGCAGACAGAACTTGGAAGAGGGGCAGCTTCGATCTGTGTGTGATGTACAGGGCCAATATAAATGTCGCCGGCTCGGTGAAGGTGCTCGTGAGGATCTATGCCCCTCTGCAGGGAATAATTTCGACAGGAAATATGTGCTGGTCTGTAATTTGGACCTTACGTGTAAGAGCCGTACAGTCCGAAATCACTGACAGGCATACACGTTGAGAGGTCTGCAGAAATTTTATTAACATGCTATAAGACCCTTACACTGTTTCGTTGTTAAACCCATATCATACCGAGGCTAAAAGCTTCGAATTTGTAGACTGCCATATGCAAACTACATTACTTATAAGGATATAGACCAATGGCATTAGTTCAAGGGTGGCGCCAGAATAGCTTGGCGCCTAGTGGCGCCAAGCTATTCTGGCACTACCCTTGAACTATTTTAGTCACACTTATTTCACACACTGGTGTATTCCGAATGCTAAGGGATAATCAGCAACAACTAACAAGCACATCCAAGCCAAAACTGATGCAAGAGAGGTATAGCCACTGCTAACCCTTTGGCCGTCGGTAGCGCTTTTTGTCGAGGCGATTCCTACAGGACTCACCTCGACAAAAAGCGCTACCTCCAGGAAAAGCGTAAAAGTCGGTTAAGACCTGCAGACGCGAGAGCGCATTGAGCCGTCTCTTGCCTCTCCCTGGCCATCTGTATACTTGTGTTCCGGGGACGAAGCCGTCCTATACTGGGACTGAATTTGCGACAGTTTCACTGACTCAATTCTTAGCAACTGGAAGTGGAGGGGTTTAATCCACTCACTGCCAGCGCACGTAGGTTGCGTTTTTGAAATCGTATATTCAGCATCAAAAGCCCTCCATACATCAAAAGCACAAAGGGGCTTCAGCAAGAGGCATAGATACTCATGAGCCCCAGGGGGGGGGGGGCTCATGAGGATCTACGCCTCTTGCACTTAGGTGTTTAGTTTTTCCTCGATAGTGAAGGGGTGAACAGCCACAGATGAATTTCTAGACCTAAGCATCACTGCTGCACAAACGTTAAAAAAAAAATCTTCAATTTCTGTCTCGCTTCCCTGGATTCCAACTAAGTTTCCTTTTCTGGGACAGCTTTCTAATAATCGATAGGAACATCTTTCGGATGGTGCGCGCGTGCCTGTGTGTGTGTGTGTCGGGGGGGGGGGTGGAGCGGGGGGAGGGGGGGGGAGCGGGGTGGGTGGGTGGGGGGTATGTGTGTGGTGTGTGTGTGTGTGTGTGTGTGTGTGTGTGTGTGTGTGTGTGTGTGTGTGTGTGTGTGTGTGTGTGTGTGTGTGTGTGTTTGTGAAAGAGAGAGAGATTGATTGATTGATTGTACATTGCTTAAACGTCCCGACGGCAACAAGGCTTTCTCAGGACGTGCCTGCACTGCTTGTGAAAAAAAACCAAAAAAAAAAACAGAATATTGAATGTATGTCGCCAGCCGGTCCAATACGTTAAATAAACCTACGCCACGGGGCCTAAATAAAGTTAAGACCATAATTTAGCAACACGCATCCAATATCAAGAGCTACAGGCAGTGCAGAGAGTTGGGAGAGTTTTAAAAAGACAAATACAGGTGAATGGACCAAGGGTAGACAGAAACACATGCCCCAGAATAGAGGGAAAAACCCACCCTGTGGGGCTGACCAGGGTGACCCTGGGAACTAAAAAGTAGATAACCCCACCCAAGTCCCCCAGGGCAGACCCGGGTGGGGGGGGGGGGAGAGAGAGAGAGAGAGAGAGAGAGAGAGAGAGAGAGAGAGAGAGAGAGAGAGAGAGAGAGAGAGAGAGATATTGATTGATTGTACATTGCTTAACGTCCCGACAGCAACAAGGCTTTCTCAGGACGTGCCTGCACTGCTTGTGAAAAAATAAAAAATAAACAGAACATTGAATGTATGTCGCCAGCCGGTCAAATACGTTAAATAAATCTAACACATGGGGCCTAAATAAAGCTAAGACCATTTAGCAACACACATCCAATATCAAGAGCTACAGGCAGTGCAGACAGTAGGGAGAGTTTTAAAAAGGCAAATACAGTTGAATGGACAAAGGGTAGACAGAAACACATGCCCCAGAATAGAGAGAAAAACCCACCCTGTGGGGCTGATCAAGGTGGAGGGGGGGAGAGAGAGAGAGAGAGAGAGAGAGAGAGAGAGAGAGAGAGAGAGAGAGAGAGAGAGAGAGAGAGAGAGAGAGAGAGAGAGAGAGAGAGAGAGAGAGAGAGAATCAATGAATCTTTATTTTACAACGGTAAAGATATTAACAATGCCAGAGGCAATGCCATTTTTCAAATGTGCCGTTTACACGCCTACAAACAAACACAGCAATTACATTACATTAATATATAATATGACCAACGCCTACGGGTGTGTTGGGGGAGGGAGGGAGGGAGGGAGAGAGAGAGGGAGGGAGAGGGGGGGGGGGAGAGAGAGAGATTGATTGTACATTGCTTAATGTCCCGACAGCAACAAGGCTTTCTCAAGACGTGCCTGCACTGCTTGTGAAAAAAAAAATAAATAAACAGAACATTGAATGTATGTCGCCAGCCGGTCCAATACGTTAAATAAACCTAAGACACGGGGCCTAAAAAAAGCTAAGACCATTTAGCAACACACATCCAATATCAAGAGCTACAGGCAGTGCAGACAGTAGGGAGAGTTTTAAAAAGGCAAATACAGGTGAATGGACAAAGGGTAGACAGAAACACATGCCCCAGAATAGAGAGGAAAACCCACCCTGTGGGGCTGACCAGGGTGATCCTGGGAACTAAAAAGTAGTTAACCCCACCCAAGTCCCCCAGGGCAGACCCGGGTGGGGCGGGAGAGAGAGAGAGAGAGAGAGAGAGAGAGAGAGAGAGAGAGAGAGAGAGAGAGAGAGAGAGAGAGAGAGAGAGAGAGAGAGAGAGAGAGAGAGAGAGAATCAATGAATCTTTATTTTACAACGGTAAAGATATTAACAATGCCAGAGGCAATGCCATTTTTCAAATGTGCCGTTTACACGCCTACAAACAAACACAGCAATTACATTACATTAATATATAATATGACCAACGCCTACGGGTGTGTTGGGGGAGGGAGGGAGGGAGAGAGAGAGGGAGGGAGAGGGGGGGGGGGGAGAGAGAGAGAGAGAGAGAGAGAGAGGGTATGAGAGTCTTATTACATTTACACGCAAAGATTGAGGACGGAAAATTGACTGTTGGCCCTGATTTCGCTCGCTGGCAGGACTTCACACTGTCTTCAGAACTGCGGATACCTATGCTTAAAACTGCCTTTTCCAGTGCCAACAAACATGGTTCTCATTGTTTGTCATGCCTTAACTATCACTTCCTTGTCCATCTTTTTACAGGCTATGTGAGAACACACACGTACCAGAGGCGTCATAGTAGTAACAACGCATAGACAACACTGCAAACTGATATCCAAGAGGCAAACTGATATCAGTGTTGTCAACGTCTCCTGGTTATCCGTCGTGACTTCGCTCTCGCTCGTTATTGGGATTCGTTCGGCGTAAACGTGACCTCGCTACTGCCCTTGAGCGCAACTAGCAAAGAGAAGACTGGCGTTATTTGACAAAAGCCAATATGTCAATTATTGAGAAAAGCGATATTTTCATTGTGTAACAATAAAAAGTCGCTTTTCTCAGAAATGAACTTCCTGGCTTTTGCTAAATAACAAAAGGACAGCAGAAATGAAAATGTTTTTAATTTGACGAGATATTCGAACTGCATAAATGCATACACAAAAGTTAGTCCTATTGTGCAGCGCAATTGCAAGGTATACAAAGAACGTTTAAGAAGGGGATACTGTGAACTGAGGTTAATCCTTTCTTGAGAGGGTGTCTTGAAATGCGAACTACCTTCCTCACTATAAGGAACACCTGAAGCAGACCCTGGTCAACAAGATGGCAGGGGCTCACGAGAATCTATATCTCTTGCAGATGGAAAGAGTTGAATAAGGGACTGTTCTGATATAACTCTAGATTAACCATTTTTCACACTGGTTGTCTCCCTGGATTCGCTACACCAGGGGTAGCAAATCGAGGAAGCCAGGGTGACCATTTCTAGGACTAGATAGGTGAGGCTAGCGCTGGCAGAATTGTACACAAACCAAGGGGAATCGCTCAGCTGAGTGATTCCCCTTGGTTTGTGTACAATTCTGCCAGCGCTAGCCTCACCTATCTGGTTTGTGAGTATCTATAACTCGAAGCAAATTTGTATCGTTACATTGTTGTGTAATGTTCTGTGCATCTACTGTGGGAAATCAGGGTATTTACCCGACCACATATAGTAGCGCACCTTCACGTTTGTATATGTATATTTCTCCTGCCTACTTCCTAAGTTCCGGAGAAAGACATGGGTTATATAAGAGACCTGATCCATTCTTTTGAGGATGGAAATGATCGTCTTGTTCTATACCTGCGTATTTCTCTGTGGGCTGGCGATTGGGTGCCTGATACGCGGGGGCAGGGGATCTAACTGTTTGTCTGTCCAGCGCTGAGTGATTCCCCTTGGTTTGTGTACATTTCTAGGACTAGCCGTCTAGGAACGGTTGCAAGTCCAGCGTCAACTGTGAAAGTAAGTAAGTAAGTATAGATTGCTTTACGTCCTGCAAGCGACAAAGGCCTTCTCAGGACGTGCCTGCGCTAAATGAAGACAAGAACTGCAAGAAGCGCAGACAGGAGGGAGAATTTCAAAAGAAAAATACAGATGAATGGACCAGAAAGACAGAAATACAAACCCCCAAAAGAGTAGAACCCACCTTGCAGGGGTTAGACAAGGTGACCCTAGGAACTAAAAAGTAGACAACCCCACCAAGGTCCCCTAGGGCAGACCCGGTGGGGGTCAACTGTGAAAGACTAGGACTGAAAGGTCAAACATTGCCAAAAGTACCACTGTCAGTCACCCAGTGCGCAAAGGCCATCGGGCAGACGGAGGACGATGTCGGCCCGATGGCCTTTTGGCAGTGACCACGAGAGAACTGAAATGGATTACAGAATGTATGAACGAATGACGAGATAACCCATATTTGAAGCAAGAAATATGAGAGCGAATAAACAGAACAAGTCGAATGAATGAAGACATTAATGAAAGAACGGACGGACGGACGGGCGGGCGGAGCCACGGACGGGAGCACGCAAGCACGCATGCGCCAACGGGCGGGCGGACGCCGGACAGACAAACAAACGAAAGAGCGAACAAATGAATCGAAAGAGTTAATGAACGCACAAAAGCGCCTTTGGACGGTTTGCGGCTTTGTAAGGAATGAACACCACACACGTGCGCGTGCGCTGTTTAAACTTCAACATTTTCAGTCCACCGACGAGAATGGGTCATGCAACCTTCCGATCGTTAGATTCCAGTTATCTAACGAGAAAGACAGCTGTAAAGCGCAGAACTGGAAAACATAAGAGAGGATGGGAGGGAGCCGGAAGCGGGGTTGAAAGAAGGAAGACATTGATCTTTGATCACAGAATTAGTCAGGCAAAGCAATGTATACTTTTATATCGACAGGCTGCGAACCGGCCGGGATGAACCAGTCGCCATCAAATCGGTGTAACTTTACTCAGTCATAGTCGCCCGCTTAACACACACCATCGGTACCTATACCCCCCGCTCAGGAGCGCCGATGTAAAGTACTACCAAGACGCTTAGATCCTCACGAGCCCCCGCAATCTGCGGGGGCTTGTGAGGATCTATGCCTCTTGCAGGTGGTAATTTCGCTGGACGAGTGTTACTGTACCGATTTCCTCGCCGTCAGACGTCAGAGTGTTGTAGGACGACACTTCCTGACAACTTTCATCTAGGGAGCAAAAGCGTCAATGATTAGTCTAGGACCACACTGGCCGTCGCCCTCGATTCGCTGTAGCCAATCGAGGGAGACAGCCAGTGTGGTCTCGGAGTAGCCGACGAGACTCACAGACACTGTAGCGGCCCGAAACCCACAGGGGCTCACTATGAGAATGTCCAGGCGGTAGGGACTGCAGTCAGGGTGCACCAGCAAATACGAACCAAAATACAAAACGCCCAAATTGTCCAAGTAGGCACAGATAATAATAATAACTTTTAATAATTACGGTATTTATAATGCGCTTATCTTATAATAATTATAACTCTAAGCGCGCACTCACAACTCGCGCACGCATGCGCACGCTCTAGACAACGACTCACGTACCAGTAGTGGAAATACATTACGACAGTCAGCTTGGGGTGGGGAGTATGGTGATATAGTGCTAGAACTGCTGAAAGAGGCGTGAGTTTTGAGGGCGGACTGAAAGGAGGAGAGAGAGAGTTTCTGACGGAGAGAGAGTGGGAGAGTGTTCCAGGTGGATGGACCGTATTCTGACCGACTCGTGTCCGCTTTTGGCTTACTACCGACACAACTTGACTTCCAAAAGGAACCAAATGGAGCGCGCACGGGCCTTCCCGAACACAGAGATATCATCTTGAAAGCGCGAAACTGAAACGAATTGAGCTGAACTGATTTCAAGTCCCTTGATTCTTTTGTTACGTAACGTATACTCATTCACGTTTTCATCAATCTGTGGTTGTTTTATTTAACCCATTTAACCCTTTCGAGACGTGCGGCACGTCTCGAAAGAGTTAACCCCACGGCCGCATTTCCAAAATTTTTGACGTGTTTCCTAACGACTATGTACCAGTTACAGGAGACGGATTAACCATGATAATTCAAGGGTAGGAGACGGATTGACCATGATAATTCAAGGGTAGTGCCAGATTAGCTTGGCGCCTTCAGGAAAAAGCTAATCTGACACTGCCCTTGGCTCGGAATTATCATGGTCGATACTTCAGCTGCTGTAGGGCGTTGGGGCTAAATGGGTCAATGTGTCAAGCTGCGCCGACATTGCGTTTCCTTCTACTATATAGTATAACCGTGTGAATGAAAATTCTTTCAGTGTCGCTCAGATTAAGGTCTGTGATGGCAGGTACTGTAATGCCCCTTAGCAGTAAAGACATCCAACCTTACCGCTCGACCGCCGCAACCAAGGCGACATGTGTCCTCGTAAACGTATAGTTAACCTGGATGAATACCTCAGCCTGGGGATGTTAATAAGACCAGTCCTCGGTACCAAGAGGCATACATTTTCATGAGCTCCTGCGACTGCAGGGGCTCATGAAAATATATGCCGCTTGCAGATAAATCGGCCACTCCGTGCATTTTCTGACCTACTCCTGATTGAGGGATCAATTCCAATGTCACGTGTAAGGCGGAAACAGAAGACGGCTGTCCGCATCTGCCAAGACATATAGAACAGTAGCACTATCTTTGGCCTATCTTTAGTTCGCCGACCAGGACACAGTGGTGCATGCACTATTTTGGTATGTATGTTTGTCCACCGTATTGAAAATACGGTAGACTTTAGGATGGGGCTGGTCGGAGCGCATTCCGTAGAATGCAAAAGACATAACAGGCGGGCGGGGCTCATGGTCTGGCAAAGAAGTAACAAGATAAAAAATGACGTCACGTCTAGCCACTCTAACCTTGCTGTTGAACGTCGTTTTGGCGCGAAGCGCCGTATGTGCGTATCAGTGTGTATGTATGTGTGTGTGTGCGTATGTATATAAACACGAGAATCTCCGATATTACTGTACGCACAAACTTGAAACTTGGCAAAATACTTTATTAAGTGGGTGGCTAAGAGAGCCTCTGAGCATATTGTAATTGGATGTCTCATTGAAGACATAAATGACCATTTATAGAAAGTCTGTTGACCCAGACTTAGAGTCCGCAATTTTGATTATATGCGCTTAAAATTTTGGATGTGGCTAGTTTGTAGAAAGACATTGGATGAGTTCGTTAGCCAGCTTTGTACATCTTCAACTTTTTCGAAATTAAAAGTTCAATGCGGAAAAATTGTCAGACGTGAGACTCCTTGATTTCATCAGAAGAATCAAACAGTGACGGTGACGTAAAAGTACCAAATGCGTCAGTGTTTTATACAATGTTCCTAAATGACCACCAGCACGTCATTGTTTTACATGTGCATGAGCTGGCGTGATGTTTTCCTTCATTTAGGAAGACACTTTCTCTATTTTTGTATAACATTTGCGAACGTATTGTGGAAAAGGTGGAATATGCATGCAAGCTCACACAGAAGAGGCTTTGTGGGCATGGGCCATTCCACCCGGCCATTCTTCAAATTGGCTGTGGCTACTAGAGCCCACAGAACGTATAACCGGTAGGAAGCGCCGTGTATCTGCATTCTGTTTGTGTGTGCCATTCTGCCGTTTGTGTTTATGTGTGCCATTGCCGTGCGGATCAGGCGGGGAGGTGGGGGGGGGAGTGGTGGTGGTGGTGGTGGTGGTGGTGGTGGTGGGGGGGGGGGGTTAAAGGGAGATACTGAATAAGTTCGTAATCCAGCGTTGTACCTCAACATTTTCAATAATAATTAATTCATTTTTGCAAGTTTTGGAGCCACTATCTACTCCCATCAAACAGTCTGCTCTGGAAGAGCGTGCCTTTCGGATGAGTGACGTGAAACATCAAATTCGTCACAGTATACAGCCGCCAACGAGCAGCAGGACCAGGTGATCCAGGATGCGGGAAGCTCTGTGTAAGTCCGCTGGGGGCAGCGCGTTCTGTCCGAACTCGGCAAGTCTCGTTTACTCCGGCGTGGTGGGCGGGTCCTACTGGACTCACAAAAGCGCAGCCCCCAACCACCTGTGTCGGACCCTCTCCCCTGTCCTCAGAGACCACCACGTGCCCCCATACCACGTCGAGCTCTACGGAGCCGAGTACTACAGCTACGACAGCAAGGACGGCAACGACGGACCCCACGTGGGCGGTGTGTCGCGCTCCTCGCCCCACCAACATCATGATCCCGGGGACCAACCGGTGCCAGGAAGGGTGGACCGTGGAGTACTCCGGCTACCGGATGGCGAGCTTTCACGATGTCCCGGCGGGT
Source organism: Semisulcospira habei (assembly GCA_036245525.1). Classification (NCBI taxonomy): domain Eukaryota; kingdom Metazoa; phylum Mollusca; class Gastropoda; family Semisulcospiridae; genus Semisulcospira; species Semisulcospira habei. The sequence goes on along the minus strand of BTPG01000006.1, from coordinate 22,466,726 downwards.
ACTGAGTACATCTGCGTGGACTCCGAGCTGGGCAGCAGGATTGGCAGTGACGTGGCCTACACGGGGGACAAGATTTTCTACACCATGACGCGGTGCGGCGCCCTCCCCTGTGGACCATACGCCGAGAACAAGATTGTCACCTGCGTCGTGTGCTCCAAGTAAACACTATAGGCAGCAAAGGTAGAATCTAGTTTATATTAACCCATAGACATGCTACGAGAGAATGTGGGTCGACCATGGTAGTTCAAGGGTGGTGTCGGAATAGCTTGGCGCCCGTAGGCGCCAAGCTATTCCGACACCACCCTTGAACTACCATGGGCAGTCTGTGTTCGGTACCGTGTCGTTTACCTCAAAGGGTATCTGAAGGAAAAAAAAATCGACAATTTCATCGTCAAGATGGAATGACTGCGTTAGGTCAAATGAGCCCGCCGCGTGTGTGCAATGTCTTGACGATTACCCCGGCGTAGTGGGAGAGCTTTACTGGAATCACAACACCGCAGTCCCAAAACCACACTGGTTGCCTCTCTCGATTCGCTGCGCTACCAGCGCAGCGAACCGAGGGAGACAACCAGTGTGCCACAACCATCTTATCATACCCAGTAAGCAAAAGGTCATCGAACAGTAATAGTTGGCCCGTGTACCATAATGTCACAATCGGCCCGAGGACCTTTGGCTAACTGGACAACTGACATGGAGATCACCTACTGGACATCATTCGTATGGAACAGATGGCGGATCTAACGGTATTGTACATTCGCTATTCAAGACACCCATTGTTTTGGGGAGTAAACTAGTTTGAAATCACAGAATATGTAGTCCTCATTTTCATGTGAATGGTTTTGCGTATATTTGCATGCGCACGTGTGTGCGTGTAACGCACGCAGACTTGCCCATAGTCGTACGCACAGACTCTCACGCAACAGACGCATACACCGCCACTGACTCAGACGGGCGCATTCATGCGGTAAAACTCAACACACGGGCTCCCTTTCTAAAGTGACTTTTATACAAGATAAATATACGAAAAAACGCTCACAACTATCAAGCTATATACATCACTCCTTTCCCCACACCCAGCATCCACATCACATACACATCACACACTATCTCAGCCAGGCTAGGCTTTAGTCTCACACTGTCTCCAACCTGTTTGATGTTATTGCCTGGTTACGTTGGTCCTTCTCACGTCTAGGCGTTAAAGTCCTTCGTTGTACGCTTCTTCCTGCCGTCCTGTCTCTTTGGCACGGACGTCCTCGTACTCGTACTGTAGCACAGTTCTCGCTTTGACTCGGGTGTCTTGGTCCCGGTCGCTTCACTCCCTGAGTGACGAGCTGGAGGGGTGATGACCTCACGTTAGGTCTGGTGACTCGACCTTTCGGCGTCCGTCGCTCCTTCTTTACAAGCACTCTGAATACGACAACAAAAGTCCCAACGTAACACTTGCTAAACACACAACATATTGGATCAATGAGAAACGTCACGTAACCTGGCTGATACAAATAACTCACACGTTCATTCACACACACACACGTGCTTCATAAACTGTCTACTTCCGTAACACCCCCATATCTCTGTCACTATCTTGAAACAGACTATAGCCTAACACTCTTGCTATACACTACTCTATACATTGGAAAAGACTATGCTTAACCACCCACGTACTATCTTCATAGCGACTTATACATACACACCTCGCATTCCCTTAGTTATCTATCTCGGTAAACAACGGTCTACGAAAACACGGGTTACTTCACTGAATTCTAAGCCAACATAACTAAACCAAACCGGCCAACACTATACAAACAAATTACTCTTAGCAACGCATACTGTCTTTAACTAAGCAACTATCAATACTACATATATAGAAACATACCTGAATTCTAGGCTTCCGAGTCTTGGAATACGGGCTAGGTATCTCAAACACATCCGTCCAAGCTGACGATAAGCCCCGTACTGACGAAACTAGACCTCTGACAGACACAGCTTTTGCCTAGAACTCACTAAACAGAACTCACTAAAACTCCGTGCTAACCATGTTTTACAGATTTCACGTGAAGCCTCATGCCACCCGGACTATCGGCACAAACAAACCGTTAACAAAACCCGTACCGTACTAACCCTAATGTATGAGCACTATGCACGAGCATAGAGCTTCATCACAGTGCGAGTGCGAGTGTTTTTGTACAGTACGTGTGTGTGTGTGCGTGCGTGCGTGCGCCTGTTCGTGCGCGTATGTCTTTGTGCGTGTGTAAGTGTGCGCGGCGCATGCGTGTGTGCAGCACAATATGTTCAGCCGACCGCTGCTCATATATTTTGCAACTATCAATGTAATTTACACACACACCATCACACACACACACACACACACACACCGACCCTCCCCTCGTCCTCATCCCCCCCCCCCCCACCCCCGCCACACATCCCATTCCTTGCTGAAACAGGAAAGAATCAACAAAACGCTGTTCGTATTGATTAACCGACGCCTGCCGCAGAAAAAGAAACTGGGAGTGTTGAGGAAACGACAGGGACGACTGAAGGAGCAGAAAACTTTATGTGGGGAGCCAGAGATGCCAGGTTTCCATAAACTCACATCCTCCCTCTGAGCCGGTATTTTTACGGACTCAACTTGACCCGCATAACCTGTGTGCTGGTCTGTGATTATGGACCTTACGGCTTTCAGACGTAAGGTCCAAAATCACAGAACAGCACATGAAGCGTTTCCCCGTCGACGTGATCCCTGGAAGATTCTCACGAGCCGCTTCAGCCGGAGACCTCTACCCCGGGCTGATACATCATCCACGAATCGAAGCTGTCACTCGTGCAAGTTTTATCTGCGGGATGTACTCGGGCTTAGATTCCGTAACACGTTGGAAGGGCCCTGCAAATGTATGTTCTGGTCTTGCTGTGTTAGGCAGGATCAATTTTGCTAGGCCTGGCAGAATTAGTGTAGATGATTTAGCGACAGCCCGTCAGAACCAAACGTTATTTTTTTCTTCTTCTTTTTAAATCACCGTCAGATATGTACTTGTGACGATTAGAATTACGAAATTGTTTCATATTCGGTTTCGGTTCGTTTTTTTAAATCTCGCCAGTCCGCCTTACAAACCAGACTGCTGTCCAGTGTGCAAAAGACCTTCGGGCTGATGGGAGCTCGGTGGTAGAGCGGTCGACTCTCGTTGGAAAGGTCGCGAGTTGGAACCCAGCTGAGGTCAAAATGTGTACAGACCTCTTTTAGGTTCCCCGTCTTTGAAATCACCTTCGTGGTGGACGAAAGACGTTAAGCCCTTAACGTATCACGTATTACCCTCGGGCTGATATCGGCTCGAGGAACCTTTGCTCCCTGGGTAGCTATACAGCTGACAGGTGGAAAACAGAATTCCTCACGTGCGTATTGCCAGGACTGGCCGTACTTCTTGTACCTGGATATCTTACTGGTCACTGTTTGTCCGATTGCCACATTGATATATATATTATTGGTAGCAGGGGTTTTCTACACGGACCCTTGTAAGCCTGAGGGAGGTCAAAGGAACCATTGTACCCAGAAGGCCTCATATATATATATATGTATGTGTGTGTGTGTGTGTGTGTGTGTGTGTGTGTGTGTGTGTGTGTGTGTGTGTGTGATTTTGGACTTTAGAGCGAACCATTTCAGGCAGCGAAGGGTTAACAGATCACAATGTCTCCTTTATACAATGTTCGTAGGACGTCTTAAAATAATACTAGACAAAAGGTGTAACTTTACTCATTCTACCCCAGACACACCATAGCAAGATATGGATCGACCATGATAGTTCAATGGTGACGCCAAATTAGCTTGGTGCCTATCTTATCTGAGCAAGACAAGCTTGATAACCCGTTGTATTGGCGAATTTCAGAAAAAGCCCTCCTTGGAGCAGATCACTGTAAGTATATTAGTTGCGAGGTTCAAAATTACTGGCAAACACACTTGTTGAAACGAGCCGCACACCGACTATAAAGATTTTCCTGTATGTGTCCATCATTGTCAACTTCGTGCTAGTCTGTGATTTAGGTCCCTTCGGCTTGAAGCCGTAGGGCCCAAAACTACAAACCAGCACTGACACGTATAAATTCTCATCGAGTTTGTTAAACCGCTGACTGTCGAGAAACAGTCAAAACGGTCCAAATGCAAGAGACATAGCTCCTCATGAGACCCCGCAAATGCAGGGGCTCATGAGGATCTATGCCTATTACTGGCACCACTTTGTATCCATGTTCCTTGCACGGCTGGAGCTCTTCGGCGTTAAATTAAAGATTTCAGAAACTAAATCTGCGTCATATGCGCAGTGAATGGGTTTAGCCATTTGTTAAAAACATAAGTGAAGATATGCACGATATGAAGATATAAAAGATATAAAGATAAAGCAGAATAAGAACAAGTGTTATGAAAATTAGCCACACGCAAAAAGAAATCCAGACCAAAAAGGTGACTGCCAAGCGTATAAATGCAAAGAAAATTCCAAGGAAGAAAGAAATACGTTTAGAAAAAACAATTACAACACAATTATAATTGTCCTTTCTAAGCGTGTTTCTTTGCACACGCAAAACGAGTGGGGCGGCATTCAAGAGCAATCCCGTTTTGACCACACTGCATGGACCTGTATCGAGTGTACATGAGTTGACCCGATGGACATGTTTGAAAAAGTATGAAAGTGTCTTTGATTTGGGATAACAAAAATTGCTGTGCATGCCGGAGCAATCATTCTGGTTCATTACTCCATTTCTGAGGGCAGATTTCTCCTTGAATGCAGTGTGAAGGATTGGCTGGTGCGCGGGATGTGTGTCGCTTCAGAAGTTTACTGTAGGTCTCTTTCACCCTTGTTAGTTTTACTTTTGTTAGGTCAGCTTATTTAGCTCCTTCCTTCCTTCGTTTATTCATGCACTCACTCAGTCACTCAATCATTTCATCCATCCATCCATATTCATTTATTAACAAAACGGGCAAATTATAATGAATCAAGTACGCAAAGTTCATTCCGGAAGAAAAAAAGAAAGAAAGTTAAACGTTTTGGGCTTAACGTCTTTTGTCCACAACGAAGGTGATTTCAAAGACGGGGCACCGAACAGGGTCTCTGCACAACTAGATTCGAACCCGCGACCTTTCGGACGAGAGTTGAACGCTCTACCACCGAGCCACCCAGCTCCCTGGAAGAAAAGAAATAAGGAAAAGACATAAAAGTAGATAGACACACAGACAGATGAAATAAATATAGGCTGACTGATTGATCGAGCGTTGGATTTAGGTGGAGAGAGAGCAAGGCGGAAAAAAAACCTTTTGTCCACCACAAAGGTGATTTCAAAGACGTGGTGGCTAAAAAAGGTCTTTACAAATTTTGAAACCAGCTGGGTTCGAACTCACGACCTTTCACCGAGCCACCCAGCTGAAGGAAGGAAAATCGGTATTGACAAACATCACACGATAACTCTAGAACCGGCACAAAAATACAACCGCAAACTGATACGATGTGCAAATTTACACTTTCCCCAGATATCATTCCCCCGCTGCATCAGTCGAATAAAATACCCGCCAATTCCAACGCCAAACGTCTCACTGTCTACATTAATCTGCTACACTCTACAAATAACTTCACTCAAAGGTTGTGCCTGAAATGATTAGCTTGGCACCTTAGGCGCCAAGCTAATCAGGCACTACCCTTGAGTTCTCACACGAAAACACGCTACAAACTTAGCTCTTCCTTCTTCCGCAGATGGCGTTGGGCGGGCCGGCCGTCGGTCGACTAAGGAATTACGCCGCATTGTAGTGCATCACTAATACCTACTGCCAATATCCCGCAGTTCTCCTATCGGCACGAATACCACGTGCTGGTCTTATGTGGTTACAGCCCATCGGCAGATATTATGATTACTGTTAGCACTACACCATGTAGCTCCCACACGTCTCCACGAGGCACTGATCGACCGCGATAGTTCAAGGGTTATGCGGCAAGAACAGCTCCGCGAGATCCATACAGTACCCTCAGTCCACTTGTAAATATTCGTCGTGAAAAAAATAATTATAAGTTTCTCAGCCAATTTCCTGTACTCAAAAGGTCATCGGGCCGATGCCGGCCGCAGTGGGCCCGAGCAGTCGTGCGCGGGCCCACCGCTGCGGCCGACGCCGACCTGAACGCTTTTTGGGTACTGGAAGTAGAAGAACAGCAGAGATCGATACTGTACTTCAATACAAATGATAATACAATCAAACCTTTCAATGCGACCACCTGTCTAAACAGACCACCCATTTTGTCCTCATGGATTTCGTTCTCTAAGACAATTTTTTAAAATTATTATTATTTATTTTATTATTTATTTATTTATTTATTTATTATTTTATTTATTTATTTATATTTATTTATTATTATTATTAGTATTATATTTTATTATTTATTTACTTTATTTTATTTTATTTATTATTATTATTTTATTTTATTTTATTTTATTATTATTTTTTTTTTTTTTTTTTTTGGGGGGGGGGGGGGGGGGGCCTGAGCATGCTGCTAGCATGGAGTGGATGCGCATTACAAGTGGACATCATCATCATCGACGTTGTGTAAGGAGACCTCCTGTTTTAGGCGACCACTATTTCATAGTTCCTTGTGTGGTCACCACAAACAGGCTTGACTGCACTACTACTACTACTACTACTACTACTAATAAGAATAATGATACCTTTGAGAGTTACGATTATTATTTAAAACATATATATATGCTCTTTACCCACTTCAATGAACCGACTCAAACATTGCCGTCTGAACTGAACCCAACACGTACGCTCAAAAAAAATTGTTTAACAAGATTTTAGTCTCTATAGACTGTATAAATCTCACCGTTTTTATGACCTTTGAAAAGTCTGTAGACTAATACGAATCACATGTGGGTAAACTATATTTACATCATACAACAAACCAAGGGGAATTACTCAGCGCTGGACAACTGAGTTAGATCCCCTGCCCCCGCCTATCAGGCACCCAATCGCCAGCCCACAGAGAAATACTGACGCAGGTCATAGAATAAGACGATCATTTGCATCTGAAGATGCAAATGATCGTCTTATTCTATACCTCCCTATTTCTCTGTGGGCTGGCGATTGGGTGCCTGATAGGCGGGGGCAGGGGATCTAACTGTTGTCCAGCGCTGAGTAATTCCCCTTGGTTTGTTGTACAATTCTGCCAGCGCTAGCCTCACCTATCTGGTTTGTGAGTATATTTACATCATGTTTTAAGACCTTTCTCTTAGTCTAGCTGGCCAGACTTTTACCCCTCCTGCTGTGAGATTGCTTTAGTCGCCTGCTCGGTGTTAAACCCTAATGACTAACTACTGAGCTCACGTGAAACACTGATTACGCGTTCAGTCTGAACACAAACACAGTACAAAACAAACGCATGACATTCGCGTAGTGCGAAGGGTCAACTCTGATAAAATAGTTTCGGAAATTTTGATCGCTTGTATTTCCAATTTATGAAGTGGCCTGAAACCAGTACCAAACAGTACATCTTGAAATAGATCATGTTTTTAGTGAAATAGAGGGTGATCGATACTGCAAACCTTCATTGATATTCACATCATGAAAAACGAGTTGCTCCAGCCAGACGTGTGCGTCTAACTCTTCAGAGTTCCGTGACCTAGCAGACGATTTGTCTTTGCCTACCTCTCCCGTCATATGACAAAAACCGCTGTGTCCATTTTTTTGGGAGAAAAGCGAGATTTTCACTGTTTCACAATGAAAATCTCGCTTTTCTCAAAAATGGACTTACTTGCCTTTGCCACTAAACGGCAGACTCTCTCACAGTAACAGACGACAGATTACACGTGTCTGTCTGCGATTTTGGTCCTTACGATCTGGAGTCGTTAAGTCCGGATTCATAGACCGGCGTCAATACGGAACCAGTCTTGTGGATGAGGAAGTACCAGACGACAGATTATCTGTGCTGGTCTGTGATTCTCGATCTTACAGCTAGAAAAACGTAAGGTCCAAAATCACAAACCAGTACACACACACACACGTGACCAGTCGTTTGGATCATGAGGATGGGGGGAGAGGCAGTCTCCCAGTGCGCAAAGGCCAGCGGGCGGATGTCGGCCGCCGTTGTCCCGCGCACGATCGTGCGCGGGCCAACGGCGACCGAAGTCGGCCCGATGGCTTTTTTGCGCATTGAGATCATCCTTTACCCAAACAGTCGGCCCAAAAGCGCCGGTACCAATCGAAAAAGCCAACTAAGGGAAAAACAGTGGCGAGAGATCTAAAAAGTGTGGGTACCAGAGGATCGATAGCAGCCGACGCCAAATCGCCAATTCTTCATACAGTCTATTTTCTTACCGAGCGGACGAGTGGACACAGAGGAATGAATGGACGGATGAGTCAGTCAGTTTGCTGGCGGGGTTCAACGCCAAGCAAGCAAATATATGAGAGACTGTCTCCCGTCCAGGCGTGGATCGCGGTGTGAATGCAAATTCATGCCCATTTCCTGCCACTGGACGCAATATTTTGTTCTGAAATCTGCGTTCATGCAACGACCAAAAGCCACAACCGTCTAAGAAACGTGGTTGCAAACTGGTCTCGGCAGTTGGTTCGCGTTCACTTTTTCTCGACGGTGAATGGGTTAAGGAGTTCTCGCTACAACCCCTTCCGTCCGCCTGCCCCCCCCCCCCCCCCCTCTCTCCTCGTCCCCCCAAAACAACAAAATAAACACCCAAAAAAAAAAAAAGACCAAATGCTGGGAAAAAATACCGCCAACGGGTACCCAAAAAAACCCCGACGTGGACATTTTGATGCTGAGACACACCGGAAGAATTTGTAATTTAAAATCACTTTTTCTCTTCTCTCTCTCTCTCTCTCTCCCTCCGTACACCTCAGTTCAACAGTTTCCGCGTACAACATTCTCAGGCTGATCGCCGCCCCAAGACTGACAGCCCTTTTATGACAGGCTGCACATGATTACACAATAACAACGGATGCATAGATGGGTCAATGCTTCCGCAGGCTGCAGAGGACTCATCAAGATCCATGCCACTTGAAGAAGTGTAGAGGTGGCTGCACTTGAAGGAGTGTGGAGCTGGCTGCACTTTGAGAGAGAGAGAGTGAACCAATTCAACCCTCACACGCTGAGTCTGTCAGTCTTGATTTGGCAGAGCCAATATGTCCATTTTTTTAAAAAGCGAAATTTGTTATGCAATGAGCACCTTGTTTTTTTCTCAAAAACTGGCATACTGGCTTGAACCAATTTACCCCTGACAAACTGAACATCAAAATATATGCTCATCACAAAAAGTCAGGGAACGCTTGGGAAAATGTGCATTACTCTGACAGATCAAGCGCATGCAATGTTCTGTGAAGGCGTGATTGCTTAACACAATCTGCCCCGACAGAAAACCCCAAATTTTGAAGTTGCCCTCTGAAGGACTGTATTACAATTTTAGAGACAGATCGAGCATGATAGTTTAAGGGTGGCGCCAGAACAGCTTGACGCCTATGGGCGCCAAGCTATTCTGGCACCACCCTTGAACTATCATGCTCGATCCATGTCCTGCTGTGGTGTGTCGGAGCTGAATTAGTTAAAACGGATTAAAATGGGCATCCGATCCCAAGGCTCAAGACTCTGTCTTACACACACACCTTGCCAAATGAATGAAAAAAAAAATTGTTCTGGCGATTGTTCTCGAGCGCCAAATGTTGCCTCATTGTACGTATTTTTTATTTAATCTTTCATGCTGCCCAGTGTCGTTGCTGAAAAAAATTTGAGTGATTGTATTGATTGTACATTGCTTAACGTCCCGACAGCAACAAGGCTTTCTCAGGACGTGCCTGCACTGCTTGTGAAAAAAAAAACCAACTAAACAGAACATTGAATGTATGTCGCCAGCCGGTCAAACACATTAAATAAACCTAACACATGGGGCCTAAATAAAGCTAAGACCATTTAGCAACACACATCCAATATCAAGAGCTACAGGCAGTGCAGACAGTAGGGAGAGTTTAAAAAAGGCAAATACAGGTGAATGGACCTCGGGTAGACAGAAACACATGCCCCAGAATAGAGAGAAAACCCCACCCTGTGGGGCTGACCAGGGTGACCCTGGGAACTAAAAAATACCTAACCCCACCCAAGTCCCCCAGGGCAGACCCGGGTGGGGTGAAAAAAAAAAAAAAAAAAAAAAAAAAATTTGAAAAATAAATTGTTTTCCCAATGTATAGTCAGTCTGAGCAACGCTTATCTCGTGTTACAAATACTTTTGAACGCAGAGGATTTCAAGACAACTCCAAGAAGAAAAGATTATCACCAACCTGTGTCCTACCTTATTTTCCTTTAGTCATGACAATGCTTTAGCCGCTGCCCTCGGAAAATTTGAACATGACCTATTTAAACCTGCTAACATGCTCCCTGATGGAGCCCCACTCAGCGACACGGACATATTTATTTTGGTAATCTTATTCTTGACGCTCCCCATGCTGAATGTTCGTTGATCAGCGTCAATGATGCAGGTCAGTGGTCACTGAGGCCTGAACAGGGAATATATTTCAACTTTTATGTAGGTTATCTCCATGCCTCTCCTGAAGGTAGTGTCTAAACCGTGGAGGTCAAAGCCAACTAAATTCTAAAATAAACTAGGACCAAGTCTGGTATCATTTTTTGTTCTTAGTGTTGTCCTGAAATATGTCTTATTCAAAAGGTAATTGGAAAAAAACGAGGCAAGCTTTGCTCAAACGGACTATACATAGACTACTTCACGCGACGACTGTAATGTTTGGTTGATTTGTAGATTGAAAACTACATACATAACGGTAGTAGCTTCTTGCCTTTTTGTGAACAGTTTAGATCGACTGATAGTTAAAGGGTGGTGCCAGAATAGCTTGGGGCCAGAGGTGCCAAGCTATTCTGGCACCACCCTTGAACTATCATAATCGATCTGTATCCTGTATTGCAGTGTTGCCCTCAGAAAACAGGTCCCAAACACTGGACATTTAGATATTGGGGGGCAGGTTACAATGCGTTAGATGAGATTACTTGACCTTTTGTGTGAGTTTAGATCGACTGATAGTTCAAGGCTGGTACCAGAATAGCTTGGCGCCTCAGCTCCAAGCTATACTGGCACTACCCTTTAACTATCAATCGATCTGTCTCCTGCGCTGAGATGTAGTCATCAGAAAAAGGTCCCAAACACTAGATATTAGACACAAGGGACCGATTTCAATGCGTTAGATGAGACTACTTGACTTTTTGTGACTAGCTTAGATCTACTGATAAATCAAGGGTGGTGCCAGAATAGCTGGGCGCCTGGAGGCGCCAATCTATTCTGGCACTACCCTTTAACTATCATAACGGATCTGTATCATAAAACAGGTCCCACACGCTGCACATTTAGACCTTTGGGGACAGATTATAATGCGTTAGCTGAGATTACCCACCGCGGTGGCGGAGAATCCGGAGGCGTGTCGCTGCGACGTGAACGTGCGTCGGAGTCTTCCCAAAGCTGGCCGGCTTCCAGTCACCGATCCAGTTCCTTAGTTGATACACCGCTCACAAATCCAGCTCCTGTAGTTTTCGTTGCGTTCACAAATCCTGGCATTTGGACGATCAGCAAGAGTGGAGAAAGTTGACTACTTAGAGTCTTAGTGATCAAAGTCCCCTGATGTCACGCTCACAAACACTGGCATTAATTTCGACAATGTAGGTTATTCGATTTCAATCATCGACCAAAATCCACTACGTTGTGCTCACAAATACTGGTATCAGTTTGGATAATTAGCGGAGCTCGAGTGTGATATACGCTATTTGTAGCGCGGGAATTGTACGGCCGGTATCCGAGTTCGATCACCGATTTTTTTTTTAAATCACTGATTTTGCGCGCGCAGCATGCGTTGACACTAGACGTTGATCAGAATTCACGAAGAAATCGCTTTTATCTGTTTATAAGCGACTCAGTCTGAGAGGTTTTGAGCCCTACTCGTTTGATTTCATGTTCAGTTGCTTGCAGCTGCTAAAACGAAGCGTCGCACGGATGGAAGATTGAGGAAAACGTGAATGTCTCCTTGCGGTCCCCGTCTCCACACCGAATTGAGGCCGGACAGATGCCAAATTGGGGAGTACAGTATCTATGATAAATCAGTCTGGAGTTCACCACACTAGCTTGCTGAAGATGTGATATGTCCGTGCAAAGTGTGCAAGTTTTGAAGAACGCAGAAAAAAAAAATTGAGACCAGTAAACACGTGCAGATCAGAACACAACGCTCACAAGCAGGGAGCACGTGCAAATTGAAAATTTTTAGAATGATCAGCTTTCTTGGACACACATACTGCTGAGGTCATCTTTCGCCGGGCTGCCGAGCACAGTGTGTCGATAAATAAACGTACCTCAGATTGCAGCCCGTAGATATTCACAAACACGTTTTCGAGAATCAAAACAAAACCCTCCGAAGTTTCAGCCGCGAAAACTGTATCCCAAGAGTCCTTTCGGAAATAGGAAGCCTTGTGATTGGCCGCAGTTACTCGCCCAAATGGAAGTCGTTGATGTCAATTTCAGGTTCACGTGATCGTGCAGTGTTAGCGTGAGTGTGGAGGTGTCGTGTGTGTGTATTTGAGAAGGAAAGTTTATTTGGTTGGTTTTCACTCGCCCAGCACAATCAATGTTCGGACAGCCAGCCTCCCACCAAGCGCTGGAGTAGACACAAGACCTAGAAATCACCAAGACTTTCCCGCACGAGAGGGACAGCCGAGATGAATGAAGACTTTCGGTAACTTCCCACGTTGAAAAGTGCCAGGATCTACATACTCCGCCGCGCCGCTCACTGTCACAGGGCATTCGATTTTTTTCACACGGTCAACCGCTGCGGCAGGAGATTGCCTGCGTCTATTGATCCCTCGGGCAGGCTCGGCTGTTTTTGCAGATTTCATTTTCTTGAGATGTCCTCGAGCGAGAACTTATTTGCATGAATCTGTGTACACTAAGAACGGGGTTTTGATTGGGGGTAATGCGATAACGAAACAAAAGCCGGTCCATTTTCAAAAAGGACTGAACGGACCTACTCCATATATGCATTGAGAAGTCCACAAATTCCGCGTGCTGGTCTGGTGATTTTGGACCTTACAGCTGAAAGCCGTAAGGTCCAAAATCACAGACCAACACTCCAAAAATAAAATAATGTTGTCCACATTTAGCAATGGATTAAAAAAAAACACATTTTTTTTTGTTTTTTTTTTTGGTTGTTGTTGGTTCAGAAATGAGGTGGGTTTTTTTCTTTCTCCTCTAATGTACGGCACATCTTGAAAACCCTTGGAGGGGAATAAAAATAAGAAGAGAAAACACCCTGGGGAACTTATTGTATCATGTTCCATTAGTAACTTCTAACGCTGTGTGCTTTATGTTTCTTCTGATCCATTAGCCTTCGCGCTGCTTTTGCGGCCTGTCCTTTTGCCCTGGGTTGCAGCCCGAAATATATTTTATCGATTTTGAATGATCTAACATGATGTGAGACCAGCTAAATGCGTACTAGTCTGTGATTTTGGTCCGTATGGCCCTACTGATGCCGTAATGCCTGAAATCACCTACCGGCACACACTCGTGTCGTGGATGTAGACGTTTTTTTTTTTTTTTTTTTTTTAACGCATTCATTCCCAACGCACTACAGCAGGAGCCGCTGTGAGATGGCCCTAGTTGCCTGCTCGGCGTTAAACCCAAATAACTAACTACAGCATGAGATAGATCGACCTTGATAATTCAAGGGTAGTGCCAGATTTGCTTGGCTCCTGATGGCGCCAAGCTAATTTAGAACTACCCTTGAATTATCACGGTCGATCCATCCTCCTGCAGCTGGTACATATTTGTCAGGTGACTCCTTCAACATCTGGGAAATGCGGTCTTGCGCTTAATAGAGTTAAAACAGATTTTGATTTGTTTTTTTGTCTACCGTATATAAAAAATACTGTAGACTTTGAAATGGGGCTGGGTCGGAGCATATTCCAGAGCATGCACATGACGTATTTGGCTTGCGGCGCAGAAATGCTGGCAAAGAAGTAACACGATAAAAATTACGTAGTATGCTAGTATAGAGAACGTATTTTTGGCGCCAAACGCCGCGTGTGTGTGTGTGTGTGTGTGTGTGTGTGTGTGTGTGTGTGTGTGTGTGTGTGTGTGTGCGTGCGTGCGTGCGTGCGTGCGTGCGACGAGTGACGTATAACATCGAGTCGTTATTTGGGTTTAACGCCGAGCAGGCGACTAAGGCCATCTCACGGCGGGATGGGTAAAAATCTGGTCAGCCAGACTAAAAGCAAGGTCTTAAGACAAGATGTAAATATATCTTAAAAATATGTCAGGCTAAAATGTCGCACGAGTCTTTAAAAAAAATGTCTACAGACTCTCAAAAAGGTCAAAATAAAGAAATTCACAGTCTATGAATGCTCAGATCTTGTTAAAAATATTGCATTCTCTCAAGAAATTGAAGATTTTTGTCTGGGGGAACATCCCGGAACAAAACCTTCAAGGAGTCTGCTGTGAAGTGTTTATATCTCGTGTCAATTAGATCGGCACAATACAGCAAAAAGTGTCGAACAGAAAAATGTTCATCATAGGCAAAACACCATGGACGCTCATCCTGTTTACGTAAGTAAGAGCGCGTAACATACGTGTGCCCGATGTGGCACTATGAACACAGCGTCGTGGGACTGTTGATGCCATGACGTGAATTTTAAAGTGACGTCATTTCGCTGCTCGAGCTATTATTCTTCTTCAGAATAGTTATGCTACGCCAGACCACAGAGCTTACGAATAGCGGGAATCGTCGTGTGTCCGTCTTTATTTCTGTGTGCCAGTGTGTGTGGATCAGAGAGCGAGTTAGAGTAGAAGGAGATGGATTCCTGTCGCTACACGAGCCCACAGAGCGTACTGATGTCGGGAGGCGCCGTGTGTCCGTCTGTATTTGTGTGCGCAGACGTGTGTGTTGATCAGGGGTTGGCTTAGAGAAGGGAAATGGATCAGCATAATAAGCCTAAAAATATGAACAACTATGAATGTTCCTAAAAGATAAACGCATCTGAGCTCCAAACAATACGGTAGACTTTGGGATGAAATCCTCACCTTGTTTACTCACTCTCTCTCTCTCTTTATCTCGTTTCAAGACAAGTCTTTATAGATACCTGACATCACTCAAATAATAAAAACGTAGATACACGAATGTACGTGAATATTCTATCATGTGTATGTGCGCGTGTATGTATGTGTGTGTGTATGCATGTGTGTGTGTGCACGCGCGCACGCCTGTGTGCGTTTGTGCGTGCATGCGTGTGTTTGCATTTAGTGGACTGTATATTTTGTATCACTGTGCTTTGATGTCCCTGTTTTATGTATATTTTGTACGTAGTTAGTCGTAGTTTTAGCAACGGCAGGTACGAAAAATGATATAGTCACTGACTGTGTTAATATCTTCACCGTTGTAAAATAAAGATTCATTGATTCTCTCTCTCTCTCTCTCTCTCTCTCTCTCTCTCTCTCTCTCTCTCTCTCTCTCTCTCTCTCTCTCTCTCTGTCTCTCTCTCTCTCTCTCTCTCTCTGCTTTCTTTCTTTATTTTAATTTTAGTACATTTTAGTATTTCGTCACATTCGAACAAAAAGCGTGCATGAAGCGATACCGTACGAGACAACTGTGGGCTGATCTGTGATTTTTTTTTTGCCGTACGGCTTTATGCCGTAAGGTCCAGAATTGCAAACCCGCAAAAAGCTCGCTTGAAGGATAAGGGCATTAAATAGGCGCTTTATCCCAATTGAAAATCGGCTCAAAGCGCCGCCGCGAACTGAACCCAACAAGCACGCTCACGTGAATCACACGCATTCACTCACACACACTGTACACAAACACAACATTCACGTGGTGCTAAGGGCAAGTTCAAGCGAGCCGTACTGAAGTTTTGGAAATTCAAAATCGTTTGTATTTGAAATTGATTAAGTGGGCTGAAACTACCAAAGTCGTGGGGGAGGAAGAGCCGGAGTACCCGGAGAAAGAACCCCCGACGGTCCGCCCGAATTAACGGTGACACTTACTAGAAGAGAAAAATCCGACGGCGGAACCCGTAATCGAACCTCGCACCTTTAGCATTGGTGGCAGGCGCCTTAACCACTGCGCCACGGACCGCCCCAAAGGTCCCCCAAAGGGGGTCCAGATATTTAGCCGGTGTGGACAGCTGTTTCGGTCTTGGCGACCTCTTCAGCACACCATTGGCGACCTCTTCAGCACACCATATTTAAGTGTGTGTGTGTGTGTGTGTGTCAGTGTGTGTGTGTGTGTGTGTGTGTGTGTGTGTGTGTGTGTGTGTGTGTGTGTGTGTGTGTGTGTGTGTGTGTGACTTCGGTGGCCGCGGAAAAGGTGCTGAGCAAATGAGTGTTAGATGTACAGGGCTATTTGTTGCGCCGTTTATCTTGGCGCGGCGGGGGGAATCGGATCTGGAACTTGAGTTTAGACGGACCAAAAGGGTGACTGCAAAATGCAAAGAAAATTGTTCAGATTGACGGCAGTTTTTAGAGCAGGAGGGGGTGGGGGGGGGGGGGGTGAAACAAGTACACACCAAGCGATCACATGAATGCAGATTTGTGTTAACCCTTTGCTGTCGGAATCATCGCGACAAAAACCACTACCGACAGCCAAAGGGTTAAAATCTCGTACAAATCAGAACAAAGTTACTGAGGTACCCGACAGCAGGCCTGGATGAGGCATGGCCCATGTATACGCAATAGAATAAGGGCCTAGAGGAGTGATTGTCCGTGTAAAAAAAAAAGAAAAAAAAAAAAAAAAAAAAAAAAAAAAGGAGGTAAGGCCAAATGATAGTCTGGCCATATCATGTCCAGCCATGCCACATCTGACTCCCCCCCCCCCCCCTCTCCCCCTCAACCTCGGGTTTGGTTAGTTCGGGATTTAACCCATATCATATTGAGGCTTAAAGATTCAAATTTGTACACTGCCATAATTATGCAAGCTACATTATAGTACTTACAGATAAGGATATAGACCAATGGCTTTAGTTCAAGGGTGGTGCCAGAATAGCTTGGCGCCTCTGGGCGCCAAGCTATTCTGGCACTACCTTTTAACTGTTTTAGTCATACTTATTTCACACACTGGTGTATTCCGAATCAGTGATAAGGGTTAACGACCACGGCACCGAAGTGATAATGGACGACCCTAACGGGCGGGTTATGGGGGACAGTGAGCATTATTACCTATGAGGAGTGCAACACTGCAACTGTGCCACTTTGATTTACCCAGGAATTTTAACGGACATGCTATCTGAACAAACCCGTCGTTTTGCCTGGACCTGCGGTTCCTACGCCAATGCTTTACCAGTCATGTCATGCTCCAACCTCCCCCCGCTCCCACCCCACCCCCTCCCCCATTTTTTTCGGGAGTGGGGAAAGTGCAAGGTATGTTGTCGCAGCTGAAGACGAACGTAGGCCTACATTTCAACAGACACAGATTTGTATAGCGCTTTGCATACTTTGTGTTATGCGTGTACACAGTATGCGCGCTGATGTGTGATTTTGGACCTTACGGCGCACAGCCGTATGGTCCCAGATCATAGGCCAACACATAGCTAAGCCATCATATACTTCACTGACGCGCCCCGTCGTTCTTTTGCAGTCTTTGGCTAAGCATTACGTACAAATTTTGGTAGATGGATCAAAGCATGATAGTTCAAGCGCCTTGCCTGACTGGCGGCTTGGCACACCACAAGCTCAGTGATCAAGCACTACCCTCGAGAGATTATCTATGCCGACCCATCTCCCCAGACAGAGATTACCCTGAAAGTGACCACGGGGGGGGGGGGGGGGGGGGGGGGAGGGGGGAAGGGAGGAGGGGGGGGGGCATGAGAAATCTTAGAGATCAATGGCACCCGCCACGTTGATGTTACATTATTATACTGAGCAGCATTTTGCTTGATATAGTGCCCAGGGCGATAACAGGCACATGTGATTACGAGACCCGAATCAAAATGTCCGAGTCGGTACCGGCGACGAGGACATTATCGGGTCAAGTACTCACATCTGTCTGTTTTCGGCACAATATCAAGCAAATTGCTGCTCAATATAATTTATGTACCCAGTCCAAAACAAAACCCTACCTTTGCTTCGAATTTGGCCACTATGTGCGACCATTTTAGGTTTGCATACCGAGACTATAATGCACACAGAAACAAAACATATGCATATTCACAAAATGATTTTAATTCAGTTTAATTCATATATATAAGAAACCAAGGGGAATTACTCAGCGCTGGACAGAACAGTTAGATCCCCTGCTCCCGCCTATCAGGCACCCATTCGCCAGCCCACAGAGAAATACGCAGGTATAGAACAAGACGATCATCTACATCCCTAAAAAGGATGCATCAGGTCTCTTATATAACCCATGTCTTTCTCCGGAACTTAGGAAGTAACGATACAAATTTGCCTCGAGTTATACTGAGATACTCACAAACCAGATAGGTGAGGCTAGCGCTGGCAGAATTGTATAACAAACCAAGGGGAATTACTGAGCGCTGGACAGAACAGTTAGATCCCCTGCCCCCGCCTATCAGGCACCCATTCGCCAGCCCACAGAGAAATACGCAGGTATAGAACAAGACGATCATCTACATCCCTAAAAAGGATGCATCAGGTCTCTTATATAACCCATGTCTTTCTCCGGAACTTAGGAAGTAGGCAGGAGAAACATACATACACAAACACGAAGGTGCATTACTATATGTGGTCGGGTAAATACCCTGAATTCCCACAGTAGATGCACAGAACATTACACAACAATGTAACGATACAAATTTGCCTCGAGTTATACTGAGATACTCACAAACCAGATAGGTGACACAAACAAAAAGACAGAAACAAAAGCCGCCGGGCGCGCGAGATCTCACTGAAACCGTGCTATTGTATTACATCAGCGTTGTAGAAACAGTAGTATTGTGTTATGTACCCACTCCATATTGTTTCCCTTCTTTGACACAGTGAGTACTGATAATTGTATGACAAAGCAAATTAATTATTCATGAGCTTGCTCGATATACTTTCGTCCCGAAAAGCCTTGCGGCCCTGGCCCGCAAAGTTGTTCAGTGTTGGATTCTCGAGCCAGGGTCTTACGAAATAAATCACAAAATACTGGTTTGTGAGTATCTCAGTATAACTCGAGGCAAATTTGTATCGTTACATTGTTGTGTAATGTTCTGTGCATCTACTGTGGGAATTCAGGGTATTTACCCGACCACATATAGTAATGCCGCACCTTCGTGTTTGTGTATGTATGTTTCTCCTGCCTACTTCCTAAGTTCCGGAGAAAGACATGGGTTATATAAGAAACCTGATGCATCCTTTTTAGGGATGTAGATGACTCGTCTTGTTCTATACGTGCGTATTTCTCTGTGGGCTGGCGAATGGGTGCCTGATAGGCGGGGGCAGGGGATCTAACTGTTCTCAGTGTCCAGCGCTGAGTAATTCCCCTTGGTTTGTTATACAATTCTGCCAGCGCTAGCCTCACATCTGGTTTGTGAGTATCTCAGTATAACTCGAGGCAAATTTGTATCGTTACATTGTCACAAGTTGTGTAATGTTCTGTGCATCTACTGTGGGAATACTCAGGGTATTTACCCGACCACATACTAATGCACCTTCGTGTTTGTGTATGTACTTCCTAAGTTCCGGAGAAAGACATGGGCTATATAAGAGACCTGATGCATCCTTTTTAGGGACGTAGATGATCGTCTTGTTCTATACCTGCGTATTTCTCTGTGGGCTGGCGAATGCCGGGGTGCCTGATAGGCGGGGGCAGGGGATCTAACTGTTCTGTCCAGCGCTGAGTAATTCCCCTTGGTTTGTTATACAATTCTGCCAGCGCTAGCCTCACCTATCTGGTTTGTGAGTTTAATTCATAGCATAGTTTAGCAATGAAACTCCCATAGCAGCAATGTAGATAATAACTTGAAAAGGAAAAAAAAAAAAAATGTAGCGAACAAACAAGAAAACATGACTCCACTATAGGTGCTATGTGAAGCAGACGACAGTTTTGTTGACGCAAGGGAGCTAACTGTGTTGAGTGATTTTGAGCGTTTGGCTGTTCCGGCTACCTCCTACGCTAATACAGTTCCGGTGGTTTTTTTTTTTTTGTGGTTTTTTTGGGTTTTTTTGTTGTTGTTGTTGTTGTTTTTTGGTTGGGATGTTGCATTTCGCGACTCTAGTTTGCGTTACATATCTAGAACAATGAAGGTTTCAAGTTACAGGTTAGCAGGGACGTAGCGGGCATGAGAAAAGTAGTCCGGCGGTTTCGGAAAGTCGGAAACTATTTGAGGGACGATGGCGACCAGACGCTTATTTATTGATACTAAAATGTTAACTCTATTTTACTAAGAAACAACATGCACATCCAAAGACAGATTTACCTATGATATGCTGGCTTGGAATCAAGAATTGGGAAATGTCACAATTGTTTAAATCCTTCATGTCGTCATGGGGAAACCAATCAATTGGTAAACAAACTCGCCTTTCTGTAGTTAGAAGATCACAACATATCAGAGTTGAAGATCGTTTGTTGTAGATGAGACTTGCGAAACAAAATTTAAAAAAGAGATATAATACATGAAGAAATGTTCATCACAAAAGCTTTGCATCTCCTGAATCAACTTTGACAGCAGACGTTTGTGTTGCACGGGATTTTTGAAGCACATTGGTTCTTATTAATAATAATAATAATGGCTACTTATACAGCGCTTATACTAAACTAAGCTCTTAGCGCCTTACAAATAAAGAGTGGGATTAGAGGGGGTCATAAAGCCAGAGGAACAAAGGATTCTGCAATACACACGCACAGACAAACACACAGGTACATAACGGCCACTGACGAAGAACTGCGCGCGAGCTACAGTAATCAATTGCAGTAATCAGTGCGGGACAAGACTAAAAAGACGACCAGTTTGGTGGCAGATTCAGTGGTGAGGTAATGACGGATAGAACTGATACGTCTTAATTCCAGAAAAGCAATTTTGCAGACATGATTTACATGGTCCTTCATTTGATGATCTTTATCAAGAAAAACGCCAAGATTGCGAACTGAATCAGAAAATGGAATAGGTGCGTCACAAATGCGCATTGAGTCAGGAGAATTGGGCAGCAATCGAGAGGCACCGATAAGAAGAGCTTCTGTCTTGCCCTCGTTTAACTGGAGTTTATTTTCACACATCCAGGACTTAATATCTGAGATACAGTTCTGAACATCTGAAATAGCCCGACTGGAGCTGTTTGGAGGTGCAGATTTCGGAAGTTGTGTATCATCCGCATACATGTGATGATCGGTTGAATGCGATGCGATAACCTGAGAGAGAGGCCGAGTGTACAGCGTAAATAGAATGGGGCCCAGGACAGAGCCCTGGGGGACCCCAAACTCTATCGCAGCAGCTTCAGAAAGAGCGTTCTTGACAGAGACGTTAATCTGACCGGAAGATTGATAAAAGTAGAACTTACCAGAAATACCAAAGTAGTTTTCTAGACGCTGGAGCAAGATGGAGTGGTCAATGGTGTCAAACGCAGCTGATAGGTCTATCAGGGCAAGAACTGAGCTCAGGTTTTCATCATAGGCACTTAGGAGGTCATTAACGACACAGAGGAGAGCAGTTTCAGTACTGTGCCCAGCACGTTAAGCAGACTGAAGCGGATGGACGAGATTGTTTGACTGTAGATATTTATTGAGCTATGTCAGAACGACTCTCTCAAGAACTTTGGACAGAAAGAAAGGGTAGGTTTGAAACGGGGCGATAGTTCTTTAGCTGGTTGGGGTCAAGATTCGACTTTTTCAGGAGAGGTTTGACAACGGCTGATTTGAATTCTGACAGAAAGACGCCTCACTCGAGGGATTGATTTATGATTTTATGATTTGTTTCTTGACACATCCAGCTCAGAAAATGTCCTAAAAACTGTTTGCCTGCGTGCTGCAGAAGCCACAATTAAAGTTGTTGGCACCACGAATCAAGTTGAGTGAGTCAGTTTTAGACTTGTGGACGTGGTTCAATCGAGCCTCGTGCATACGTGTTTTATTTTTTTTTTATTTTTTTTTTGGTACATCGCACACCACTGTGTGATGGCTTGATGTGACCAGCCATATGACAATTCACAAATCAGTCACGTTTTGAGTTAGCTGTCAGGTGTATTTCGGGCATGTTTAACTCATTCTACCCCAGATACACCACAGCATGATGAGGATCGACCATGATAGTTCAAGGGTGATGCCAGAATAGCAGTATTTCTCTGTGGGCTGGCGATTGGGTGCCTGATAGGCGGGGGCAGGGGATCTAACTGTTGTCCAGCGCTGAGTAATTCCCCTTGGTTTGTTGTACAATTCTGCCAGCGCTAGCCTCACCTATCTGGTTTGTGAGTATTCTGGCATCGCCCATGAACTATTATGGTTGATCTGTGTCCTGCACTGCAATGCAGTCTTCAGAGGACAACGGCAAAATTTGGGATTTCGGTGATGGGGTAGAATGAGTTAAGCTTTTATTGGCTAAGGGCTGCCTTCATCAGCGTGCTGACCCTTTTGTTTTTGTTGACTGAGTAAACCTTTGTTGTTAGGTTTTATGGTAGTTTGTTTTGTGGTTTATTTTGTATTGTTCAAGAGGATGTACTCTCGCTCACACTATAACTTGGAAAGGTTAGTGGAGAGTGGTGGTGTGTTCTTTTCATGTCGTGTCCTTAGTTTTGATTGTTGGTGGGACAATTCCGTGGTTGTCTATGGTGTTTCGGGGTTCCGTCTAAGTATTCAAGCGCCCGTTGATCAATGACGTCGTAGGCGTACAAAACTTTGCTGTATCTGCCCTCATTAAAATATACGAAGAGGTATTCTAGTTGTTTCCTTGCCCCCTTGTCTCTGCAAAGGCCCATGAAGTAGACCCATTCAAAGAATATCGTAGGGTTCAGTCCATTGGAGAAGATGAATGCGGCTAGTAGGATTGTTTGAAAGTGTGGGAGTTTTTTTGTCTTCATGTATTTTCTTTTTTCCCCGCCCATTTGTGTGCTGGTCCTATGATGATTTCATAGTTCAAAAGTCTGGCGGTTTTTCTGTTTCTGGTTCATTCCGTTTTCTTTTCCCCGTGTTTTTTTTTTTTTTTTTTTTTTTTTTTTTTTTTTTTTTTTTTTTTGGGGGGGGGGGGGGGGGGGGGACCTTGTATTGGTTGCGGTGTGGCGCGTAGGAATAAGATATTTCCAATGCCAGTTGGTTCAAGTTCGTATTGGGAGGTCGTTGTACTTCGTTTAATGTGTCATGACTTGAGGCTGTTACCGTTTGGAGTCGGCGTGCGGCTTTTGCTAGTGGTGCCTCATGTTCTTATTTTTGTTTTTTACCACTGCTAAATTGGTGGAGCTAATGGTGCAGAAGTCTGTTGTGTTGATGCACTTCAGCCAGTAGCTTTCGTTCTTGGGCCAGCGATTAAATTGACACTTTTCTGTTTACCAGCCACTGCTAAGTGGTGCACTGAGCTATTGGCGCAAACATGCCATTAATAATTTTTTTGGTAAACATGAATACACTTGCAAAGTTTTGACACCACGACAGGTTTACTCTCTCTCTCTCGCTCTCGCTCTTTTTTTTTTTTTTTTTTTTTTGTTGTCCAAAAAGTACTCCGGCGGTCGCCGGAGCGCCGGAGTGGCCCGCTACGTCCCTGGTTAGTGTCTTTAGTCTTTTGTACTCACGGACGAAAAAAGTATCTTCGGGATTGGTGAAGGACGGCAAGTTTAACTTGAAATTAATCAAAGTGTTAACGTTGTCATAGTTGAAACGGATGCATTAGTGTTGCAGCAGAACAGTATTTTGTGATTTATTTCGTAAGACCCTGGCTCGAGAATCCAACACTGAACAACTTTGCGGGCCAGGGCCGCAAGGCTTTTCGGACGAAAGTATATCGAGCAAGCTCATGAATAATTAATTTGCTTTGTCATACAATTATCAGTACTCACTGTGTCAAAGAAGGGAAACAATATGGAGTGGGTACATAACACAATACTACTGTTTCTACAACGCTGATGTAATACAATAGCACGGTTTCAGTGAGATCTCGCGCGCCCGGCTTTTGTTTCTGTCTTATCAAGCTGTGTCCCCAGATAGCATTTCACTGTTGGCGAATTTTAATAGTGGACAGTACCCATTTAGCAACAGACCCGACGTCGGCCCGAGGACCTTTGCTTACTGGGCATATGTACTGTACTAGATCAGCGTGGCGGGCGCCTTTCCACGGGAGGCGGCCGTGACTTCATTTGACGCGAGGGAGTCCATGCAGGGCCGGACCTGGGAAAAGTTGATGGGGGGGGTTACAGATTCAGTATAAAGCGAAGGCGCGAAGCGCCGAGCCTTCTAGGGGGGTCCGGGGGCATGCCCCCCCGGAAATTTTTTTTTTCAAGGATGCAAAATGGTGCAATCTGGTGCAATCTGAGCCTTGAAAAAGCCATTTGTGATGGTCTGGGGACTTTGAGCTTTTTGAACAATCGAACTGACAAACTCTGGGGTACAAAAATTATCACCTGCCCCTCCCTTAAAAAAACACCCACCCACCCACACACATACACACACACACACACACACACACACACACACACACACACACACACACACACACACATTTATTTATCAACAGAGATGTTTTGTATACTATTATTATTCACTACTTTTCGTTGATCGTTAACGGTATAAAGCTTTACCTTGTAGTTTATGAACATCAGGGTCCTGCTTTCACTTTCAGTCTTGCTGCACTAGGTTCCTCGGCATTAGTACCATTTGTGAATTGTATCTTCTGGCAAAACAGTTCACTGCCTCTTTGAAGTCAATATCAACATCCCTGTGCACTTTCAGTAAAGCAAGTGCATTGAGTCTCTGTTGCCCCATTGTAGAGCGCAGGTAGTTTTTCAGGTTGCGCAACTGACTGTTTGAACGCTCACACTCGGCAGTAGTGACAGGCAGGGTGCAAAGGTTCTTTAGCATGATGAACAGGTTGGGATAAAAATCCCTTTCACAGTGTTTCAGTGCTTCTGATGCCGTGGATGGGATGATAGCTGTCGCATTCTCAGCAGCACTTCGCCATTTGCAAACCCACCGTTGGTATTCTGCATCAAGGCCTAGCGTTGTCTGGTAGGTCAGACTCCCACAACATTGCCAGTGTCTTCACCCCTTCTGGAACCTGCATGAAACCATCCTGGTTGTCTATTAAAGTGCTTGGCACCAGACAGAGACCATCAACTGCTAGGTCAGCATTTTTGAACCTCGAGTCCAATTCGGTTGACAGGTGTTCCAAGAAAGGAATGGCAATGCTAATCTTGAAATATTCTTCTGGAGTGGCCGCAGGTTGGTTGTCACGGAGAGTCTGGCGGGATGCTTGACGAGGAACAACAACATCAGTTGTCAAAGCATTTGCCATTTTGCTGACTTCACCAAACCAGGCAACGAACGCTGTGTCGACATCTCTTCTAATAGAAGACATGCAGTTACTGACCTCTTTGATTTCCCTGTAGGCATCGACAACATCTTTTGTTCTTTTCTGGAGCTTCACTGTCAAGGGTTTTAAGTAACGCAAACAATTGCGGACGACAACGAATGCAACGAGGAAAACACTGCTGCTCAAGGTGTGGAGAAAGCCAGTTGCCTTGGGCAATGTCTCACTGTCCCAAATGTCACTGTCTTCACACATTTGTCCCAAACAGTCGTGAACAACCAGGAAGAGAGATGTGTAAACCTCCAGTGCTTCATGTTTTTCTACCCATCTTGTTCTGCACAGATCAACAAGCTTTGTCTTTGTCGTGTCAGGCTGAGATGCTTCGATGGTATCTTCAAGTTTTCTTTGTCTCTTTGGAGAGTTTGAGAAAAACAGTGACAGTTCCCTCAGTGCTCCCATCATGTTCTTCACTGCAGGCAAGCCGCATGCTTTTACAATGCAGACTCAAGCTATGGGAAGCACAGTGAAAGTACAGTGCTTTGTTGTTCCTTGCTTGAAAACGTGCCTGCACTCCTTTAAACTTTCCTGCCATGTTTGCGGCCCCGTCATAACCTTGTCCTCTAACATTGTTGAAATCAAGCCCCCACAAGGCCAGACACTTAACAATCTTGTTGTAAAGTGTTTCACCTGTGGTATCTCTGCACTGGACAAAGGCCAGGAACTCTTCACGAACTTTCAGAATTCCATCGACGAATCTCAATATAATTGAAAGTTGATCCCAGTTTGAGCTGTCTGTGACTTCGTCAGCAAGCACGGTAAACTGTTTTGCTGCAATAATTTCTGCAAGAATCTTGTTGCGGATCTGATCACCAAGAACCTCTATCAGTCTGTTTTGTGTACTTTTTGAAATGTATATGGCCTTCTTATCGCATGTATCTAGAAGTTTCCAGAGAGTTTCATCTCCTGCATTGATGCACAGATTCAAAAGGGCATTGAAGAATGCCATCATCACAGTTGCCCCTCAGAGCTAACTCCTGTCTTCCACACACTTCAACAATCCTGAAGAGGCTTGTCAGAACTTGTCGATTTGCAGCGATGTTTTCTGCATTTTTCTGATTGATTTCACTGGCGATGCTCTGCTCTGGTTTATCCATGATTGTCAAAAACTGCTCTCCATTTGCCATTGCATCTTTGTGGTGTTGTGATAACGAGTGCTTTTTGATCTGACCACAGGCTTTATTCCAGTTCTTGCATGGCGTCTTCACAAACTTGCCCAGGTTTTCAGTAGACTTTGCAAATAATAGGCAATACTTGCAGTAAGCCCCATCCTCGAAAGGAGAATACACAAGCCAGGAGTACTTTTGCAACCACTCATGCTGAAATTTTCGGTTCTTGTTGTTTATCACTGTTGTTGGAAACTGAAAACCAGGTGATGGTCTCCAGTGTTACCTTAGAAGATGCTCCTTGTCACTGTTTGACAGTGAAACGACTCGCGTGTGTTTCTTGAAATTGACTTCACCAAAATCGATATTTTTGTTGCTGGTGATCTGAGAGGAGAAATCTGAAGAGGAGTCAGAAAGCAGGCTCACATCAGGCTGGTTGGTCATTGGCATGGCAGAGGATTCAGAAAGCAGGCCCCCGGCAGGCTGATCAATGCTTGAGGAGGAGTCTGAAATACAAATAAAAGCTGGGTCTATGAGAAGTCTGAAATACTAAAACGATTGTGTGTGTAACTGTGAGAGAGAGAGAGAGAGAGAGAGAGAGAGAGAGAGAGAGAGAGAGAGAGAGAGAGAGAGAGAGAGAGAGAGAGAGAGAGAGAGAGAGAGAGAGACCTGCAACAAGATAATTACATTTAAAGCATATAATATATGTCTTCGTTTACACACTTCAGTCAAGCTTAGATATATATTTATGATCTGAAATAACAGCTTTTCTTTTTAGACCCCTCCCCCCAAATGATGGACAAAATCTTTGCTACCTTATGACTCGTAGAGTCTTCTTCAGGCTAATGATAGCCAATGGAACCCACCAGTCATTTTGTTTAATATTAATTATTAAATTGAAACACTCAATCACGTATCAATTTCAGGTTGTATTTAATTTAATTTTTTTTTTTTTGGAGAGGGGGGGGGGGGGGGGCAGTAAATTACTCACCAACACTGCTTTTACTTGTTCCCATGTCACTGTTTCGAACTCCACTGCCAGTGGTCTCACTTTGGGTTGATTTTTGTCTCTTTCGAGGAACTGCATCATCTGCCGTTTAGAAAAACAACTTTTATTATTATTATTATTATTATTATTATTATTATTATTATTATTATTATTATTATTAAAAGTTTTCTTATATAGCGCTTACCTGTAAACAGCTCTAAGCGCTTTGCAATTTACTCAACAACAACAAACAAAAAGAAAAAAAAAAGAAAAAACAAAGACATAACATAAAAATTAAAACATGAAATTATCCTAAAAGCAACAACAAAAATGTAAAATAAAATAGAACCGTCTTTTCAACATCTTATATATGATTATGCATTGCAGGTGTTAACACGTCTACTACAATTTTATAATAATAATTTAATATAAAAAAAAGAAAAACAGTGGTTTTCTGACTAGTTCTTAGCTTATTTTAAATTTCATCAACAAAAGGCCTAAGGGTGAATAATCTTATTTTGTAGCACGTTGTTCACAGGCATAGGAACTGTTAACAAATTTGCTGATTTTCAGCAGTTGGCAAAATTTCAGCACATTTTTATTTTCCATTTTATTATGTAAAAAAGGCAGTGGTTGGGATGCCGTCATGATGGCTTCTTGTCGTTCCAGAAACCGAAGTCGTCATGACGGTTTCGCACCCGGAAAGGCTATGTTGCCATCACAATTGATGGCGACGCTGTCAACAAGTGGCGTCAGATAGGCTATGGTTTCCATAGTCAGCCATCAAGACGGTTCTGTTTTGCTCTCCGAAGAGATTTACGTCACAATACATAGCTAGTAAGCTGCACTAGTAATAACGATACCTTATAACTTAGCCCTTGGTTTTGTTATTGAAAACGATATTTTGCCGTCCAAAGATTTTTTTTATAAATATAAAAGCAATATTGATCATTGATGCCGATATCTTTATTTTTTAAATTGACATTTTTAAAGTTATATATCATAATACTTTGTGAAATAAATTTTAGGCTATGCATTACTTTAATTGTTACCTGTTTTGGTATTTTAATAAGTGGGGCTGTTTTATATCTATGATATTCATTATATGCAGCTAGTATCAGCTCCTACAGCGTAGGCTACACTCACATGAAGGAAGTACCGGCGCCATCGCCACGTGCTCATTTGAATCGAATTCGGAATGGGTGAATTTTACCTAGTTCTACTGACTACATTTCTTTTATGAGACAAAATTGGATTTAAAAATGTACCCACCTTCTGAAATGGAGCTTGATGAAAACCAGCATGACAGTCGCCTACTGCCATCAGCATCTGTTTTTTTCAGTTTCGGCATTTTCGAGGAGACAGCAAAAGTGAAGTGTTACCAAAGAAAATAGAGATTTAAACTTCCCCCCACAAACCTTAATGACGTCAGACGTCTTTTCACTGATCTTTCTCGGAAAGACGTGCACTGAAGGAGAGCAACTCTTTTGGGTACCTGGTTGATTCAACGGAAATCCATTTCAACGATGTTTTTGGACGATTCAATGATGGTCGTTTCAACGGATGTTCGTTACAACGAATTATCATAATTATCAACTTAGCGTCTTAATTAATCTTTCTAAAAAGTCGTTTTTGGGGGATTAGGGCTGTATCAAGGTGAAGGCGCTGGAAGAGGCTTGCGGCCAGAACAAGAAAATATGGCTGCATTTACTAATAATAGGGTTAGGGGTTGGGTTACTTGGTCGTTTCAACGGGAAAACGTTTTGGACGTTTAAACGGATCCCTTGAAATGGATTTCCGTTGAATTGTCTATAAATAACTCTTTGTGCCTTGGATTAAAAGTGACTAAAAACTGCAATGTTTTAAAAACAATTAAAAAAATAATAAAACTTTGGAACTCCCTTTGCATAAAAAAAAATTCACTGTTTTTTTTTTTTTTTTTTAAGTTGGGAGGGGGGGTTCCGGAACCCAGGTAACCCTGGGTCCGGCCCTGCCATGGAAGTCGATGACTAAAGTCTTCATACTCGCAGACGAAGATGGACGGCCGAGTTCCTGGAACACACGATCCGTCCGACCCGCACGAGCTGGGGTACAGCCGCAGGCACAGATCTAGAGCATGACAAATAATAATTTAGAAATAAATTAAAAGACTGACTCATTGTTGCCAACGTCATCGTGGTCGTCGCCGGGTTGTCATCAATCGTCATCGTCGTGATGTTCGTCAGTCATCAAGCAAGGCGCGGTATCGTCATCATCATCATCGTAATCATTAACGCCGTTTTAATCGTCACATAACCTGCAGAGCTGAATGTATATATGTTAAAAGGATGTCTGCCGCTCTTGCAATGGAGTCTGTGTGTTGGCAGCGAATGGATTACGTTGACTTGGTCCAACTTGGTCCACTTTACATGTGGCGAGTGAGACGGAGCGTGAGGTACGCTAAATGCTATTATAAATAATTCAGTCTTGGGTTCACCGTGCCTTTGGTAAAACTAAGGTGGAAAATAGCACTTTCAAGGCCATTATCGACCTATGACTAGTTGGTCACAGCACAGCACAGCACACACACACACACACACACACACACACACACACACACACACACACACACACACACACACACACACACACACACACACACACACACACACACACACACAAAGGATAGAAAAGAGAGGGCAAAGCTATATAGGTGACTGAAAGCAGTGAATGCCGAAACCAAGGAGATCTGTGATCATTGGTCGATAATGTACAGTTCTCTTCCTTGACAGTGCTATTTTCCACTTTGCTTGGTAGGTTCCTAAATTAAAGTTAGCATTGGTAGTCACCTCTTTTGGGCTTCATTTATCACCTTGGTAGTCCCGCTGTGATTTTTGAAGTTGCAGAACTTGGTACGTGGTGTTCATCACAGGCATCGGATGATCGTTGCGGAAAAAACTGATAGTGCTCAGTACTACCAAAGACAGTATGAGATACTCCATGTGTTCAAAGATTACGCAACGATCATCGCATGCCTGTGGTGTTCAATTGGTCTACTGGCAGCGGAGGGGTTAACTCATTCAGCCCGACGCACGTATTTCCCAAATTTTGGAGGCGTCATCTAACGACTATGCACCAGTTGCAGGAGATGGATCGACCATGATAATTCAAGGGCAGTGCCAGATTAGCTTGGCGCCGACAGGCGCCAAGCTAATCTGGCACTACCCTTGAATTATCATGGTCGACCCATCTTCTGCTGTAGTGCATCAGGGCTGAATGGGTTAAATTGTAGCTTGATTTACTTTACTGCAACTGCTGAGGAGGTCAACTGAATGATAATGATAACCCCTTCGCTTCCAGTGGAAGCAGATTTTGTTATTGAAATCATTCCAAATCTTATGTCAAAGATTAGGTCAAAGAGGATGTAGATGATCGTCTTATTCTATACCTGCGTATTTCTCTCTGGGCTGGCGATTGGGTGCCTGATAGGCGGGGGCAGGGAATCTAACTGTCCAGCGAAGAGTGATTCCCTTTGGTTTGTGTACAAAGATCCCCAGCGGGCTGATTTCAGCAAGAGGTATAGATCCTCATTAGCCCCCGCGACTGCGGGGGCTCATGAGGATCCGCCTATACTTCTTGCAGTTGTGTGGCGGTACATCAAGTTTTTTTTTTTTTATCGACAGTGAACGGCACAATTCTTGCGATCATCTTGGTCAGCGTCCGGCGCGAAGGTGTTTCTGTACAGACACTGGAACTTATTGGGCGTCTCAGCCAGGGACTCGCACAGTCCGTCCCGGTGCAGGTTACAGGGATCGCTATTACACAGCGTGCTGTATGGAAACTTGAAACGAAGAAGAAAAAATAGTGTAGATTTTACATTGTTATATCATTTTGTATTTCCCTCAGTGGCATGAATGTGTAATGTTGACCATAAGGCCTCCTCCCCATTTCGCCCATTAGAGAAAAACGACAGTACCAAGTTAATCAATCATGGCACTGTGTTAATAAGTCTATTAATTACTATAATCAAGGGCGGATCTGGGAGTGGGTGGGAGTGGGTTCTAGGGGTTCCGGATCCCCCCACCCTCACCCAAAATTCTTTAAAATGCTGTAACAAAGTCCCACCCCCTCATCCCTGTTTGATTTTTTTATGCGAGTTTGGACACACACGCTCCCCCCCCCCCCTTCCACGCCCCCTACCCCCCCCCCCCCCCTCTTCCGTTGATTGATATTTTGGCTCGACGATTGGTGAGAGTCTTCCAAACACACACACACACACACACACGCCCCCCCCCCCCACCCCCACCCCACAGTCATTGCCAATACACTTTTGGATTCAGTCACATCTCAGTTGCAGATCTGGTATTCTGCAGTCTGTAGATATGCCTCGTACAGCATTTTTAGGTGTGAATACGCAATCCAGCCCAAAAAGGCGACTGCCAAGCGTGTAAAATGCAAAGAAGTACAAAATAAATTGTGTTGTAACTGTCTTTTCTAAACGAGAGTTTCTTTCTCCGTTGGGTACTTCTTTTCTTAGGTGCGACTGCCTTCAGTTCGATATAAACGCTGTGCCAGTGGGATTTCCGGAATACCTCTACAGCCCTTTGAAGGCGAAAGACAGCAAGTCATTAATTTTGTGTGAAAAGCAAGATTGCATTAAAAGTGATGAAAATCTCGAATTTCACAAAATTATTGCCTTTTGTCTTCACAGGGCAGCATACGCCCTCTACCCGACCCCTCGGAAGTCATTCAAGAGTTTCTTTTGATGTACCAACATTTAGTCTGGCCATGGATATTTAACCCTTTGTCTTCGGTTGCGGTTTTTATCGCGATGAGGAATGGCATCATCGCGATAAAAAGTTACCACTGCCGACATCCAAAGGGTTAATCTTTCACTTGCCAGTGTCAATGTCAGAATGATGCCGCGATTGATTAGAGACCAAAGACTTACTGTTACTGTAAAGCCGGACACATTTCCGTCCACATCAGAGACGCACGTGATATTCTGTCCATCGTGAAGCCCTTCTACAGTGAAAGTGAACGAGCTCTCATACTCGTAATACGTCTCACCGCTGTCAGGAGAATGCACAGGGATGTGCGTCTCGCGGACGGCCAGAGAGCGTTTGTCCCCAGGGTTACAGTAGGGAGGTGCTGGTGTTCGGGGTGAAAACCGCACAGATCATTGTGTGCGTGGTCCTAACTTTGAAAATGGAGCAGTCGAGAGAATTTGTGGACTGGCGAATCGTAGGCTCATTATAGATGGTGGCGCCTGGTCATGAGAACAAACAATCAACTGAAACCTGAAACAGGCAGTCGACCACAAGCATGGTGTTGCATAATTGGTCACCTCTTAACACATTGTGCCCGAGGTACGAAATACCCACATTTTGGAGTTATCACGACTGCATTACAATTCAGGAGGCAGATCGACCATGACAGTTCAAGGGTGGTGGCACCCTTGAACTATCACGGTTGAGCCATATCTTGCTGTGGTGTGTCGCAGGCAGAATGAGTTAACACGGGTAGTAGTGAAATTACTATTAATCGTGTTAAGAGGTGACCAGTTACGCGGCAATGGTCATCCCATGTCTGTGTAGGGGACGTACAAGTTATTCTGAATTTGCACGTAAAGAGTGTTACGTATATATGCACACTCTGCGATTATATATCACTAACTCATTACATCCTGAGCATGAAATTGTTATTTTTTACATATCTTTTGAAGTCTACGTCACAGTTCTGGAGACAGATCGACCATGATAGTTCAAGTGTGGTGTCGGAATAGCTTGGCGCCTACAGTCGCCAAGCTGACTTTAAATATCATGGTGGATCCACATCCTGTAGTATGTCAGGGCTTTATGCGCTACTAGAAGTAACCTAGTCTTCCATGATCATGTGTATGACATGTTACCGCATTCGATACACGCAGCAGATACAGGTATACGCGGCAAATGAAGTTATCGTTCGAGATATGCCGCCTCGAATGATAACTTTATTTGCCGCGTATCTGTAAGCGACTGAGTTAACCCGTGCAGCTCCACAGCGGGACAAAGATGGTTCAACCATGGTGGCTGAAAGATAGTGCCAGTCAGGCACAACTATTGACCTAGATCATGATAGATCTATAATTCTCTCCATTTGAAGGCACCCAAAGTTGTAAAAGTCCTTAAAATATTAGACGTTACTAGCATAACTTCCAGGACGGCCTCCCAAAACTTTTGCCCTTCATTACGGACATCATCAACACATCTCTAGAGAATGGCTCCGTCCCCGATATCTTCAAGTCCGCCATCGTCCGTCCTCTCCTCAAAAAACACAACCTCGACCCAAACGAACTCAAGAACTACCGCCCAGTCTCCAATCTCTCTTTCCTGTCCAAGCTTCTTGAGAAGGTCGTCCTCAACCAACTCAACCTCCACCTCGCCGACAACAACCTCCTCAGTCCCTTCCAGTCTGCCTATCGCAAACATCACAGCACTGAAACTCAGTGCCCTTCTACATATCCTAAACGACCTGCTTCTCTCCACTGACTCGGGCAACATCTCCCTTCTTACGCTACTCGATCTCTCTGCCGCCTTCGACACCATAGACCACTCTATCCTCCTCAGTCCACCACTCCTTTGGCATCACTGACTCTGCTCACTCCTGGTTTCTCTCCTACCTCTCCGACAGACAGCAGTCCGTCACCATCGACGGCGTCTCCTCCAACCCAGTCAGGCTCTCCTGCGGCGTTCCTCAGGGGTCCGTCCTGGGCCCGGTCCTTTTTACACTCTACATCTCCCCACTGTCCAACCTCATCCAGTCTCACCACATACACCACCACCTCTACGCTGACGACTCACAACTACTAGACAAAGACAAACTCGACAACACTCAGACACTACTGACTCGCACGGCTGACTGCTATGAGGACGTGAAAAACTGGATGACAGCAAACAAGCTCAAACTGAACGACGACAAAACGGAAGCCATGCTGGTAGGCACTCGCCAGAAACTTTCCCAGCTCTCTCCCTCTCTCCACCTTCAACTCGACAGCACCCCCATCTCCCTCTCTGACTCGGTCAAGAACCTTGGCTTTATCCTCGATTCCTCTCTTTCCATGACCAGCTTCGTCTCCGCCACGGCCCAGGCATGTTATTTCCACCTCCGCCGCATCAGTCAGATCAGAAAATACCTCACTACCGAAGCTGCCACCAAACTCGCTGTCTCTCTCATCTTATCTCGCATCATCTACTGCAACTCTCTCCTTTCTGGCCTTCCTCACTCCACCACTCTCACTCTCCAGGGCGTCCAGAACAATGCTGCCCGCCTCGTCCTCAGAAAGAAAAAATCCGACCACATCACTCCCCTGCTCAAGCTCCTTCACTGGCTCCCCATCCCCCAACGCATCCAATACAAGATTCTGTCTCTCTGCTACAAATCCCTGAACAACTACGCTCCTGCGTATCTCTCCAACTTACTTCACCCCTACACTCCTCCCCGCTCCCTCCGCCTCTGACCCTCTCCGCCTCCTCATCCCCCGCACCAAACTCAGCACTTTCGGCCCCCGCTCTTTCTCAGTATACGGTCCAACCACCTGGAACACTCTCCCACTCTCTCTCCGTCAGAAACACTCGCTCTCCTCCTTCCAGTCTGCCCTCAAAACTCATCTCTTTCAACAGTTCTAGCACTATATCACCACACTCCCCAGCCCAAGCTGACCGTCCTAATGTATCTTCACTATTTGTGTTACGTGAGTCATTGTCTAAAGCGTGCGCATGCGTGTGCGAGTTGTGAGTGCGCGCTTAGAGTTATAATTATTATAAGATAAGCGCATTATAAATACCGTAATTATTATTATTATTAAAAGTCTCACCAAAAATTGGCTGCTGTTGTAGACCCCACCAACGCCACAACAAACTAATCAGCCATCATCCTGCAGAAAAACGGTCTTATGTACATGAGACAAAGTCAAACCTTTATCAAAGAACAGCCAGAGGCACAATGTCTCTTCTTTTTTTATAGTGAACTCAAATGTTCTGTCAAGAAAACTTGTCCGATGAGGAAAAAAACTTTGTCTGATGAGGACAGTTCAACGGACTACTGACCTTTTTACACATATATGCACAAGTTTAAAAATAGGCTATTTATTATTTGTGCAATGGAAATAGTTTTTAGTTGTGTTTTTTTTTAGTGCGCGTGTGTGTGTGTGTGTGTTTTCAAGCAAACAAAATTTCTCCACAACAAAACCATAACAAAAATAAGAAAGACATGTAAATTGGTCATGCATGTTTTGCATGTAATTTATTCTCACAAATGCATGCAAATATTTGTACAGTATATAGTATCACAGGGAGAGGCACAGATTTAAATTCTAGAAAACAGGCAAATGTATAAAATGAAAAACATCTGGACGGACCAACCAATAAATACATACACATATGAAACGAAACATAACACAATGCGGAAAACTTGTGCATTAGTGCATTTATAACCGATTTTATTTTACAAAGCTGGAAACTGACAGATCAATGCCTAAAAATACATGCAAAATGGCCTGTAGCACTGCTTGGACCCTTGAAGGTATATAGACTCATCAAAAGTATTATTCACACGAAAATGCAATCCCTATCCTATAAACTCAATTCCATAAAAAGTAGCATTACCTAACAATAATCCTTAGTACCCAAAAGTGCTGGTCTGTGATTTTGGACCTTATGGGTTTGAGTCTTAAGGTCTAACATTACAGACTAGAACACAAAAGATTCCATAGTAATACTTAATAAAAGGAAAAGTGTCACACAATGTGTTAAATGTCCTGAACAAAATATCCAAAAGTCCACCATATACTAAAGGTCTAATATTTCATGGTCAGATTCATCTATCATGGAACAGAGTTATCCTGGAGGCATTGTAGGATGTATGATTAACCCCTTGTGCATGCAGCAAAACGGTACTGTTAAACAGTACTGGCGGCTGCAAGTACAAATGGATTAAATGATGAGGTGGTGAGAGTGTGGATGGTGAGGTACATCTGTGTTGAATCATGAGAGTTGAGGACAGTCCACACTCAGGAAGTTGCGAGGCATCACATAGCCATCCTGTGAGTCTCTGCAATACAGAAAAAAACAAAATGTTCAATACACTCAAAATTAAAGTGAATACCAAAGTAATGAAAAAAATGTTCCAATTCTAGCACCATCTTACCGATAAGGAAAAGTTGTCGGGCCAACATTGGCCCACATACAACCATGTGCGGGCCAGTGTCTGCCCTATGTCGTGCGCACTGTTTAGGAATTGACTGGCAAGGCCCAAAGCTACCACAGTACCAGGAACTGGCTCTGGAACTGACAGAACACACATGTACTTACACATCATATTGGAGGTGATTGATGACGTCACTGATCTGCTGCTGTGAGATTTCTCCATCGATCTTTGCCAGGTAGGTGTACATCTCCTTGAACAACGAGAACTGGATGCGTGCTGGGCCGCCCTCTGGGTCAGCAGTCAAGATCTCACAAATCACCCTCATAGCTTCTGTGATGTTCTGCAACACCAAAGGTGTTCATAATTGGTGTGTCTGCAAGAAAATGTAGACCTGCCATTTTCTTCATCAAAATACATGTGATAACCCCTCTTGCACTGGCATCACCCTCATGATTTCAATGTCGAAAAGGATGAGATCTTCACTGTTTTTTCTTCAAAACAATGTGACGAGGTCCCTAACCTCATATTCTTCTTTTGTCCATTTTCAGTACACCATAACTTCCACATGTATTATCCGAACTACTTCAAATTTTGCAAGACTGTAGTCATATACAAATACATTCTCCGATATCTCATATACTTTGCCGACCATGCATTCTTGAAAATGCATCTTTATTCAATATGGTCACCTGTATGCGTGAGCCTCTCTACTCATGATCAGTGAAAGGGTTCTTTGTGATACATGAAGGCCAAAATAAGAGCTTCATCACTCATGAAAACACCCTCGTTATTTGGTTGTTTGAATTTGTGCCAGCAGAAGAATGTCTGTGCACATATCATACCTGGCCCATCCCTACCCCCTCCTTTGTTAAAGTTTTTGGGCAGTTGAAAAGAGCTTTGTCCTGTCTTTCCATTGTAAAATGTGAACAGCATATTTTGGGGAGTTGTGATTCATGAAATAAATCGTTCATCCATATGGTAAACCCCTCCCCCCACCCCCTCATATCATGATCATTGTGTCAGAATGGAAGAGACCTTTGCAATTTCTCTTTTTTCCACCAATTACATTCCATGAACCCCCGTTGTGCATGCAGCCACTGGTAACAAAGCATGGCAAGGTACAAATTATCTACTTAAGTGAATTAGTTCATAAGATTTCTTGTGAATTCATGTTCTGTGTCCATGGCATGGGCCGACTTATCTCAGTTATAGTTCATATATTTGTGCAAAAATCATGCAGACATGTACATTATAGGACAAGAAACTTCATAAATGAGCAGAAAATACCCATACAGTCAATTTAGGATAGAACATCACCAAGGGACATAATTTTTGTTGCTGTGATATATATGCAAAGTTTGTTAAAAAGTGCCGTCATGACCAGTCCTATGAAAAAGTCATCTCTGTCTTTGTCATATCCGATTTTGTTAAAAGTGAAGTAGATGGCATATACAGGCACCAACAACATTTAGCTTGGTGATGAATACAGTAAACCTCACCCTCAGTTCAGATCTGTGTGAGATTACCCCCCCCCCCCTCCCCCACACCGCCCCACCCCCCTCCCCAACCCACCATGGACAAGTTTGAATTCTCATACACAAATATAAAAACTCACATCTCCTAAAGCTGAGGCAGCCAGAGCGAAGAACTTGTTCCACTCCACCTGACCCTGGAAACCGCCGACTCTGACAAGGTCATCCAGCTGCTCTCTGGGCAGTGCAAGGTCATGCCACTTCTCCTCGATCATGCTAAGCAGCACTTGCTTTTTAGGACCCAGCTGTCACAAGCAATATAAAACCAAACATGAGGAGACATGCTCACGTGAAGCTATTAACCCTTTGGCTGTCAGAAGCACTTTTTGTCATGACAATTCTTGCAGGAATCATTGTGATAAAAAGCGCTAAGAAGAATTTTGTAATTAAGTGTCCAACAACTGCAGTTGTCAGAGACAAAATATCCATATCATACATCAAGGGTAGTACTTATCATCTTATCGCCTCCAGCTGACCTACCAGATTACAATCAATCCACCTGCTAACCCATCATTATGTGCTCACCAAGCTGTTAGTTTGGTCCATGGCAAACCCCAAAGGTTGGAATAGTTTCTCACCTACAGATTAAAATAAAGGTAAAGTTTCCACAATTCTTTGCACTGTTCCTGAATAAAATGCGAATGGCCAGCATGTCTGTGAAGGAACTGTGAAGGAACTTACATTCCCTAATAACCACAAAGAACAATGCAAAATGAGAGGGAAGCAATTTCTGCTCTTGTTTAAATATGGACAACGCCCTTGTGCATGCTTCAACCAGTATTGTTTATAGTACCTGTGGCTACATGCAGAAGGGGAGTTACCTGTAACCCAGCAACACACCTGTTTGTCTAGCACTTTCAGCAGCCCTGGTGTCAGGCCAGTATCAGTCTTCTGTGTGGCCGCAGGCATCTCCAGACGATCCTTGACTGGTGGCAGTTCCCCCTTGCACATCGCTCGGAAGTATCTGTACGTCAGGGAAAAATCAGTGCATCCAATTATCACCTGAGCTCATACAACAGATTACAATAAATAGCAGAATACCGTTATAAATTTAGAACCAGGAAATTAGGGGGTGTGGATGTAGTCTATGAATGTGTGTGTGGATTTATCGCAATATCCCAGTGAGCAACACGTCCTCCAGCAGATGTCAGCCACAGTAACCCCAGGCACAGACATGTGCATACACCATCTATGGCTGGAGACAATTACCATAGGCAATTATTCTGTAGTGTCGCTGGCCATGTGCTGACTGGTGAATGTGTCTGAATGTTTGTGTTGTGTCAGGATGCCTTCACACACACAAGCAGTCTCTCACACTCAACAATAACTAAAGAGAAACAATGATCACATTTCACACAGACTATATTGCAGTACTAATAATGGTAAAGCAACAACAAGGAAAGCATATGCTCCGATAAGAGGCTGTTTGAGAAAAATACATTCTCTGCTGGTCACAGCAGTCGGGCATTACTACAGTAGCATAGCTAGCGCTAATAGCTATGTATCTTCCTATCAGAAAGAAAACAAAATCTGAAGTGCTCTTTATAATGGGAAGTCTAGAAAAATAAGAGGGAGTCGGAGAGGCCTTTGGTGAAAGGCAGCCTCGACAAAAATGTCCAAAAGTCCAAAGCGCCCTTTATACAAGAAAGTCTTAAAAAAAAAAACACATAGTTCTCAGCCTCCATTCAGGAGAGAAACTTCCTAAAACAATGACTAAGTCCGAAGCGTCTTTTATAATGGGAAGCCTTGAAAAAAATGGCAGAGTCCAAGGCGCCCATTACAAAGGAAGACTCCCAAGAAAAACCGGATACTGAGAGTCAGGAAAGCCCTTTGTAAAGGTTGGTTGGTTGGTTGTACATTGCTTAATGTCCAGACAACAACAAGACTTTCTCAGGACATGCCTGCACTGCTTGTGAAAACCCCCCAACTAAACAGAATATTGAATATGTGTCGCCAGCTGGTCTAATACGCTAAATAAACCTAAGACCATTTAGCAACACACATCAAATATCAAGAGCTGCAGGCAGCGCAGACAGTAGGGAGAGATTAAAAAAGGAAAATACAGGTGAATGGACAGAAACACATGCCCCAGAATAGAGGGGAAAACCCACCCTGTGAGGCTGACCAGGGTGACCGTGGGAACTAAAAAGTAGTTAACCCTACCCAAGTCCCCCAGGGCAGATCCGGGTGGGGGCGCTTTGTAAAGGGAAGCCTCAGAAAAACGGCAGAGTCCAGGGCGCCCGCTACAAAGGAGAGCCACCAGAAAAATGGCAAAGTCCCGAGACTCCCCCAAAAATGTTCTAAGTGCCAGTGCAAGAGAGGACTCCAAGAAAACGAGAGCCCGAAACGCCCTTTGTAAAGGAAAGCCTCGGAGAAACGACAGAGTCCGAATTGCCCTTTACAAAGGATAGCCACCCCAAAAATGGCAAAGTCCCAGGACTAAAACAAGATGGGATGAACCATAACCCACAAAGTCCCTTCTATATGAGAGCTGAGAGAGGGTCTCTATGTTCTGTCTTTGACTTGATTCTGATGTTGAAATATCTCCTTTTGAAAAAAACTTGCAGATGTGCCAATGTGTCATAGTGAACTCTATAAGGGGCGCGCTCAGTGTATACATGTCACTGGCTTGTCAAACGTCGTCATGTCATATTTTTTGTTTTTACGTAATTTTATATTTAACATGATACGATTGATTGATTGATTGTACATTGCTTAACGTCCCGACAGCAACAAGGCTTTCTCAGGACGTGCCTGCACTGCTTGTGAAAAAAACCAACTAAACAGAACATTGAATGTATGTCGCCAGCCGGTCAAACACATTAAATAAACCTAACACATGGGGCCTAAATAAAGCCAAGACCATTTAGCAACACACATCCAATATCAAGAGCTACAGGCAGTGCAGACAGTAGGGAGAGTTTTAAAAAGGCAAATACAGGTGAATGGACAAAGGGTAGACAGAAACACATGCCCCAGAATAGAGAAAAACCCACCCTGTGGGGCTGACCAGGGTGAACCTGGGAACTAAAAAATACCTAACCCCACCCAAGTCCCCCAGGGCAGACCTGGGTGGGGGCTAACATGATACGAGTTTCGCTTTCGCTTCAAGACTGGAGAAAATGGTGACAAACTAGAGGTACAGTTTCGGTCTTGCTATAATTTGTGTGAAATCAGGTTGACTTTACCTAGCTGCATGATATACTAAGTGCATCTTCATGCTCTTCTGAAAGCGTGTTGATGTGTGTGTATGCCTGTGCGTGCGTGCATGCACGCGCTCCAAACATCCTCAAGAGGCAAAGATGCTCATGCACCGTCCAGGTGCATGAGGAAATATGCCTCTTGGAGATGCGCGCATATGTGTGAGAGAGAGCGAGTGAGCGAGAGAATTATGTCATATTTAGAGTATGTCTGCGTGGTAACGGAGTTGCTTCTTTTACGTCACCGCCACTGTCCGAGTTTCTCCAGATGTCAAGGTATTTTACTGTTTTAAACTTTTCCGAAAAGAATTAATTTTTACTGAAGAAGTTGAAAGGGTACAAAGCTGGCTAACGAACTCATCCAGTGTTTTTATCCAAACTAGCTTTATCCAACATTTCAAGTAAATATGACAAAAATTACAGACTCCAATCTGAGCCAACCGACTTTCTATAAACAGTCTTTTATGTCCTCAATGAGACACCCAATTACAATATGCTCGGAGGCTCTCTTAGCCACCCCTTGAATAAAGTATTTCGCCAAGTTTCAAGCTTGTGCGTTCAGCAATATCGGACATTCTCTTGTTTACACACACACATAGGCACATACGGCGCTTCGCGCCAAATGTACGTTCAGCAGCGAGGTTAGCGTAACCAGACACGATGTAATTTTTATCTTGTTACTTCAGGTGTCGGAGGTTTAGAACTGCCCATCTTTGACATCATGGACATGCTATTAAATTCGCTCCATCGCAACCCATCCTAAAAGTAAAAAGTCCCTTCTATGAATAGAAGGGACTTTCAAAAACTGGCTGAGTCCGGAATTCCCGTTATACGGGAGGGCTATAAAAAAAAAAATGACTGAGTTCCGAGTTCGGATTGTACATGGAAATCGGCAAAGTCGAAACAGGAACTGTAGAAGTAGTTGTAGATAACAACCGCTAAAATCCACCTAACACCGCAGGCTAGGAACGCTGCACTCGAAAGCACAGGGAGTCTTGTTAGTCAAGACTACCCCAAGTTTTGAAAAGAAAACTTACCCAACCAATCAATATCATTATACTTTACAAAAAGGTGAAGCATTCTTCCATGCTTTAGAACATGGTTTTCCAGCTCTATACATTTTCGACAATTCTGAAACCATTGCCAACACTTACAGCACTTTTAAACACTATATTGTTGTAAAAACCTCTTGCAGATGAAAATTCTCACTTTTACAAAAATACAAAGTTAACAAACAAAAATCCTGCAAAACCTCTAGCCAAGAAAAAATACTCTGCAGTTATCAGCGGTCTGGCACCATGGCAGAGGCCTGGGAAGGGAGGAAGAAAACAACACTAGGTAGGGTGTGGTCACTGAGTACACCAGTTGGCCTTTGTCTAAACATTCTGCTGAGCTACACAGCCTCGCCTCTTACTGTCAATAAATGTACACACTAAAATCCAAACTCACAGAAAACAAAAATAACTGAACCTGAGCCAGACAACCAACTCCTAGCCTCAGTGAGCACACTGATTACAAGAAGAAAAATCAGAGATAAAGAAAATGTGTACATGGCATTTTATCACAGTGTAATTAATAGGGTAAAATATTAAAACAATCTATGTTTACTTACGCAGCAGACCATGCCAGGACATCTTTAGGCTGAGTGCGGATGGCAGCTTTGGTAA
Source organism: Semisulcospira habei (assembly GCA_036245525.1). NCBI lineage: Eukaryota > Metazoa > Mollusca > Gastropoda > Semisulcospiridae > Semisulcospira > Semisulcospira habei. The sequence continues at coordinate 22,423,566 of BTPG01000006.1, read as the reverse complement.
ACTGCTTGAGTATGTCCATCAACTCTGGGGGAATGTTGATCTGCTGAGAACAGTAGTATGGCTCATCTGGGTTGGTAGGCATTTTGAAGTTTTATAGCCTGGGAGTGGGAGCAAGCATACATGTATGAAAATTAATAACAATTAATGTTTACATATATCCTTTAAAAGTTTAAATTGCTGATATAGTGACATTCTTTAAAAAGAAACTGTTCACAAACATGAGAAACTTGTGCATTTGTAATTGTCAATGTATTTCAGGATTGTACATCAAGTGCAAGTTGTACATGAAAACCTGAAATTACATAATGACATGTGTGTGTGTGTGTGTGGATATTGCAGACCCATTGTATGAACATATGCTAAAATTGTGGCATACAGTTTCAGTGAAAATGATGATGATCATGTTAACATGTAACACACATCCATTGCATACAAGCAGCATATGCTCAGGGTGCAAATGAAAAACAAAAACAAAAACAAAAACAAAAACAACAAGAAACACACACACACACACACAAACAACAACAAACACACACACAAACAACAACAAAAGAACAACAGATTTTATGAAGCCAAGTGCTTTATGTTGTAGTCAGCTGTCCTGGAATGGTTATCTTTGGTTCTTTAAATTATTTTGTTCTCAATATGACACCTTCCCATCAAATAACAGCAACAGTTATCCACATAACATGAACAAATGTAGAATAAATGACAGTTGGTGAATAATGGTGACACTCGAATATTGATCATACACGGGCCAAATCTTGCTGAACCAACTAATTCTCAGTTTCCACATGCCTAAAAACACTTATCGTATTCTTCGGCTGGTGGTGGTAAACAGCCTGGATAAAACGTACATGATATACGACCGACAGCGAAAGCATGAAAATATATATTGTAACCTTAAAATTGCAAAGGCAAACTATGTTTTCATTGACATGCCTGACAAGTTTCTTTCCGCTTGAATGACACACAACAAATAATTCTTATTTCTTCGACTCGCATAATCTTTCGATTTACTAAGCAAGTCGCGATATGAGCACCGAATTCTCAGCCGCTGAATCCCTAAGACAATGACTCAAGCAGACCACTCCGCTTTTGTAGGTGAGCAGTCTGTTTTACTAGAAATAAAAGAATTCGAGACATATATCTTAAAGTGTTTTGATGCATAAACATACGGATAACTTACAGCCAAATGAAGACTCGAACGAAGGTTCAGAAATCCAAATAAAGCCTCTGATACAAAGTGACCCAAGTAACTGTTCTAAACTGTTTTCCGATGGTTGTCGATAGCAACGTTTGCGCAGACGCAGGAAGTGACGTATACTCATAATCTCTAACGTCTATTATATGAAATTCTGGTTCATTTGTCAACAGATTAGGACATTCCAGCAAAGGGAAATGGTGGCTGAATCAGCCAATCTACATATACAGTCGATTGCGTGACTTTATCCTAGAAACACGCAGGTTCTTTACGTATAACTGAATTACCTCCCTTGCTTTTTACGTCACGCGCAAGTGTCGTCTGCTGCCGTGAAGCAGACGAACCCGTGTCGCACTGGACGGACGGTGGCGTTTCAGACTAATCTCAGGGTACACTGACTTTTATTCTAGTGCACTTCACACTGTCTTTACATTCCTAGAAGACATATGAATGTTTAATTCAGATTTAGTACCTACGTTTGATTTGAAACAGAAACGCAATCTAGCAATAGCGAAATTTTGATTTTCATGCTCAGTTACACTTTGGAGGCAATGTTAGAATACAGTTCTGTTCGGTCAGATGGCCTTTTACAATAGAATGTGTTCCGTTAAAGTAAATCATTTCATAATCTTTTTATTTTTTTATTTTTACAGAAAAGCCTGAGTTTTGTGAAAAATGGCCACCTCACAAATGATAAGACAAGAGGAGAAAACTGGAACAGTGAGCACCTACACTGTTTTGTTTTGGATGGGGGGATGTTTAGCTTACATGCTTAAATAATTCAAAGACCAACAACTATGAACTTATGCTGCTTCAAGATACAACATGTGTTAAAAACTATACGTCAGATATTAGCATACTCACTGATTAAGGTCCTGATTTTGAACAAATAAAGTGTTCCATGAATAGACTATGAGTTTTGTGTCAGCCTCTTGTTGTTTTTTTTTTTTTCCACAGTGGGCATCTATGTTTCCTGTGGAGCAAGTGACAGAGCAGCAGTCAGCTTTATTTGCAAAGAAGCTGTTGGCTGTAGCTATCTCAAACATCACTTATCTGAGAGCAATTTTTCCAGAACCTGCATATGGTGACCGGTGTCTTGGAGGTAAAATTATTGCCAAACTTTTGCCTTAAAATTGCAGAGGAAAACCAACAGATTTTCTGGGATGAATAAAAATGTGCACAAATAAATCAGATATTTTTCTGCCACACAGAATTTTAGTAGAACATTATGGCATAACCTTCTTTTATCATTTAATCTCAAGGACCTAGATTATAACAACACACATCAGTGGTGTGCAAAACAAAGGGATGGGTCATGAATAGCTGATGACAACGGTTGAATTAGCAATAATGATTCATGCAATGAAGTGTTTCATGAGTCTGCAATGTAAACTTAACCAAGGCAATTTTAAAGTAATTGCACAGACATTGTTTTAATTGGACATTTGATCTTATGGCAGCAATATTAATTTGACATGACATCACCATGCATTCAAACCATTACCGATATCTGACATGTGAAGGTTTTTTGTTAAAGGAAAATTCTACATATTTGATGAACAAATTTTGACAGGGACGGAAACAACTGAAAGCTCTCCATCACATGGACAAAAGAACATCCTGTCATTTGGAAACACACGAAGCTGCTTTGAGTCTGCAGCACCAGATGTGCATGTAAAATGTTTACGCTGTTGGAAATTTTGGAGGGTTAAGGGACATTACAAATTTCATCTCACCACATCTTACCCCAACCTCTAGTACTGTTGTTGGTGTACAATCACAGTTTGCAGTACTGATTTATGTCCTGGCCATGTTTACAGTACGTGATGAATTGTATGGGGTCTGGGACAAAGTTTTTGTTATGCTGTCCATCCTAGTGAGGGACAAATTTAAATGCTAGCAGAAAACCTGGCTTACTTGCATCCCTAGATGAAATATACAAGAAATCTAGCTAATATTACTGGAAAATTTTGCTTGTTTTCAGATTTGAACCTAAAGATATTGAAAGATGATAGTGCCTTTCCTGGTGCATCTCAGGTGATCAAATGGGTGAAAGGATGCTTTGATGCCCTGGACAAGAAATATGTAAGATATCTTTACCAGCAAGCATTTAGTTTTGCACATGCCAAGCATTCCTCAGGATCAGGTGTGGAAATACTGTACATGTATAGCACATTCTAACTGAACTTGTTTGAAAGCAGTGCCTTATGTTTTATGCTGCAGACCACACTGCTATTTGTGGCTTTTGAATTAAATATATATTCATGGATGCTTTGATATAGAACAGAGTTGCAGTCTCTTTGCAAATGTGTGTGTGTCTCACAATCTCTTTTTAAGTGTTTGCGATTCTCTGGCATATTTAAGAGGTGAAGGACTCAGGAAGCCTCTTTTTTTATTTTTGACTCACAATTAATGCGGTGTGATGTTATCTTGATTTTCGCATCACTGTAGGCCATGCATCCAAGAGAGATGTGGCATGTTGGAACAGTATAAGAAGAAAATGCAAAAAATGATGTGGAAAGAATGTTGTAGGTCATGATGACCCAATGAAATGAGGTGAAGGTCTGAGGAGGCCTTGCTTTTGCTTGCACATTAAGAAAAGTTTGTCACCATCAAACACACACACACACACACACAAAAGGCAAAGGAACATACATTTTGTACTTTGTTCCAGCTGCGGCTGCTGATTATTGGGGTAAGTAGAAACTTACTTGCAAAACAAATATGTGCATTGCCAAATATAAACCTAATAATCAATTCTGAAAATAAATGAATAGTCAATACATTACTATTCTTGTACATGTATGAATATAAATGCATCAGACTGCTCAGTTTTGCTTTTCTCATGCTTTTTTTCTTCTTGTTTGGCAGAGGGGTGATGAAAAGGAGTCTCCAAACTCCATTAGTGGTAGTCCAGTAGAGACAAAATTTGGAGCTCAGAAGAACTTCTATTTTGATGGGCAATGAATTTTGTCATGAGCTACCAGATTTTTAAGTTTGGTGGCATGTCTGGCTCCCTAAGATTGTATGCTTTCATTAACCTTTCTGGCATAGGTACATTTATATGATATAACTTTTAAAGTTTCTTTCTGTCTTTGCCAGATCTACGTTGACGCAGAGGATCCAAACGTAAGTACATAGACAACATTCTGTTTTATAGCTCAGTCTGTATCTGTTTTTTTAAATATTTATTATAACCCCTTCACTTGTTATGTTGAGATGTTTTTAGAACATTAGACCACACCTACATGCTCTTTCATTTTGTAACAGCAGTTGATATTGCATGCAAATTCTCCATTCCAGAGTGTCATTGAGTCATACACATTCAAGTTCTCCTACTCAACTCAGTGTGGGGTTGACATCTATCGGTAAGTAAAGATGCATATTTCCTGAGAATATAGTTTCCATCCACATACAAAAGATAGAGCAGGGATCATTTATATTTTCTTGCATCTTCAGTTCTTGTGTTTGCAAAATGTGAAAGTTTGTAACTTGTTCAAGTTTTTAGTTTCTTTTGGGCTGCTGTCTGCAATGTTTCTGACAGAAATGGTAAAAAGATCACAAGTGCACATAGCACGGACAAGACGAAGAAAGAAACCATTCAGCTTCTGCGCACCATTATAGTGCTGACCCAGAGTCTCCAGCCACTGCCTGATAGTGTCATGATGACCATGAAACTACTGTACTACGATGAAGGTTTGTTATATGCTTGAATGAATTAGTGTACAAGTAAAATTCCATAATATTTTGATGTCATAGAATTTTGTTGTAAATTGATACATAATCATAAGCAGTTTAACCCTTTGACTGTTAATATTGCTTTTTGTTGTGATGATTCCAGCATGAATCATTGCGACAGAAAGCACTACCGACAGCTGAAATCCCACAGCGACATAAATTTAGTAAATTCATCTTGTTTTTTTGTGTTTATTTGCACATTAATTATAGCTCACAGATATGTGCTTTTTCGTTTTTATGATGCACCTCAAACCCCCTTACAATGAAATAATAATTGATGAGTACAGTACAATGTACTAAAATAACTTGTCATTTGCTAATATTATTTACTTGTGTAAATATTGTACTTTTGTTTATGTTAAAGCAATCTGATTCAGGGCTAGCTTTGATTGCTAAAGTTAGCAGATATAACAGACTCTCAATGTTGCCTTGCTTTGACCAAAGATCCTGTTTTGCTTCGACTAAGACTTTTCTGCTCATATTTTCACAATCCGAGTGACAGAGATTTTCTAGTGCTCCTTGTGCGAATCAGTGGAACTCTCCTGTATTATTGTAAGACAGACTAAGAACATTTATCTTATGATGGAAATATTGCAAACTGTTAAACCCTTTCTTGCTTGGAGCAAAGCTATGCACATTTATGCGCAATATGCATCTGTGTGTGTGTGTGTGTGTGTGTGTGTGTGTGTGTGTGTGTGTGTAAAATGGTGCTCAAACATCGCACACCAACAAACCCGTTCGGTAGCCTGTTTATTCTGGCTTGGCCGTATAGACAAGGTTTTATGACACAGGTCTAGATTTTGTTCGTCACTCATTCCCTTTATGTATTTCGAACACATTTTTGCTTGCAACAAGCCAGGTACTGTTCTCGTCAGCGGACCAACGTGACCACATTGGTGATAAACACCAAACCTTTCTTTTGTTGTGAACGTTTTGTGGATTTATATTTCTTAGGTCACTCTTTCCTGTTTATTTAGTCATTGCGTGGTTTGGGGTGCTTTAAGCATTTGATGGTTTAAGCAATAGGTCTTGTTTCACCCTGCTGTTTCCTCCCTCGCTTTTGTTGTCGCGTTTAATTTGTTTCATTGCGTGTTGGCTTGTTTGCAATGGTGCAGCATTCACTGTGATGCTGGGCGTTAGACTGGTTCTTGCGCATGGCAGTTTTTCCGCTTTTTACTGGCCGCACAGTCCCATGTGACGGTGAGTCATCAGTGACCATTGTTGCTGGTGTTTGTTAATTGCGTCTTGACAGACTTTTTGGCTTTTTCCGATGTTACGGATTATGGCCTGGGATTTTTATTTTCCCTAGTGTTTTCGGAGTATGAGCTCTATTATTATTATTAGTGCGTTATTTCTTTTATGTGTTGTTTCTTAGGTCGGCTTGTTTGCCTTACCGCATTAGTTGTGCGCTGAATTGCTTCTCGTCCGCAGCAGGTTGCCACTTTATACCCGTGGCACGGCCCAGTCTGCCCAACACTGGCGAGATTTGGTTAGTTACCACCACTTTTCCACGCCCCGCGCTGCCGGGGCAATGGGTATCGCGTGGCCAAGGCTGGTTCCATACATCCCAGGCCCTGTACATGTATCTCTGCAGAAACAAACCATCAATGCACATGTGGCGCTGCAGAGACAAGAAACATGGATGAAATTGTGGCCCTGAAGGAGGAGGCCTCTTTGCTCATGTATCCCTGCAGAAAAAGGAAAACCACACATGCACAAGGGTTCCTGTAGAACTCGGAGGCCTAGAGGCCTAGATGCACATGGGTACCTGCTGAAGGGGCATAGATGTTAACGTGCCCCTGCAGAAGAAGAAGAGAAACACATGCACAAATTGCAAAGATGCACAAGGGTCCCTGCGGAAGAAGGCATAGATGTTCAAAAGTCCCTGCAGAAAACGGGAAAAAGGGGCACACACATGCACAAGAGTCATGGATGCACATGTTGGTTATTTGGTATCGTTATGTTTTGCTGTTTTCGTATGTTTCTAGGCCATCTGTTTGCCAGACCCCGAAGGTCCTGTAGTTCAGTCCCGGGTTCAGACGTTTGCCCGGCTGTTCCATTAGGCTGTTGTCTATTCATTTGGTTGGGTAGTCACGTTTTCTTGTGACTGTTTTTCGGCTTGGTTTAGTTGCACCCGCTTCACTGCGACTGACGTGTGCTGTCGGTGGCATTCTAGTCGGCTGCGCGTCGTTTTTGTTTGGTGTGTATCAATCATTGTTTATGCATGATTCATTTCGGGCCCGCGTATTCGCATTTGTCGATATGCGTTAGGTAATTTGGATTCCCAAATTTTGTTGCGACTTTTGTGTGTTGTTATTTTTTTGGTGGGGAGGTAAACGTTGTATTACAGTCTGTTCGTGACTGTGTAGTTTCCTTTCTTGTTTTTGTCACCCGCGCGGTAGGTTCTGTCCATTTCGCTTTCGATTCATTGCGTTATTTTCATTAAGGTTGTTTTCATGACTCTCCTGTTCCCAATTTATGTTACGAGTATGTTTCTCGGCCAGTTTTTATGCGAGTTATTCCGTCCAGGCCTCAATGGTTTGCCTGTCAGTTTTGGGTCTTGAAACTGGGCGTTGTTTGTTTGGTGAGCCTGAGTTAGTCTCATATCACGCCTGGGTTCAGGTCCACGCGCTCTCAGTTTCTTGGCATGTGCCGTTATCGTGGGCCCCGCGCCGTTATGCGCGTTTGTTTCGGGCGGTGTAATCATCGGTTCTCATGTTTGTTAGGCTGTTGTCTATTCATTTGGTTGGGTAGTCACGTTTTCTTGTGACCGTTTTCCGGCTTGGTTTAGTTGCACCCGCTTTACTGCGACTGACGTATGCTGTCAGTGGCATTCTAGTCGGCCGTCGTTTTTTTTCCTGGTGTGTACGAGTCATTGCTATTGCATGATTCATTTTCTGCTTTAGCCTGCGTATTCGCATTTGTTGCTATGCGTTAGGTAATTTGGATTTCCAAAGTTTGTTGCGACTTTTGTGCGTTGTTATTGGTGGGGAGATAAACATTGTTTTACAGTCCGTTCGTGACTGTGTCATTTCCTTCCTTGTTTTTTTACCCACCCGCGCGGCAGGTTCTGTCCATTTTGCTTTCGATTCATTGCGTTATTTCATTAAGGTTGTTTTCCCGAGTCATGTTATGAGTATGTTTCTCGGCCAGTTTTTTGCGAGTTATTCCGTCCAGGCCTCAATGGTTTGCCTGTCAGTTTGGGGTCTTGAAACTGGGCGTCGTTTGTCTGGTGAGCATGAGTTAGTCTCATATCACGCCTGGGTTCAGGTCCACGCGCTCTCAGTTTCTTGGTGTGTGCCGTTATTGTGGGCCCCACTCCGTTATGCGCGTTTGTTTCGGGCGGTGTAATCAACGGTTCTCAGGTCTGTGTTACCTCAAGTTCGAGGTCTGTTGTGTTTGCCATCACTCGTTACCGATGTGTCTCATGTTCCAGAATATTGTGTTTACAGTCTGTTCACTGCTCGCCGCGTGCTTAGACTACTCCTCTTGGTTGTGTAGCGTGTCCAGTTTTGGAGTTAAGCGCGTTGGCTGTGGGTTGGCGAGGTTCGGCGTACTAATTTCATGAGTGATTGACCCGCGGCTGCCCATCGTGACATGAGCGTCGATTAGTCAGCCACTGCATGCGTGCCGCGAGCCGGGTCCGTTTCTGCGAGGCGGCTGGGCAGGGTGGGAGGGGGTTGCCTCTCTGATTGTGTTGATTTACAAGCACATTGTTTGAACATAGTTCTATGCATTCATGCCTTTTAGATCTGTGACCTGTATCAACAGTCCAGAGTGTTCACAGATTTATAGGGTTTGATTCAGAGTGACGCCGGGCCCAGCTAGTGAGTCACTTCCAAAGACTGTACCCTCCTTGTGATTTTTACTCTGTACTGTTGCATGTTTGGTCATCGGTATTCGGGTGGCTGAGCCCCCGCGCCACCTGTTAGCATATTCACGTTGCAAGTTCAAAGCTGGGCTTGAGATATTAAATACGTGTACTTGTGTGCCAACATTTTCGGCACAAGTTATTGTACATGCACTGTTTGTGTTTTTCGGACGATCCATGTGGTTATGGGTCAGCCTTTTCATATTGGTCAGATATTTCTACGTGTGTGTATAAAATGGTGCTCAAACATCGCACACCAACAAGGCGTTCGGTAGCCTGTTTATTCTGGCCTGGCCAGAAAATACGAGGCCCTGATGCACAATGGTCCCTGCGGAGAGGCACAGATGTTCAAGCATCCTTGCAAAAGAGAGGAAGAAAAAGAACACACATGCACAAGATGGTCCCTGCGGAAAGAGGCATTGATGTTCCAGTGTCCCTGCAGAAAAAAGAAAAAAGACACACACATGCATAATGGTCCCTGCAGAAATAAGAGGCATAGATGTACATGTTGGCGTGTGTATAAAATGGTGCTCAAACATCGCACACCAACAAACCTGTTCGGTAGCCTGTTTATTCTGGCTTGAGAGAGAGAGAGAGAGAGAGATAGAGAGAGAGGGAGATAGAGAGTGCTGTGCTCATTGTTGATTTATTTCTACAGTGACTCCAGCGGATTATGAGCCTCCAGGATTCAAACCATCAACATGCGATAGTTTCCACTTTCAGGATGAGCCTGTCAACATCAAACTGGGTGATGTATCCACAGTAAGTGCTTAACATATTCAGTCATGGTGTGAGTGTTCTCATAGAATGCAGTTTACAGTTTATATGACTTAAAGAGTAAGGTATGATTCATCGCAAATAGAATACCAATTGTGACATAATGCAATACAGTTGTGGTCAGAATTATTCCTATGTGCAGCAACAAAATTCCTTCAAACTTCAGAAGTTCTGTGATCTTTTTTGTCTACCGTATTGAAAATACAGTAGACTTTGAAATGGAGCTGGTCGAAGCGCATTCCATAGAATGCACACAATGTGCTGAGCGGGTGGACCCCAAATTCTGGCAAAGAAGTAACAAGATAAAAACGACGTCACGTCTAGCTATGCAAACATTGCTACAGAATGTACATTTGGCGCTTCACGCGTGCGTGCGTGCGTGCATGCGTGCGTGTGTGTGTGCGTGCGTGTGTGTGTGTGCATGTGTGTGTGTGTGACAGAAACTAGAGCCTGCATTTGTGGACATACAAGCTTGAAACTCTAGGACATTTTCCCTACATGAATTCTCCCAAGATAGTTTTTTATTTTTTAATTAATTTACATGTTGACAAGAAAATGGCTGCTTTACAAAAACCAGTTGATCCACATTTGAATCTGTAATTTGTATTTATTTTGGCTCACGTGTGAAGACGCCCACCTAGGTCACAATTTTGACACCACCCGAGTCTGCACTGTGGGACTTGGGTGGGGTTAACTACTTTTTAGTTCCCAGGGTCACCCTGGTCAGCCCCACAGGGTGGGTTTTCACTCTATTCTGGGGCATGTGTTTCTGTCTACACTTGGTCCATTCACCTGTATTTTCCTTTTTTAAATGCTCCCTACTGTCTGCGCTTCCCATAGCTCTTGATATTGGATGTGTGTTGCTAAATGGTTTTAGGTTTATTTAGCGTGTTAGACCGGCTGGGGACATATATTCAATATTCTGTTTAGTTTTCTTTCCACAAGCAGTGCAGGCACGTCTTGAAAAAGTCTTTTTGCTGTCGGGACATTAAGCAATGTACAACTAACCAACCAGCTTGCGTGCAAAGCAAAAGTGAGTATGTTTTGGGCCAGTGGTCGTCAGTTCGTCGTAAACTTTAACGTTGGCATTTTCTCAAAGACTCTTCAAGCCACAGATATCAAACTTGGCCCAAGGATACTTTGTTGCAAGACCTTTCAAAACATACCAATTTGAATGACCTCTCTTAAAGGTCAAGGTCACATGGAATCAGGAAATAGGTAAAAAAAATTGTCATATTTTGATAAAACTGTTTTTGTCTCAAACTCTATTCACAACTTCAACCCCAAACTTGGTATTAAGATACCTGATGTTAAGACCTTCCTATGCATACTAATTTGGTTGACCCATTGAAAAGATAAATGGTCACTAGAGCTCAGGAAATAGATAAAAAAAAAAATAGCCATGTCAAGATGTAGAGATATTCAGGGTCCGGTGAAACCAGTAGTTAGGGTGTGACTGTGGCAGCAAGAATGTTTACAGTAGTGCAGAGGTGCGGCCCGGATGTGGTGAAGGCTTAGCAATTAGTTATAGCGGGGAGGGAGGGGGGGGGGGTGGGGGGGAGGGAGGGGCAGGCAGTGGTCTGTTTACTGTCCACTGTCAGATGTCATAGATCAAGGGTCAGGTAGTTTAATCAAGATAGAAATGGAAGGGTGTAGAGTGTGAGAAAGTGGAAGAATTAGTTAGTTGAGAGCTGGCGGCTGGCAGAGAAGGACTGTAAACCAGAATAAAGAAAGCAGAAAAGAAGTTCTGTACTTTTAGTATTATTTTAAAAGGACGGAGGGAAGAGTAACCTTTCACAAGCCATATTTTGACAAACGATGTTTTTTCTCAAATACTATTCACAACTTCAAACCCAAACTTGCTACTGAGATACCTGATGGTAAGACCTTCCTATACATACTAATTTGGATGATCCCTCGGAAAGGTCAAAGGTCACAAGAGATCAGGAACTAGGTAACAAATAGCCATTTTCTGACAATTTATTTTCTCAAATACTATTTACAACTTCCATCCCAACCCTGGTACACAGATACCTGATGGTAAGACCTTCATATGCATGCTAACTTGGATGACGGAAAGGTCAAGGCCACAAGAGATTAGCAAACGATGTGAAAAATGTCTATTTTTGTTTAGAATTTTAGTTTTTATCACGATTTTTGCAAAACTTTTCAACCAGATTTGGCAGAAAGGTAGCTGATGACAAGTCCGTTCTACTTTTAGGCATACTAATTTGGTTCACTACCTGTACTCAAAAAGGTCAAGGGTCATGGGAGGTTGACAAAAATAGGTGAATTTTGAGAAAGTATGGATTTTGCAGGTACAAATGCCAACCCTTTCCTTATGTTATGTTAGAACACTTAGTCAAGGTCATACGGTCATTAATTATATGGATCGGATGCACATGAGCCTTGAGGGCTTGGCCATTCTTGTTACTAGATATTTTCCATACAGCTAGATTAAGGGAGATATTGAATGAGTTCATAATCCAGCGTTGTACATCTTCAACAATAATTAATAATTAATTAATGAATAATAATTAATTCATTTTTGCAAGTTTTGGAGCCACATTATACTCCCATCAAACAGTCAGCCCTGGTAGAGGTTCTGTGGAAGACACCCTTGTGTGCCTTTCTGATGAGTGACATGAAACATCTAATTCGTCACTGTATACACTGCATCGAGGGACTAGCGATGTCATGACGTGAAGCTTATAGTGACATCATTTTGCTGCTCATGCTATTCTTTTTCTTCAGATTTCCTGTCGCTACACCAGCCCACAGAGCATGCTAGTGAAGTGCTGTGTGTCCGTCATATGTGTGCACCAGTGTATGTTGATCAGAGGGTGGCTTAGAGAGGAGTGAAATGGATCAGAAGATAGGCTTAAAAATATGAACTCTGAATGTTCCTAATAGATAAATTCATGTGAGCTCCAAACAGTACTGTAGATTTTGGGATGAAATCCTCATCTTGTTTTGTTTTTCTGTTATTTTTGCTTCTTTCATTTTAATGTGTTATGATTGTGTGACCAACAGCAATGCAAACAGTATAGGTGGCTGCATACACAACGGAGTTAATTATGATTGTGCAGCCATTCCACAGTGTGAAGATGCGCATCAAGACAGATAAGCAGCAGTTTGACTACCAGGATGATGAAGCTGATGAATCCAGTGTCCGAGGAACAATCTGCAATGATGGTTTGGACAAGGACCAAGACCAGGAATCTCAAAAGGTTTGTGGTACTTATTAGTGCTGGACCACAGTGGTACAATTCACATGAGTAAACGGTCCTCGGGCAGATGGCACACAGCTGCACGCACACCAATTTGAGGCTGAAATTGGACGGAGGACCAGAGTATGCTATTCAGTGGTCAGCTAATGCATTGTAGTTTAACTCATTACATCTTGAGGGTGATATTATCTATTTAAAAAAAATATCCTCTCAGGTCGACATCACAGGTGCCAAGCTATTCTGATGCCACCCTTGTACTATCATGGTTGATCCACATCCTGTCGTAGCTTGTCAGGGCTGTATGGGTTAATGATTTTACTTTTATACCAGTAGTAGGGTAGTCTATATAAATGTACTGGCACAGATTGTAAAAATTACAATTCATATCTCTTAACCTTTGTCATGTTGCAGTTGACCTCATGACACACACTTAAAACTTAAACAGGTCTTTTGGTTATCATGTGCATCAGCTTATAACTATTTATTTTTAGGAACAACAAAAGGATGCATACCAGTTTGATGATGAACCAGTGGGGAATGAAATGGACACTCGAGTGAAGGAAGCAGATGTTCCAATGGTCAGCCCCGCAAAGCCTGGTAAGTTCATGCGACATATTGATGTATGTTGGGACAGATGCTCTGTTGCCATAGTGCTATTAAGAAACTTAAATAATTTGGATGTAACAAAAAGTCAAAATGTTCTTATTGTTGGCTCACGTGCAAAGCAAAAGTGAGTCTATGTTTTGGGCCAGTGATGGTCTGTCCATTGTCTGTCGTCCATGGTAAACTTTAACATTGGCATTTTCTCGGAGACTATTCAAGCCACAGTCTTCAAACTTGGCCCAAGGATATTTTGTGGCAAGACTTTTCTAAACATACCAATTTCAGTAACCTCTCACAAAGGTCAAGGTCACAGGTCGAAAATAGCTATATTTTGACATAATTTTCCTTTTCTCAAATACTATTCACAACTTCAAACCCAGACTTGGTACAAAGATACCTGATGGTAAGACCTTTCTATGCATGCTAATTTGGTTGGGCCCTCGAAAAGGTCAAGGGTCACAAGACCTCAGGAAATAGGTCCAAAATAGCCATATTTTGACAAAAGATGTTTTTTCTCAAATACTATTCACAACTTCAAACCCAAACTTGCTACAGAGATACCTGATGGTAAGGCCTTTCTATGCATACTAATGTGGTTGATCCCTTGGAAAGGTCAAGGGTCACAAGAGCTCAGGAAATAGGCCCAAAATAGCCATATTTTGGCAAAAGATGTTTTTTTTTTCTCCTCAAATACTATTCACAACTTCAAACCAAAATTTGATACAGAGATACCTGAAGGTAAGACCTATCTATGCATATTAATTTGGATGACCTCTTGGAAAGGTCAAGGGTCACAAAAGGCCGGCAAATGTTTGATAAAATTGTAGGTATTAACATTTTTGCAAATTTTTCAATCAAATTTGGCACAAAGGTAGCTGATAATAAGACCTTTCTATGCACTCTAATTTAGTCAACTCATCGGAAAGGTCAAGGGTCAGATGTGTGAAAAATACTTACATTTTGAGAAAACATGGATTTTGCTGGTGCAGAAGCCAGCCCTTCACTTATTGTCAGAAAGGTCACACATATGTAAATAGGTCATACACATGAGCTTGTTTTATATCAACAAATTCACACCGAGTCTTTACACATAGATGACACTGATATTCCATTTCAGTCTTCGGTCAAATATCTTGGTGTCAAGCTTCATAAGACTTCGTACTCTCTGAGCCTCTGTCCAACACAGTCTTTCTGAATCTGCACTGCAAAGTTAGTGAATGCTTTAGTCACAAGCCATCTTGTCTACTGCAATTCTCTGCTTTTTGGTCTTCCATCTGAGCAGATTAACCGCCTTCAGTGAGTTCAAAATAATGCCACAAGGCTTGTGAAGCGCAAGCGAAAACGAGACCATGTAACCCCTGTACTGAAAGGCCTTCACTGGTATCTAATCCAATCCCACATAAAGTTTAATAGCGACCCTTGCATACCGCCACTTTGATGGCAGTCTTCCGTCATACCTTTTTCTCACAGACTTTCGTGTAATCTCTACAGTATTTCTGTACACACCCCCTGCAGACTCTGTGTATGTGTGTGTGTGTGTGTGTGTGGTTTTCACCTGCGCATTGAGTTATATTATAAATATGAGAAATGTGCCATATAAATACCATGTATTATTATTGTATGACGTTTGTCATACAAATAGTAATTTACATAGAAAAAGTGTGGTTGGGACCTCTTAAGAAGTGGTGTCACCAATACATGTATATATATATATCTGACTTGTTATATCCAGTTGCAAATGAAATTGACTACTGGTACATACATTTTCCTTACGAACTAAAAGGGAGACAACTTGTGCTTTTATATGTGCACCAATTGCATGCAAGCATACACATAAACACATGTTACACCCATGCACAGCCCCTCCCCCCCCCCCCCTCCCCCACCAATATTTACACAGACTTGATCACCCTAGGAACCACACAACACTTTTTTTTTCAGAAAAAGGCAAAGATGTCGGAACACCTGCTTCACAAAATGGAGGGCACGCTGAAGAATTTAAAGTGCAATGTCCATGTGGATGCAATGAGGTTGGTCCATTATCCATTTTTCTGAGTATTTTATATATAGACACAAATTAGACACTAATACACAACACATAAGAACAAAGGTTGGAATTCCTTCTCAGAGGACTGCATAGCAGTTTAGAAGATAGATCATCAGTGCCACTGTGGGTTCAAAGGTGTTGCCAGAATAGATTTGTGCCTTTAGGTGCCAGGCTATTCTGGCATCACTCCTGAACAATCATGGTCAGTTGATCTCCTGCTGAATTGTGTTGGAGCTGACTGAGTTAATGTTTAGTAACATTGTACATTGTGCATTGTTTTAAGACTTAAATAATTTATTAATCCCATTGAATGGGAAATTGCACTGTCTTGTCTCAGCATGAAAATAATTTAAACAAATAAACATATGAATAGCAAATATCTGCACTTTAAAATAAGATGAAGATTTCATCCCAAAGTCTACCATATTGTTTGCAGCTCAGATGCGTTTATCTTTTTAGGAACATTCAGAGTTGTTCATATTTTTAGGCTTATTATGTTGATCCATTTCCCTCCTCTCTAAGCCAACCTCTGATCAACACACATGTCAGTGCACACAAAGACGGACACACGGCGCTTCCCGCCATTAGTACTCTGTGGGCTCGTGTAGCAACAGGAATCCATTTCCTTCTAATCTAACCCACCCTCTGATCCACACACACTGGCATCACAGAAATAAAGATGGACACTCGGCGATTCCCACCATTTGTACGCTCTGTGGTCTGGCGTAGCATAGCTATTCTGAAGAAAAATAATAGCACGAGCAGCGAAATGACGTCACTTCAAGTTTTACATCATGGCATCATTAGTCCCATGAACCCGTGTTCATCAGTAGTGACGACTCGATGTTATACGTCACTCATACGTATCAGAGCGGGATCAACTTTGCAATTTGCTTGCTGATTTTCATGCCTAGGTCACAATTTGGACACCACCCGAGTCTGCCTTGGGGGACTTAGGTGGGGTTAACTAATTTTTTGTTCCCAGGCTCACCCTGGTCAGCCCCACAGGGTGGGTTTTCCCCTCTGTTCTGGGGCATGTGTTTCTGTCTACACTTGGTTCATTCACCTGTATTTTCCTTTTTTAAACTCTCCCTGCTGTCTGCGCTGACTGTAGCTCTTGATATTGGATGTGTGTTGCTAAATGGTCTTAGGTTTATGTAGCGTATTAGGCCGGCTGGCGACATACATTCAATATTCTGTTCATTTTTTTTTTTTTTTTTTTTTTTTTTTTTTTTTTTTTTTTTTCACAGGCAGTGCAGGCATGTTCTGAGAAAGTCTTGTTGCTGTTGGGATGTTAAGCAATGTACAACCAACCACAATTTTGACCTAATCCTACCCCAGGGCCAGGAGAAACAGCAGGCTTATGTAAACACTGTTTATGAAAAATTATTAATGAGAAGATAGGTTTTTTTTTTGTAAAAGAAAAATTAAAGTTATGTTAGCTGTTTTACAAATGACTTCGAAAAAAATGGTACAGAAAATTGTCTGATTTTCACACCACGGCATACAGGTCATAATTGACTTTTTTTTTTTTTTTTTTTTTTGTCGGAAATGAAGCCATGAAATTCAGTCGATGGACAGAAATTGAAACTCTAAGGGAAACAACCGCTCAGAGTGTTGGGGGAAAGTTTATGTTGCGTCCCCATATTAAAATGTTTACATTGTTCTGAAAATCGTTCATGCTCGTAAAACATGTGCATCGAAAAAATATCATAAAGCATCCTAGAAATGCTGAACCTTCATGATGATTTATCAAACCCCACTTAAACAATGAGTGTACATCATTTAATCTACAAATAAAATGTATGGACATGGTATAGAAAAATGCTTTAACCACACTGAATATATAACGTGAGGCAACAGACCATTAATTTTAGCAGCACACACTCAAATGATATCAATTGCTACAGGTAGCGCGGGAAAAGGACAATTTGCGAAGAAAAATACAAAGTTGAATATCAACTGTCAAACATTATTTATCTATTACTCCTTTGTGCGCAAGAGAGTTTTTACCGAGTATTTTTTTTAAATTATTTTTTAAAAATTATTATTTTTATTTTTACAAGTACAACACAAATACAAAAGAAATAAAAGTCGTACATACACAAACTGATAATAAATTATGTTAAAAAAATTAATTTAATTAAATTAATGCGTGTTTGTGGAGAGAGAGAGAGAGAGAGAGAGAGAGAGAGAGAAATGAAATGAAATTAAACTTTATTTTCCAAGGATAAATGATTAGGCCATAGACCTGTTTTCAATCATGTCCTTGCACACGCATACATCACACACACACACACACACACACACACACACACACACACACACACACACACACACACACACACACACACACACATCGGAGTAAAAGTTAATATGTACAGGAATAAACACACACACACACACACACACACACACACACACACACACACACACACCGGGGTAAAAAGTTAATATCTACATGAATGAAAATGAAATAATAATTCTAATCAAAAGCAAAAGCGCGACACACACACGAACGCAAGGGTTCGACGCGGAGGGAGGGAGAGAGAGAGAGAGAGAGAGAGAGAGAGAGAGAGAGAGAGAGAGAGAGAGAGAGACTGTTCCTGGAATTTGTTTTGTGAGTGGGTCTGCATGCATGTATTGGTAAACATATAGTTGTCAAAATTCAGCAGGAAGTAACTGTGAATCATAGCAGGCCAAACCGAACCCAACTGCAGTCTACACAAATTAACAAAATAGGTGACAGAAATTAATTATTTACACAAAGTCCAAATAAGGCAGCCACAGACGTGTAAAAAGGCTAAGTTTGTTTCTGACAGTAAATACATACTTCTCTGTACAGTATCTGCTTTTGAACTCTGCCAAAAAAAAAAAACAGAAAGGTTTAGCTGCTTATTCAAACAACGGCAGCGGTAAATAAAATACTTTGCCATTAATAAGAGCAAGTCAAGAACTGGGTCTGTCCGCAGCCCATTTTTCACCCCAAACACAACTAATTCTGTACAGAGCCTCAAAATTGTCACAATGAGCACATTTTTCTTTCAGTCTGCTCAGTAATTTGTCCCAGAAAACACGCACCACTGTTCACTCAAAAAATAAGTGTTCAATAGACTCTTTAGAGAGTGAACAAAAAGTACAAAGGTTTGAATCCTTTAACTGTCTATAGCGCAGGTAAACATTGGTTGTCATATTCTATGGACAATTCTATACTGAAACCAGCGTAATTTGGTGTCTTGTGTGACCGTTATAGGATGCACAAATATAGTTCTCCACTTTAGGTCATTATATTTGTTTTACCATTTTTCAATACACGTAGGTGGTGTCATTTTATTTAAGAAAACGTTGTATATATCTTTTGTACCCTTTTTATGTTTAAAGACAACACCCAAAGGTGTACCCAAATCAGTTAATCAACTGCATCGGTCCATATTCGTAACATTTTTCTTTTGTATTTTCGTATAGCACTTGTTCTACTATAGTATTCGAGAAAAGAAACACCTGCACCAAAAATTTCACAAAAAATTCGAAACTAATAAGTCCCCATTATCATCAAAAACATCACCAATTGTAAAAATATTTTTCAAAACCCACTTGTCGACAGATTTCTAAGTATCCTTTTTCAGAAGTCGTGGGTTAAAAAACAATGGTTCGCTTTTGAATTCATCAATACTTGCGGGACAGAAAAGATTATGATATTCTTTAAGAATTGAAGCCACTTCTTTCCAGAAGGGGTTCTTCATCTCTAAACGTTCTAGGAAGTAACCACCAAAAACCTCACACTGTTTGATATTACCATACAAAGATGCGAGTAAAAGGTCATAATTGACTTAATCGTACCCAACAGCCAAGACAAACTGTAGGCTTATGTAAATACCGCATACGAAAAATCATGCGATTATTAATGAGAAGAATGGGTTCTTTTTTCATAAAAAAGATTCAATTGTTTTAAGATTAACCCATATAATTCGTCAAATTAATCCCCAAAACGTGAAAATATATTATTTTTAAAAAGTTAATTATCACTCAAAACGTTTTAGAGGTACAATGCTGGTTAATGAACTCATTCAATATCTCCCTTTTATCTAGGGATATGCTATATGCAAAATATCTAGTCAATAAGAAAAATTACGGGGATGAACTGGGTTTTTTTGGTGTGAAATGGCTACTTTCTCGCCAATGAGCCTCTTAATTTTTTTAAAAATCGAAAAAATGATCTAGAGATAATTCTTTTAGGGACAATATCCTAAAATTTCAAGCTTGTCCATCCTCAAAACGTGGGTTCTAGTCGCTGTCTCACACACACACACACACACACACACAGGGAGACGCAACCATCAGAGTGGGTTACCTAGCATTTCATGTGAAAATGGGTTCCCATATTTCTATTTATTCTAAGGCTCTGGAATTGATGCGAATGTTTAGAACTCACATTATAACTAAGCTCTATAACTTAAAATAAAATAGACATTTTCTAGAAACAGAGCCACTAGATGCCGAAAAAATGGGTTTCTGCCAATAAAGTGGGTGGGTGTCTCTCTCACACAAATGAAACTGGCATTACAGTCAAAATGGGTGTCTTCACAACAGTAGGCGTCTGTAATAAGGTCAAGTTCATGGAATACTTCTTTTTCACATTAATTTTTTTTTCCCAACTTAAATGTGTATGTGTGCTTTAACATTCTTTACATAGTATGGTGCAAAATTCAATAAACACTGGCCCGAAACCTTTCGATTATGATTTTTACAGAGGAAATCGTTTAAACATTGCTGCGTTTTGTCCTTTTGAAGCAAAACAGTTTATCATGGCATTGATGTGAGAATCAACATAATGTATTCTGGAAATTAAAGGACCTTTTTTGTGCGTTTTGGGGTACTCTGGAGTTTCAGACAAACAGCAACAGAGCATTTTGAATATTAACCCTTATCATTCGGAATACACCAGTGTGTGCAACTAGTGTAACTGAAATAGTCCAAGGGTTAGTGCCAGAATAGCTTGGTGCCTCTAGGCGCCAAGCTATTGTGGCACCACCCTTGAACTAAAGCCATTGGTCTATGTCCTCATCTGTAAGTACTGTAATGTAGCTTGCATAGAATTATGGCAGTGAACAGATTTGAAGCTATTTAGCCTCAGTATGACTATGATGCGGGTCAAAAAGTGTGGAAAAATATCAAAGATAGAAAAAGACCCAGACGAAGAAACGAACACTTAACTTATTCTACCCCAGCAAAATTTAAGATCCACCACGATAGTTCAAGGGTGATGCCAGAATAGCTTGGCACCTATGGGCACCAAGCTATTCTAGCATCACCCTTGAACTATCGTGGTGGATCTGTGTCCTGCACTGCAACGCAGTCTTCTGAAGACGA
Organism: Semisulcospira habei; assembly: GCA_036245525.1. Taxonomy (NCBI): domain Eukaryota; kingdom Metazoa; phylum Mollusca; class Gastropoda; family Semisulcospiridae; genus Semisulcospira; species Semisulcospira habei. Next base: position 22,402,726 of record BTPG01000006.1, on the reverse strand, counting down.
CTTCAACATTTGGGCTTAACTTATTCTACCCCAGACACACCACAGCAAAATAAAGATCCACCATGATAGTTCAAGGGTGATGCCAGAATAGCTTGGTGCCTATGGGCGCCAAGCTATTCTGGCATCACCCTTGAACCATCATGGTGGATCCGTGTCCTGCACTGCAACGCAGTCTTCTCAAGACGACGTCAACATTTGGGGATTCCGATCTTGGGGTAGAACGAGTTAAAATGACAGAACAGAACACCGACATTAATTAACTAACTGACAACATAAGAAATCACTTGAAACTTCAGCCTTTATTTAACGTCTTTCGTCTCCAACAAACAACCAGCCATTCTTTCATTTGCAAAATGGTATGGCAGTACAACCAACCATTCTTCAGAGCATGGAATTACTCGTACTAAAAAAAAGAGGAAAACCCCTTTTCACTAGGGGGGTTCGGGGGCATGCGCCCCCCCCCCCCCCCCCCCCCCCCCCCCCCGGAAAATTTTTTGAAAATTTACATTAAAATTTGTGCAATCTGGTGCATTTTAGAGAGAAACTGAGCAGTTTAACCACCTAAAAATCTTGCTTTTTTTTTCTTATTTTTGGGGTGCACTTTTCATTTTTTGTGTCAAAGGTTTAAAAGTTATACTAAAACAAAGTATTCAACAGAATATTTATATCCAAATGCTTATTCAAAATACATCTGAATGTCTTTCCATTTTTTTTAAAATTTGAGTTTAATTATATAATATATATACTTTCTTTAATAATCTCTGCTTAATCAGCTGTAAGTATGGATTCCTTTTATCTCTTATTTAATACTATGTACCATGGTCACTGAGCTGGAGAAAGGTTATATAGATTTTTCAACATAATTTCATCAAACTTTACTGGGAAAAAAATACATTGTAATAAATTTATTCACCATCATGAGTAATATTTCCAATGGCACTGCTTTTAGCTTTCTTGTGTTTCGCTGTAGACACGTGAGCATCAAGTGCTACGCGGCCGCGTAGTTAATATCAACTCTGCGCAGTTCGCGGCAATACGCCTGCCCACAGGCCCGGCACACTGAGCGCGGAGCTCGTCGTTTACGCTTTTCTCGAGCCAAGTCCATCTCCAAATATTCTTGGCTCCAGAATCGTCTGACGTCTATTCTGTCTCCGCGTTTAAGTATTTTCTCTTCGCCGTATTTTGACCAGACTACGACTCCACTGAAGACCGGAAGTGACCTGTGCGAGCTAAAGCTAACGCCTCGCTCAATTTTCAATACGCGATTTGGGGATATCCGCCACATAAAGATCACGAAACACGGTATTGGAATAGTGACTTTACGATTTTGTTTTCGGCGGAAATTCGGCGGAATGGCAGCTTCATTTAAGCGGAAATCCGCCAAAAAGAGGAAAATTCCATGCTCTGATTCTTTCATTTGCAGAGTTTTTAAAATGGCATGCAGTATATTACAAAATGATCCCCCCCCCCCCCCCCCCCAATAACACTCTTGTAATCAATTTTTACATTGTCAATGGTTTTCTTATCTTATTATATTGTCTTTTGTCCCCAGCCGGCTGTTTCGTTTTGCAAATCCAAAGGTTATACAGTATACAAAATGTGACCCTTTCTCACGAAACCAGTCTTAACTCGCAGCGAGCCAATCAGCACTACACGCAATAATATGTGGTGGGGGGGTCAATCTGGGGCATTTTCACTTTTTGGGAGAAATGTATTCTACATACACCAAAGTATCGTATGGTTAAAATCTTTATCATGAAAAATGCCATTAAATAGGTAAAAAATGATTTTAAAAGTCTGCCCTTGGCCCCAATTATGCTGCACACAGAAACTTCACAGGCTGTTTTCTCAAAATGGCCGCCGGAGGCTTTAACAACTTTAAACACTTAAGAACAGCTTTTACAATTTTTGCACTACAGCATACAGTCATATATCACAGTAATCAGCAAACACTGTAGTTTTCATAAATGCATATATGTCAAAACATGCAAAATGCGAGTTCTTAAGACTGATTTTGTGAGAGAGAGGGTCACAAATGATCCAGGCGTCCATCAGATTTAAAAAAAAAAAAAAAAAAAAAAAAAAAGCAGGCTATACATGCTGAAACCACCCCAATAATAACACTGATGTAATAAATCTGTATGAAATCGAAAATGCTGCGAGTGGCGGCTCAATTCATTTCTTTTGTAACTTTTTCAGTCTGTTGCGGACGTAATCCTTAATGTTTGTCCAGCGCCTATGTCTAAGTGCAGGTTCCAGCGCCATTGCATACTGTATCTCGGCCTTTCCAGGAAGTTTGTTCATGACGAGGTGTGTCTTGAAACGAGTTTGAACAGCTTTCTCTTCAGCTTCCCCCCATGGTTTTCTTGTAAATCTAGCTTTCCTTCGAACAGGAGCCGACGCAGTACTGTCATCATCAAAACTATCTAGATTGTCATCAGGCTCTGGACGTCTTTTCTCCGCCATGCTCATCGATTCCTGTGTTGCTGACTTGCTACTTGCTTCATTCACAGGTGCTGTTCCCCCCGAGACCTCTCTGCCAGTTTCTGATGCGTCTTCATTGTCAAAGTCAATCTCTTCATCATCGCCCAGCTCAGCTCTAATGCAACTCTCAAAATCTGTCATCCCATTGTTAACTGACAGAAGAATCTTTGCCACTTTTGCCTTTTGAAGGACGTCTTGAGGTTGGCGGTAGATATGGCGATGTATCCGAATATCATGGCCAAGGAAATCTGCCAGCTGATCCTGGTCTAACTCCGAGATGGCCATTGACTGAGCCAAAGTTGCAACCTGTTTCCGCAACTGAGTAAATGTGAACATGGCTGGGTATGACACCCCTGCTTCTAGGGCATGGGCCTTCAGAACATCATGGCCTCTGTAAGGCCTCTGACCAGAAGGTGTGGCAAAGATGTACTGGGAATCAGCGAGAGCTGGCACCGATTGCCTCATTTGAAGGATTCTGTCCACAGTTGTCATCATCTTCTTCGTCAGCAAAACGGGAACACTCCTATTAAACTTGCCTCTGATTTCCACTCGCTGAAAATGATTCACCATTTTCTTCTCAACCTCTGTGAGACCTTTCAAGATATCTTGATTGGTGATCGATCCAATCTTAGCATTCTGGAAGTCTGACACCTTCATTCTCTGAACTTCTCCCCCTCGTTTTCGGTTGAAAAGTGATACAGCACAAAGAGTTGCTTTAACCACTGTCGGATAATCTTCCGAAACCATCCTTGTCTCAAGAAGCTGTTGGACCTTCCTCACATCTTCACATGATGGGATCAGCTTGGGTTTGTTCATGGTCATTTTCCCGACCGACTGGGCTGCTGTAGCGGACACACAATCATACCAGTCCCCGTCGAAGACGGAGTCAAACCGCTGCGCCTCAGAGAGCTCCTGTCGCCACCTGTCGTCTGAACCCTGTCCAAGCTGTTTGGATGCCTGTGACTGTTTGATCTGTGAACACTTTTTCAAAGCATGGCCTATGCGCATTGCGAGATTGCCTTTTTTGAACTGATGTGTGTCCTCATCAAAATCTGCTAGCTCTTTTACAGCCAGGACAACATGATCAAAGCTAGCTGAATTGATCACAGCATTTAAACTTGCGATTTTCATTTCTGACCTCACTCTGATAATCTTCAACAGTCTCCCTAACTCCCGCATCCTGGAGCTGATTTGTCCAGCCGTGTGTTCTTCAATGTCCCTGCGGTCAAATAATCTCTTTCCATACTCAAGAAGCAAGGGGTCAGTTCTGATGAGACGGCTTATCTCATCATCTCTCTGGGTAGCCAAGACCTTGTGGTAGAAGGAAAATTCAACGTCTAAGGGTATTGGAAGCATGAGCCGACCACGGCGAGCGGCGTCCCCTCGCCGAGTGATCTGAAACCCTCCTGGCTTCTGACAGCAACGTTTTGAGTGTACAGAGATCAGCTTTTTTTGATAGAGCCCTTTGCAATGGCTACAGGCGAGAAGGTCGTCTGCCTTACTAGTTTTGGTGCGATACTTAGGAATCAAACATCCGGATTTGTTTTCAAGAACAGCAACGTTATGCATGTAATCACCCTCATCTTGTAGTCTGATCCATGCTCGACGTCTCTGCTTGGTCCCTTTTTTCATCGACAAAATTTTAGCAACGTCAGCCTCATCTGCATGGACATCTTGTAAGTGCGTGCTCATTTTCAAGACAAGCTTGCCACACAATTTGCATGCATGTTTCTTGTCCCATTTGTACTTTCCTTTCCCTCTCTGCGACACGTGCACACCCGTTTCTTCTGTAAGTGCTCTTTCCCCACTCTTTCCAGCATCATGTTCCTCCTGCCTATCCACATTCTCATTGCCACCCCCTAACGCACACTGCACCTTGCTGGTACTAGCGTCACCAACACCTGGCCACCCCAAACCTGCCACTTTGATGAAATCTAACATAGTCGATACAATACTGTCTATGTCCGAGATCCCAGCAATTGATGCTGACACACCCTCTGAATCCGGTGAGCTCGAGCCAGGAACAAACTCCTCGTCATCACTGCCCTCGTATTGCGATGCGCTGGCACTGCTCTCAGTCTCGGGTCCATCCCAGGCGCCATTTGCCAACTGGAGAAAGAAAGAAAGAAAGATTAAAACCAAAGCTGCCTTAGAAACAGAAACAGCCCAATTTTGGTTTAAAGGGGCCTTGCACAAGAATAAAAAGAGTAATCCCGTGTATGACCGATTTACATATGTGTGACCTCGGTGACGAGGGCTGGCTTCTGCAGCAGTCAAAATCCACGTTTTCTGAAAATGCAAGCAGTTTTCACACATTTGTCAACCCTGCGTGACCCTTTGAGAGAGGTCACTCAAATTGGCATGTTTAAAAAGGTCTTGCCACAAAGTATCCTTGGGCCAAGCTTGAAGAATGTGGCTTGAATAGTCTCCGAGAAAATGCCACCGTTAACTCATTCTACCCCCAGACACACCACAGCAGGATAACAGGGGTGGGATTCTAGTAAGAAAGAAAACGCGGAAAATCAAACGACATTGGTGGGGGGTGGGTGGGTGGGTGGGTGGGTGGGGGGGTGGGGGGGGTGGGGGGTGGGGGGGTGGTTTCATGTCCTTCATTTTCAGCGGCCGAAAAATCAAACGACAGGGGGAGGGGGGGGGGGGGGGGGATAGGCACGCGTGTCCACCGTTCGCCAAAGTATCCAAAAACCGACACGGGGAGCGAGACCAAACACACCCGAAAATGGACTTTGTTATGACACTCCTGATCTGCAGTATAAAAATGGAATGTGCGTACCAGTTTATGTTCAGATGCACACTAAACGGCACTCTGTCTTGGACAATATCCTTTTTCACCGCCATTTTCCACTGCGACCTAAAGCTACCGGAAGTGTCGGGCGATAGTGAACCAAACTGCATACAAATCCAACCCATTTGAGATTTTTTTGCCATTTAAGAAGATTTTTTTTTTTTTTTTCTCGTCTTTTTTGTTGTTATTAGACGCGGAAAATAAATATGCTTCAGCGGAATTGTGAAAGAATTTCCACGGAAATCCGCGGAAACGCGGAAGAATCCCACCCTGGGATAAGGATCGACCATGATAGTTCAAAGGTGATGCCAGAACAGCTTGGCGCCTACGGGCGCCAAGCTATTCTGGCACCACCCTTGAACTATCATGGTCGATCTGTGTCCTGCGCTGCAATGCGGTCTTGAGAGGACAGGGGCAAAATTTAAGGATTTTGGTGTTGGGGTAGAATGAGTTAAAGTTTACCATGGACGACGGACGGACGACCAGTGGCCCAGAACATAAACTCACTTTTGCTTCGCACGCACGCCAGCCAATAAAATGAAGATGATCATAGAATCACTTTACTTACCAGTTTGTAATTGGGGGCATTCCGCTGCCGTCCATGCACCCTCCTACCAGACGCACCCTCTGTGGCAGAGGCTGGGGGGCCATGATTCTGCAGCATAGATCCTGATGGGTTTGGACATCCTGCTGCCATCCGGCGCTGGGTGTGTGCCAGAAAGTCCTGAGCCGGTGTGACCAAAATGGTGTTGCTGAGAACATGTCCAATACAACCATGTAAACCAACTGACATTTTGAATCAGATTGATTGTACATTGCTTAACGTCCCGACAGCCACTAGGCTTTCTCAGGACGTGCCTGCACTGCTTGTGAAAAAAAAACCCACCTAAACAGAACATTGCCATGTATGTCACCTGCCGGTCAAATACGTTAACTCATTCTACCCCAACACCAAAATCCTTAAATTTTGCCCCTGTCCTCTCAAGACTGCATTGCAGTGCAGGGCACAGATCGACCATGATAGTTCAAGGGAGATGCCAGAATAGCTTGGCGCCCGTAGGCGCCAAGCTATTCTGGCATCACCCTTGAACTATCATGGTGGATCCTTATCCTGCCGTGGTGTGTCTGGGGTAGAATGAGTTAAATAAACCTAACACATGGGGCCAAGACATAAAGCTAAGACCATTTAGCAACACACATCCAATATCAAGAGCTACAGGCAGTGCAGACAGTAGGGAGAGTTTTAAAAAGGCAAATTTATACAGGTGAATGGACAAAGGGTAGACAGAAACACATGCATGCCCCAGAATTGAGAGAAAAACCCACCCTGTGGGGCTGACCAGGGTGACCCTGAGAACTAAAAACTGGCAATACAGTAAAAAGCGATACTTCAGTTGCACATTCCTAAACGAGACCTGTTTGTGGACGTTCGTTCTTCGAATCGCGAGGCAGTTTTGCGAACGAGGATTGAAATCTGGCGCCATTTTTGTTTTTTAAAAAAAAAAAAGTCAACTGATAGTTACTGTGCATGCATGTGGCAAGTTAACACGTCAGAAAAAAAAAAAAAAAAGAAAGAAGAAACAAAATCGCGTGGCAGATTGACCTTGTAATGGGGTTATTGAACGAATTCCTTTCATTGAAGAAGAAAGCTTTTGTTAAAATCGTGGGGTTCTATTATCATTTACTACAAGACTCAACGGTCAGGCCCGGCCGGTGCGGCCGAAGACACGTTTGAAAGCAGACGCCTTATTTTTCTGGGCCAAACGGGTACGGGGATTGGAGGCATCTCTCAGTTAAATAACTGCACTGAACAAGTACATTTGGGCGTGCTCTTAACTAAGAAATATTGCATAAAATACCTCTGCAAATGCGAGAGAATGACCGGTGCGTCCGTTGGAGACGAAAGACGTTTAAGCAAGGGAAGGAACTCCGTTCATCGGTGTTGGACCAATCAAATTGATCTGAAAACACTCCGGCCGCTTCCGTGTCCACACACAGGCCCAGGGCATCCCTGAAACACAACGATGAAGTAAATCTGTTAAAATGGGCACATCGTATTTTGATATTTTTTTCTGAATTTTGAATGAAAGATAATACAGAAACAACCCTCAGAAAAAATGGGTTTCTGATCTGGCCACCCAAAATTTTACACCGACCCAGATTGCATAAGGATGGTAAAGAAAGTAACCCAGTTCAGTCATTTGGTGTACGCACACACACACACACACACACACACACACACACACACACACACACACACACAACCGGTTTGGCGCCAAAAAGACGTTCTCTAGCAAAGTTTGCGTAGCTAGACGTGACGTCATTTTTATTTTGTTACTTGTTTGCCAGATGTAGTAAAACTGTTGCCGCTAGGGTTTCACGTGAAAGAAAAACAGAAGATAGTGGTAGAAAACCCTTTAAAATAGAAACAAATAACGACGTTTCGGATCAAAGATCCTTCCTCAGGTGACATGGAAACAAACGTAGAACAGAAAAGCCGGAACACGACAGAAAGAATAGACGTCATCCTGTATAGAGAGAATTTAGAATGACGTAAAAAAAAAAAAAAAAAAAAAAAAAAACCCACACACACGTACACATAATGACGCAAATACACATGCACAAAACACGTAGCACAAAACTTACGTCTATATACATACACGTCACTGCATACATTCGCATTCACTCGTGCCTGCTGCAGCTCGCGCACATGCACACACACACACACACACACACACACACACACACACACACACACATACACACACACTCAAAGGTAGCATCCAGTATCAACAGTGAGGTCAAGTCTGGCACCAACTACCCATCAGGCCGAGCATACATCCCTAGGGGCGAATGTTCAAGCCGCGCGGATGGTAAGTGCCAAGCCTGTCCGCGAAAAAGGATTCTGTCATTTTGCGGCGGATGAAGTGGGATGTATTTTGCCAAAGGATGCGTATGCTGAAATGTGTGAGGCTATGAGGAGGTTCGTTGAAATGACGTCCAACCTGGTTGTTGTATCCGAGGCGGATCGAACGAACATGCTCCTCGCAGCGTTCAGGGAGTGTACGGTATGTCTCCCCCACATACAACATCTTTGGGCAGTGAGAACATGAGATGACATAGACAATATCCGATGACTGGCATGTGAATGATCGGTGGACATAAAAAGATGACAGGGGTCCGGTGATGACGGGGGATGTGTTGATGTTGATGTGTTGTTTGCCAGAATTTCTGCCCCGCATGCCAAAAACGTCATGTGCATGCTCCCGAATGCACTCTGACCAGCCCCATTTCAAAGTCCACTGTATTTTCAATACGGTAGACAACAATTCATCACACATATTATCACTGCCTATGCATAGCACAATTCACACAAATCTCACATACATACACACACACGGCACACATGCGCGTCAGTGGTTAGATTTTAGATTTAGATTTCTGTCCCCTAGGGCGAGTCTCGTTGGCAGCTGTTATTGCATGGGGGATAAACTGAAGAATTCTTGTACCACTGTGTGTGCATAAATAAAAGTACAGTATCAATTTACCACTTCCGTCTCATCATTCAATATGCTTGTTGTCTTGTACGCCAATCGTCTGTGGCAGAGTCAAAGTGTTCCTGATCCAGGGACATGGCGGGCATGAGAAAAGTAGTCAGCGGTTACCAGAGAAAGTCCGGCGTTAAGTTTTAAAACTATTTGAGGGACGATGGCGACCAGAAGCTTATTTATTGATACTGACTCAAATGTTAACTCTATTTTAAAGAAACAACATTCACATCCAAAGATAGACTTTCCTATGATATGCTCGTTTGGAATCAAGAATTGGGAAATGTCACAATTGTTTAAATCCCCTTCAAGTGGTCATGGGTAAACCAATCAATTAGTAAACAAACGCGCCTTTCTGTAGTTAGAAGATCACAACATGTCAGAGTTGAAGATTGTTTGTTGTAGATGAGACTTGCGAAACAGTTAAAGAAGAGATATTTTCCATGAAGAAATGTTCATCACAAAAGCTTTGCATCTCCTGAGTCAACTTTGACAGCAGCCGTTTGTGTTGCACGGGATTTTTGAAGCACATTGGTTCTTGACACATCCAGCTCAGAAAATGTCCCAAAAACTGTTTGCCCGTTGCGTGCTGCAGAAGCCACAAAGTTGTTGGCAACACGAATCAAGTTGAGCGAGTCAGTTTTAGAATTGTGGACGTGAAGTACTATTAAATGGTTCAATCGAGCCTCGTGCATGCCTGATCTGAGGGAGCTTTTAAGGCGTCTCATGGCACTAAACGACCGCTCACTGGTGGCATTGGTTCTGGCATGACCAGGATCAGTTTGAGGAGGATAGCGACCTGTGAAAGATGAAAGACCTGGGGCTTTGACAGCGATTTGAAATACTTCACAATATCTGTCAAGAGGATGTCATTGTCGGGGTGTACTGTTTTCACCTGGATGGCTAAGGTCTCGAGTTGCGTTTTCAAGTTGGTGAAATTGAAATCAGGACCGTAAAGGCTTGAAATTTCAGTCAATTCTTCGACGGTCACAATGTCCACCACATGCACCTTTCAAAAGAATCTGCTCTAGGAAAATCAGCCTGAAAATCAGCCTGTGCAAAACGCTCTTTCAGGTACGAGCGGTTAGAACATCGATTGCCTCAAAGTATATTGCTCTGAAACGATCCTCCACTGTGATACAGCCTGGGAAATTGTGACTTGACTGGGAATCTCCCAACTTTAAACCTAAGAGGAACTCTTCTGTGACGGGGAAGTGAAGGTTATTGTACACCAACGTCCTCAGCGAGCGGGTTCTTCTTCCAAAAATGAGAAAAATGTTCATCGCTTCTCTGTGACAAATGACAACTTTTCCACTGTCAGATGTACAATTTTCTTTGCTTGAGCAGCAGACATTTCTTGCCGTAAAGTGTTGCACAAGAGGTTGTCACTGTGACGGAGAAGTGTTTCTCCTAAAGCAACTCTAAAAAAGAAATCAAAGTCCTCCATGTGTTTGCTCACACCTCTGATTCTTTCTGTGTCACTGCAGTTTTGAAGTACTCTCTCTCTCTCTCTTTTTGTCCAAAAAGTACTCTGGCGGTCGCCGGAGCGCCCCGCTCCTGACGTCCCTGTGATCTCTGTCTTTCACCCTCTCAGCCTCTTGATCGACTTCTCCACCCTACCCTTTTCCTGTGCAGCTGTATTCCCTCCCCAACACACAGCTCTAAAAGTCAAAACACTGGCGATGGTACTACAGTAAAAGGTATGCAGAATATGTGGACTAACATCACAAGATCTTCCTAAAGCAATACAGATGAGACTGTGTCTTCTTAATGATAGCATTCATATTTTCTTTCCAGTTTATTGTCCAGAATGACACCAAGATAGCTGTATGAATCGACCCTCTGCATCTCTACTCCCATGAGGGCTGTAGGTTGTGTTTCATTGTAAATCCAAAGCTAGAGAGCCCTTCAGATATATGTGTGTTAGTGGGCCTTCAATGTTAATATTTCAATCCCAGGTTCAAATTTGAAAGGTGTTTATGGGCTGTCCCTGATACTTCAAGATATTCTATCTATCTGTCTGTCTGTCTGTTTATCTGTCCCGTAGTCTTGCCGACCGTTGGGGCACCACTGATGACTTGGCAACCAGTTCCCTCCATTCCACTCTGTTCTCTGCCATTCTTAGTGTGTCGCTCAGCTTCAGTCCTGTCCACTCTGAGATATTGTTCTCCCATCTTTTTCTCTGTCTTCCTCTCCTTCGCCCTCCTTGCACAGTGCCTTGCAGGATTGTCTTGGCAAGCCCTGCTGATCGCGTGACATGCCCATACCACTTCAGTTTGCGTTTTTTCACAATGGCTAATAGGTCTTCATAGGGCCCGATGGCTTGCCTGATTCTGCTTCCCACTTCCTCGTTCATGATGTGATCTCTGTACGAAATGCCGCCATGCAACCTTCGAAAACATCTCATTTCAGTGAAAGAAAAACAGAAGATAGTGGTAGAACACCCTTTAAAATAGAAACAAATAACCACGTTTCGGATCAAAGATCCTTCTTCAGGTGACATGGAAACAAACGTTTGTTTCCATGTCACCTGAAGAAGGATCTTCACCGAAACGTGGTTATTTGTTTCTATTTTAAAGGTTTTTCTACCACTATCTTCTGTTTTTCTTTCACATGAAACCCTAGCGGCAACAGTTTTACTACATCTCATTTCAGTGGCTTATATCCTCCTTTCGAGGTCTGCTGTGAGGGTCCATGACTCACAGGCATATAAGAACACTGAGATGACTAAGGAGCGCATCAGTCTGATCTTGGAACAGAGTGTGATGTTTCTGTCCTTCCATATGGTCTTCAGTCTTCTCAGCGCTGTTGTTGTCTGCGCAATCCTGGACAATATTTCTGGTTTTGAGTCCCTCATCTGCCACAATGGCTCCTAAGTATTTTGAATTTCTTAATTGTTTCCAGTTTTGGGCCTCCAACCATAATTTCAGTGCCAATGCCACTGGCGTTATTGGTCATCAGTTTGTCTTCTCTGCGCTGATTTCCATCCCAAACGCAATTGCTGTACTGTCCAGATTTACCACCAGCTGAGCTAGCTCCTCCTCTATTCCTGCAAGGCCATCAATGTCATCCGCGAAGCACAAGTTCTTAATTGTTCTGCCTCCAATACTGACAGTTCCTTCATGATCTTTTAGAGCGTCCATCATGATTCTTTCCAGGAAGATGTTGAAAAGAGTAGGTGAGAGCAAGCAGCCTTGTCTGACTCCGACTGTTGTCATAAACCAATTTCCTATTTTGCTGTTGAAGCAGACTACGCTAGTGGCCTTGTTGTAAAGGTTTTCTATTACTTTGATCAGGTTGGCATTTATGTTGTACAGCTTCATGGTGGACCAAAGGGCTGCATGCCACACCCTGTCAAACGCCTTCTTAAAATAAACAAGTACAAAGACAGGATAGAGGTCTTGCTAGTGCTGGAGGTACTTCTCACATAGAACTCTCAGGTTGATCTCCTCAGTTAAACCATATCATACAGAGGCTAAAAGCTTCAAATTTGTACACTGCCATATGCAAGCTACATTATAATACTTACAGATAAGGATATAGACCAATGGCTTGAGTTCAAGGGTGGTGCCAGAATAGCTTGGCGCCTAGCTATTCTGGTGCCACCCTTGAACTATTTTAGTCAAACCTATTTCACACACTGGTGTATTCTGAACGATAAGGGTTAATAGTGCCAAATCAGTTAGGCACTAAGGGAAAATCATGAGAGCTCCATCTCTCGCAATACTATGTTTTGCTGGTATAAACTGCAACATTTTGCATCTGAAGTATAATGGTTTGGTTTTTATTACTTCTTTAGGATGACGGCCTGATGATAGTGTGTGATGTGTGTAACACATGGCAGCATGCAGTGTGTTTCTGTATACTTAATGAAGAAAGTGCACCAGAAGAACACACATGTGACACTTGTGCCAAGGTATGTTGAAATGTTTATTAACCCCTTCACTTCTGCTGGCTGCAGGTTGTGCTCCATTATAAATTCAAAGGTAGAAAGCCTCACCAGTCCAAGGAACATGGATACAAAACAGGGGCAGCAAGATGCACAGATCATGAGCCCCCACACTTGTAGGGGCTCATGATGATCGATGCCACTTGCAGATGTATAGTGTTGACTAATTCCGGGTGGTGTATGGGTTAACTGTTGTACATGTGTACTTGATGTTCACCCAGGAATTTAAAAACGTTAATAATCAATTGAAGGCTCATGCATGACTTGACTGTGGCACAGTTGTGTAGAAGTGTTTTGGTATTGTATGCTTTTCCTGACACTCATTGACAGTGTGTTCTTTGGCTGTCTCAGTTCATGTGTGGTGATAATAATGGGCTGTGTGTTCTCCGCTGCACTGTTGACTGTTTCCTTGCGATGCCACATAACGATCAGCCACAGTGGTGGAGTGAAGTAAGAGCGACCGAACTGTGGCACTGCACCTCTTTAAAGAGAAAAGAATATGTTGATTCTGAGGTTAAAACAGTTTCATAAAGTTGATGTATAAATAAGTAATATCATGTCTGATCTCCTGTTAAGTGAAATAAATCACATGTGCTCAGTTTGATTGATGAAATGCTCCCTAAAATTTACATTTTATCAATTGAACTGCTCACACGATTTATTTTGCATAATGTGGTAGGTTAGGCATAATTTCATCTCCCTGTCAGTATTACATTTTCCATTGACTGTTTTCAGGTAGAAGGTAACCAGAAAAAGGCAACTGATCCATACCTGACAGAGCTGAACTCTTTTGCTGTTCAGGTAACTTATTAGATTAAGCCATTATTAGCCTTCACACATGATGACAGGAGACAGCTGATCATAGTTTGAAGTACCATTACATGTAAATCTAAGGACAAATCTCAGCACCATTGGTGTTTGTTATGCTTGTCAACACACTTACGTGTAATAAATTGGTGACAGTTTGGACAAATGCACACATGGAATCACACTTGTTTATTCTGTGCGACTGTTGTGTAGATAGTGTTGTTATTTATAGAACAGAGTGGAGTCATTGTCTAATTACTTGATACTAAGATGTGTTGAACTGGATTTTCCTATGTCAAAATGAACCATAGCTAGTCCTGCATGTAGCATTTTGTTACCATCTGTTGCAGAAGTGTTTTTATTTAACAGTTGTGACAGCAGTGGACTTTTAAGGGTGGTTCCAGAATAGCTCAATGGTAGTGCCTTATGTTGCCAAGCTATTCTGGGGGGGGGGGGGGGGGGGGGGGGGCGTTTCCTTGGTTAGTTAGGCAGATGACAGAACAGTTTCATCACAAGGCATGACATTTTATGACATAACAGGAAACTGCATACCTATAAACGTAAATTTTCTTAAGGCATTGAAACAATTACAAACTTAACTCTTTGGCTGTCAGAGGCATTTTTTGTTGCAATGATTCCAGCAGGAATCATCATGATGCAAACATGGCTACTGAGAACCAAAGGGTTAAAGCAACCTGCTTCAGGGCAGACTTTGATTGCTAAAATTTGCCAATACAATGGGCTATCAATGTTGTCTTGCCTAATCTGAGAATGTCTGGACTTCTTTTCACAATACATGTGAGTGCAGTGTAGTTACAATTAACAGGTTTCTACTCTTCCTTTTAAGTAACATTCAAAGGAGTAGAAGAACAGAGAAGTCTTTCATTTGATGACATTAAAACTTTGTAAGTTAAGCAAGCCCTTTTGTCCAGCATTATTGTAAGATGAAGTAAGGAGAATTATAAAGAAATATTGCAAACTATACAGCCCTGATGCACTACAGCAGGAGATGGGTTGACCATGATAATTCAAGGGTAGTGCCAGATTAGCCTGTCGGCGCCAAGCTAATCTGGCACTGCCCTTGAATTATCATGGTCGATCCATCTCCTGCAACTAGTGCATAGTTGTTAGATGACACCTCAAACGTTTGGGAAATACGTGAGTCGAGCTGAATGAGTTAATCCTTTATTGCCTGCAGCATGTTAAGGGGTTATATCTTGTTTTACTGCGCGTATCTTTTTGAACATGACAGTAACACATACTTGTGGTGGAGAAAAATGGCGGAGTGTTGAACAACATATTAAGACAACATTTATGTTGTTTGAAAGCAAAATGACGTACGTCATATTCGTTTAGTATATAAATTACCTTACTGTTACATTCTTGTAGTATAGGCCTTTTGTGCCTATGAAGTTGTGTATGGACATTTGTTGCAAGTGCATATCAGTAATGGTAGCTAGACTACCTAGATTGCTTCCCTTAAAAACTGCTAAAAAATATTAATTTTTACCTGTGACTTCATAATTTGAGCACAACTAGAGATATCATTTGACACACATCAGATAAAACAGGCCTGAACAACTGTACAACTATGCGAACACTTGTAATGTCATACTCACCTTGCTGAAGTTTTTCTGTTGGTAACATCAGACTTTTTGTTTGCACTCATAATTCAACTGTGCAAAACAAACATCTTTTACAAGAAAATACTCATATGAATTTATTTTTTTATTTTTGATTCATTATTTTTTTTTTTTTGGGGGGGGGGGGGGGGGGGGCAGGTGGGGTTGGGGGGGGGGGGATTGTGGGGGTGGGGTGGGGTGGGGAGGTTTAACGTCCTACAGCACTATATGTGATCAAGGTATATGAAGTGATATGGATGTTTTTTAAAAAAATATTCGTACTCACTATTAACGCATTTTGAATGTGTTCTGTGAAAATGGCTGTTTGTTTGTTGTTGTTTGTTTGTTTGTTGGTTTTTGGCTCATGTGTGAAGCAAAAGTGAGTCTGTGTTATAGGCCAGTGGTCGTCCGTCCGTTGTCATCTGTGGTAACTTTAACGTTCACATTTTCTCGGAGACTATTCAAGCCACAGTCCTCAAACTTGACCCAAGGATACTTTGTGGCAAGACCTTTCTAAATATAAAGGTCAAGGCTACAGGGGATCAGGAAATAGGTAAAAAAATTGCCATATTTTGACATAATTGATTTTTTTTTCTCAAATACTCTTTACATCTTCAAACCCAAATTTGGTACAAAGTTACCTGATACAGTGATAGTAAGACTTTTCTATGTGTATACTAAGGGTCACAAGAAACCAGGAAATAGGTCAAAATAGCAATTGGACAAAAGATTTTTTTTCTCAAATACTAATACCCTCAAACCCAAACTTGGTACAGAGATTCCTGATAGTAAGCCCTTCCTGTGCATACTAATTTGGATGACCCCTCAGAACGGTCAAGGGTTACAAGAGATCAGGAAATAGGTCACAAAAAGCCATTTTTTTGACAAATCCTATTTACAACTTCCATCCCAAACCTGTTACAGAGACACGTGATGGTACGAACTTCCTATGCATGATAACTTGTAAGACATCTTGGAAAGGTCAAAGGTCACAAGAGATCAGCAAATGATGTGAAAATTGTCTTTTTTAGTAGAATGTTTGTTTTTATCGGGATTTTGCAAAACTTTTCAACTAAATTTGGCAGAAAGGTAGCTGAAGCTGATGATAGACTTTTCTATGCATACTAGTTTGGTTCACTACTGGTACTAAAAAAAGCCAGGGGTCATGGGAGGATGACATGAAAAATGCGTAAATTTTGAGAAAACATGGATTTTGTGGGTACAAATGCCAACCCTTTCCGTATGTTATGTTAGAACACTTGAACGCTTACTTATTTCAGTGACCTGTTGGAAGGTCAAGGTCACAAAGGTAATTAATTATGTGGATAGGTCATGCACATGAGCCTTGAGGGCTTTGCCATTCTTGGTTGTTGTTTTTGTTTGTTTGTTTTTTTGTTTTGTTTGTTTGTTTGTTTTTTTTTGGGGGGGAGAAGGGGGTTGGGGGGGGGGGGGGGGCTGGAGCTGAGACAAATTGCGTTATCTCCACAAATATGCAGGGGCCATGAATCAGCCAGGTTCTTTGTAGCCTCTAGACTCGAACAACAAGTGACTCACTATCATAAAAAAGCTGTTTTCATCATCTTATGTACAGTAATCCTTTGACCTTAAGTAATGAGTATAGTAAGAAGAGTGCATTTTTTCTCCAGGCTACTTGCCTCTGGCGGAGAACATTAGCAGCCATTACTGAGTTCTCACGCATTCTGGCCCCTGGCCTGGGTCAACGGCTCGGAGTGGACACCACAGTGGCACAGGGACTCATTAACCGCCTGGAGAAAGAGGGATTTGTCCGTGCACCCAATAAAGGAAAGAGGTAATTAGGGCTGATGCCAGTGTTACAGAAGTTGTAATCACAAGAACTGCTATGAAAATAACTAGTAGCTGCACCTGACAGAAAGAAGCTTACCTCATCTTGAGGCACTTTTACGTCTCTTCTTAGGCTGGGATGTGGTGGAGCCCTATAAGTAGCAGAGTCATACTGTGCAGGCCTCAAACTCTGACAGTGAAGTAACAAGATAAAAATTATGTCATGACTAGTTATGTAGATGTAGATGATTGTCTTGTTCTATACCTGCATATTTCTCTGTGGGCTGGCGAATGGGTGCCTGATAGGTGGAGGCAGGGGATCTAACTGTTTCTGTCCAGCGCTGAGTGATTCCCCTTGGTTTGTGTACAATTCTGCCAGCGCTAGCCTCGCCTATCTGGTTTGTGAACATGTCTAGTTATGATAACCTAGCTGCAGAATGTACTTTGGGCACAAAGCGCTGCATGTGTGTGTGTATATGTGCATATGTATGTAAACACAAGAATCTCCAATGTTTTGTGTGTGTGTACAAGCTTGAAAATAGAGGAAATGCTTCATTCAGGGAGTGTCTAACTCTTAAGGGAGCCTCCGAGCATATTGAAATTGAATGTCTTGTTGAAGAATTACATGACATATCTTTTGTCTACAGTAGACTTTGAAATGGGGCTGGTCAGAGCACATTCTGGAGAATGCACACGATGTGCTGCACGTGCGCGCCTCGAATTCTGGCAAAGAAGTAACAAGATAAAAATGACGTCATGTCAAGCTACGCAAACCTTGCTAGAGAATGTCTTTTTGGTGCCAAGCGCCGTATGTGTGTGTGTGTGTGTGTGTGACGGCGACTAGAGCCCACGTTTGAGGATTGACAAGCTTGAGATTGTATATTGTCCCTAAAAGAATAATCTCGGTTTTTTTTTTGCTCATATGCTGAGCAAAAGAAAAGTATGTTCTGGGCCAGTGGTCGTCCATCGGTCGTCCATCTGTTGTCCGTGGTAAACTTTAATGTGGGCATTTTCTCGGAGACTATTCAAGCTACAGTCTTAAAACTTGGCCCAAGGATACTTTGTGGCAAGACCTTTCTAAACATACCAATTTCAGTGACCTATCACAAGGTCAAGGTCACAGGGGTCAGGAAATATATACAAAATAGCTGTTTTTGGACATAATTTATTTTTTCTCAAATACTTTTCACAACTCCTTTCCCTCGGAAAGGTCAGGAGTCACAAGAGCTGAGGAAATAGGTCCAAAATAGCTATATTTTACAAAAGATGTTTTTTCTCAAATACTATTCACAACTTCAATCCCAAACTTGGTACAAAGATACCTGATGGTAAGACCTTTCTATGCATACTAATTTGGTTGATCCCTCGGAAAGGTCAAGGGTCACAAGAACTCAAGAAATAGGTCGAAAAATGCCATATTTTGACAAAAGATATTTTTTTCTCAAATACTATTCACAACTTCACACCCAAACTTGCTACGGAGATACCTGATGGTAAGCACAAGAGCTCAGAAAATAGGTAACAAAATAGCCATATTTTGACAAAAAATGTTTTTTTTTCTCAATTACTATTCACAACTCCAAACCCAAACTTGCTACAGACCCTGATGGTAAGACCTATCTATGCATACTAATTTGGTTGATCCCTCGGAAAGGTCAAGGGTCACAAGAACTCAAGAAATAGGTCGAAAAATGCCATATTTTGACAAAAGATATTTTTTTCTCAAATACTATTCACAACTTCAAACCCAAACTTGCTACAGAGATACCTACCTGATGGTAAGCACAAGAGCTCAGGAAATAGGTAACAAAATAGCCATATTTTGACAAAAAAATTTTTTTTTTCTCAATTACAATTCACAACTCCAAACTCAAACTTGCTACAGACCCTGATGGTAAGACCTATCTATGCATGCTAATTTGGATGATCCCTCGGAAAGGTTAAGGGTCACAAAAGCTCAGGAAATAGGTAAAAAATAGCCGTATTTTGACAAATTTATTTTTCTCAATTACTATTCACAACTTCAAACCCAAACTTGCTACAGAGATACCTGATGGTAAGACCTATCTATGCATACTAATTTGGATGACCCCTCTGAAAGGTCACAGGTCACAAGAGGTCAACAAATGTGTATAAAATGCCAATAATTGTAGTTATTATCAACATTTTTGCAAACTTTTCAATCAAATTTGGCACAAAGGCAGCTGATGATAAAACCTTCCTATGTATCCTACTTAAGTTGACTCATCACAAAGGTCAAGGATCACGGGGGTTTCACAGATGTGTGAAAACAGATTAAATTTTGACAAAACATGGATTTTGTTAGTGCAGAAGCCATCCCTTTACTTATTGTCAGACGTGTGTATTGGTCATACACGTGAGCCATAAGGGCTTTGCTTTCTTGTTTTTGATTTTTTGATTAAGATACTCATTGGCGAGAAAATGGCCCTTTCACTAAAACCGGTTGATCCACACTGGAGTCCGTAAAGTTTCTTAATTTTACTAGATATTTTGCATATAGCTAGATAAACGGGAGATATTGAATGAGTTCATTAACCAGTATTGTACCTCTAGAACCTTTTGAGTGATAATTAGATTTTGTTTTCAAAATTTTTTTTCACGTTTGTGGGATTAATTTCACAAATTATTTGGGATTAATCTTAAAACAATTGAATTTTCTAATTGAAAAAAATAATAATTGCATGATTTTTCATACAGTACTTTCATAAGCCTACAGTTTGTCTCTGCTGTCGGGTACGATTAGGTCAATTGTGACCTGTATGCCCTAGATGTGAAAATCAGACAATTTTATGCACCACTTTTTCGGAGTCTTTTGTAAAACAGCTAACATAACTTTAATTTTTCTTTACGAAAGAAACTATCTTCTCATCAATACTCGCATGATTTTTCATAAACAGTGTTTGCATAAACCCCTGCTGTTTGTCCTGGCCCTGGGGTAGGATTAGGTAAAATTGTGACCTGTAAGCCCTAGGTGTGAAAGCAATAAAATTGCAAAGTTTTATCCTCTAATATGTCAAATGTTAGTACTGCGACGAGTGACGTATAACATTGAATCATTACTATGAACACGGTGTCGGGGTCGTGGGACTAATAATGATGCCACGACATAAAGCTTGAAGTGACGTCATTTTGCTGCTTGTGCTATTATTGTTCTTCAGAAAAGCCTTTATTTCTGTGTGCCAATGTGCGTGGATCAGAAGGTGTGTTAGAGTAGAAGGAGATTGATTCCTGTCGCTACATGAGCCCACAGAGTGTACTAATCGCTGGAAGTGCCATATGTCCGTCTTTATTTGAGTGCACCGACATGTGTGTTGATCAGAGGTTGGCTAGCTTAGAGAGGGGGGAAATGGATCAGCATAAAAAGCTAAAAATATGAACAACTCTGAATGTTCCTAAAAGATAAAAGCATGTGAGCTCCAAACAATACGGTAGAATTTGGGATGAAATCCTCATCTTGTTATATTTGGTTGAACCACGTTAGAGTCTGTAACTTTCGTTATATTCAGTTGCAATGTTGGATACCGTATATCTGTTTGGAGAAAGACATTGGATGAGTTTGTTCACCAGCTTTTTACCTCTGCAACTTTTTCAAGAAAAAAAAAATTGTAACAGAAAAAAATGTCAGAAGAAGACAATTACATTGTGACGGTGACGTAAAATCACCAAACACATCTGTGTTATACAATGTTCCTGAACTGACGCAAAATTACCAGGTACGTCGGTGGATTGATGCAATGCTACCCCTCTCCCTGATAATCTGATTTAGGAAGATGAAGTCTGTAAGCGTTTTGTGCATGAAGTGACAGTGCTTGCTGCCTATAATTATCTTGACACATGAAGTTCCAAAGATAAAATTCCCTAATCAGGGATTTGTTCTCACAGACTTATAATATATAATATATATACGCGTTAAAGAGAAGACCAACCACGACAGTTCAAGGATGGTGCCAGAATAGATTGAAGCCTAGAGGCTCCAAACTGTTTTGGCACCACTCTTGGACTTTCCTGGTCCCAACCCATTTCCTGCTCTATTGCAAGTACTGAATGGGTTTAATTACAGACAGTATAGGTAATTAAATGCAGAAATGTTTTTGTTTAAAGGTTGGGAAAAGTTGTTGACAAGGACAAGGTTCAGAAGCAGGGCATATCAGCTTACTTCAAGAAACCAGAGAAGGCACGTGAGGAAAATAATATCAAAGAGGTGTGCATATTTCTTCCACATGATCCAGCTCTTTCATTTCACTCTTGCGTCCAGCTATTGCTACAGATTGAACTCTTATCATTCGCAATACACCAGTGTGTGAAATAAGTTTGACTAAGATAGTTCAAAGGCAGTGCCAGAATAGCTTGGTGCCTCTAGGCGCCAAGCTATTCTGGCACCACCCTTGAACTAAAGCCATTGGTCTATAACCTAAAACAGTAAGTACTATAATGTAGCTTGCATATGGCAGTGTACAAATTTGAAGCTTTTAGCCTCAGTATATGGGTTAAAATGTACATTCCGTATCCTTTCGTGTTCACATTAACTGGTAATTTTTCATCGAATACCAAGTGTTGTATGCAAATATCAAAAAGAAAAATAGAAGCTGTCAGAAACGAATGGTTTCAGTGCAGGTTTTGCATGCTGTGATACTGATTTTGTTGTAAGAATACTGCAAGTGATGATGTTTCATGGGTACTTCTAGAGTGCTGAAACCCTTGAGGCTGAGCATGTGCATGCTGAGTATCTGCACGGTGCCTGTTGTACAGAAGTGAAATGTAAGGGTAGTTGTAAAATGTAAATTTGAAGTGAGTTGTAATACAGGCAGCTTTAGTATGCAAAATGTGTTGTATGCAATGGCAGATAGTTAAAACGAATTGCGCATTTTATATTTCTTAGAAACCCATGGACACTGGGGAGAAAGGGACAGAGAAACCACTGCCACCTCCACCAAGTACCAACACAAATGTAAGTTTTAAACAATAAAGAAACAGGCATAAGAGATAAATTGGGGTGTGCATTATTCTGATTTAAAACTACAACGACCCTTTCAAACCTGGGATCTCCATTTCCATGGGCGACTGAAAACATTGCATGCAAGTCCTTGAATTATTATATGCCA
Source organism: Semisulcospira habei (assembly GCA_036245525.1). Lineage (NCBI taxonomy): Eukaryota > Metazoa > Mollusca > Gastropoda > Semisulcospiridae > Semisulcospira > Semisulcospira habei. Next base: position 22,380,587 of record BTPG01000006.1, on the reverse strand, counting down.
TCCTTCTCTCATCATACTTTATTGTAACATCTTTCTTGATTTGAAATAAAATGTATCATTTGTCAGATGTCTCAAGTGACAGAAAAGACAGCAAACATCACTCTCTCTGGTCATCAGTTACGATCTACATCTAATTCCCACAAGGTAAGTAGAGCAGAAGGAATCTGTGCAAGCAGAACAAGTGTCTCAAACTTTCTCAATCGCACATTCCTACTGAAATGTTTAAAAGACCTATAATGAATTGAGCACAAGAAAAAGAGATGGATCGGCCTTGTCAGTTCAAATACAATGCCAGATTAGCATGGCTCCAAGTTAATCTGGCACTAACCTTCAACTATCACAGTCAATCCATCTCCCACAGCTGAAACAATGTTTAAAGACACCTGTTGAAGTTGCAAATGTCATTACTAAGTTTGAGGAAGCATACTTACGGTATCAACTGAATTAACCCGCACAGTCTATAACTGGGGATAACAGAGTATGCAAATAAAGCTGTCAGAAACAACAGTTCACAAGTGTTCAGGATTAGGAGTCTATTACACATACCGGGTAGGTGACACAGTTAAAGACACAACTATACAGATGCACCCACCCAGCCATTCATCATCACATATGGCAGACTTCAACTTTAGTTGGTTTGCACCACCGAAGGCAGATACCAGTAACATGTATCTGCATGATGATCTTTTGCACACTATGGCTCATGTCTCTTGCAGGCTTCAATTCAGATGAGGGTCAGTGAGCATTCCGTATGTTGTTGCCTTATTTACAGGGTAGATGGCTCACGTGCGAAGCAAAAGGGAGCATGTTCTGGGCAAGTGGTCGTCTGTCCATCATCTGTGGTAAACTTTAATGTTGGCATTTTCTTGGAGACCACAGTCTTCAAATTTGGCCCAAGGACACTTTAGGCAAGACCTTTCTAAACATACCAATTTGAGCGACTTCTCTCAAAGGTCAAAGTCACAGGGGATTAGGAAATAGGTAAAAAAATAGCCATATTTTGACAAAATTAATTTTTTTCTCAAATTCTATTCACAACTTCAAACCCAAAAACTTGGTACAAAGATACCTTTCTATGCATACTAATTTGGTTAACCCCACAGAGAGGTCAAGAGTCTCAAGAGATCAGGAAATAGGTAAAAAATGGCCATATTTTGACAAAAGATTTTTTTTTCTCAAATACGATTTTAAACCCAAACTTGATACAGAGATACCTGATGGTAAGACCTATCTATGCATACTAATTTGGCTGACCCCTTGGAAAGGTCAAGGTCACAAGAGGTCAGGAAATAGTTGTAAAATGCCAATGTTTGATAAAATTGTAGTTTGTATCAACATTTTTGCAAACTTTTCAATCAAATTTGTCACAAAGGTAGCTAATGACAAAACCTTCCTATACAATTCTACCTCAATCGCCGCACGTGCCGTTTGTGGGTGTGGTCTAGAAGTCGGCTCAGATGTGAAACCTGTCAACATATCTTGATAACTCGGTGGCCAACTCGCACTGTTTATGTTTCCGCGGTTCTTGCCTGGCATCTGGTCACAGTTAAGGCAGCCCTGTTTTAGTTAGACTCAGTTTGAGAAACATCAGCATAAATGACACCAGTAAGAGGAATAGATTCTCATGAGCCCTCAAGCAGAGGGGATAATGAGTATCTATGCCCCTTGCAGATGTGGTCTGGTTTCTTGCACAGACTACAATCGTTACTTAGTCCACATCCACTTCCTCAGTTTGAGGAACGATGTCAGTTACAAACACACAAAAATCAAGCTAAAGGCATAAATTTTCATTTAATAGCCTTTCGTGGTGAGGACTTATGAAGATCTGTACCTCTTGCAGATTTCATAGACTCACTCTTGCAACTTGACAATCCTTACTTCAGCCGTTTACGAGACCGTGATTTTCTAGAGAGTAACAAAGGTTTGGGTATATCAAAATGAAGTCTAGTATGAATAAAAGCAGTGCATATTCGGAGGATGGGGACATTTTTCTGTAGCACATTTCGTTTCCAGTACGGCTGCAGACGACACCAGGACTGTCGCAGCAGCCATGTTCACTGAGGATCACCGATCAGTAGTTTACACGGGCTTCATTTGGTCGTGTATTCAGTGGTAGTATGCACTATATGTCACTTAAAGGGATTTCATTTTAGTTTTTAAGTAAAATTTCACACTTAATTATATTAAGAGAAGAAACAATTACGAATAAGCTTGCCTTGAGCTCAAATATCGTTAACAGTGCAGGCACATCCTGAGAAAGTCTTGCTGTCGGGACGTTAAGCAATGTACAACCAACTCAAATATCGTTACTCAACAATAAGGTATCACAAATCACGTGATCGACACATGATACAAGATACTCGCGGACTCGTTGCCGTGAATTTCGGTGTGCCGACGAGTTCTTTTTTATTTGTTGTACATGAGCTTGTTTGTTTCCCCAAAAAGCAAATGTGTAAAGTTGCTTTGTCAATTTTTACGTCTTGATAAATGTTTGTCACGTTTATTTCCATTCACTTTACCATCACTTTGCCCATTTCATTTCTAAACCACAGCATCAAAACAAAACGCAACCCACAAAAACAAACGCGCATCTTCGAAACCTATGTCCGAAGTGCAACATGCTGCATGCTGTAAAAGAAAGAGTGCCACACCACTTGGTTTTAACTGTTATGGCTGAACAAAGTTTCGGAACTTGATTAATTATTTATTACTGTAACATTTAATTCAATCAGTTGCACTGGCAAGATATGTTATGATATGCAGTCTCAGTGATCACTGATGTTACAGTACACTTCACACTGAAAAGAGTAATAGCAACTTTTACAAATAAATGGCATTAAGTCCCCTGTAGATTAATCAGAGCAGAAATACAAAAGGTTGGGCTTTTCCCTCTGATTAAAAAAAAAAGAATGAAAGAAACCACTAATGATCTGTAGCTATGTATACCAACGTGCCTAGAGAATAAATGTGTGATTTCATTTGTCATGGAGTACCGGCTACAGTGTCATTACAAATTGTGAAAATATCTGTAAAAGAAAGTAAAGGTGCACGTAACTGAAGATCCATGACTTCCATTTTAAAAAAGACAGCAATAAATAACTGTTGGACTTCCTCTTTGGGAAACAATATCAAAAAGTTAAAGAGCTGGTTGCCAAGTCATCAGTGGTGCCCCAACGGTCGGCAAGACTACGGGATAGATAAATAGAAATATTCATCGTGTTCTGTTCTCATGCGCTTTATGAAGTCACACAGAGAAAGGAAATAAGAACTAAAGTAACAAGTCGACTTACGTTTCAGTCATGTCCAAAATAAAGCGTAAGAATTTTTTGTACCTTACATGTAATTTGCGGCCTGACTATGAAACGCTTTAGTGCGTCACAAATTGGAACAAGACAACGATATGCATAGCACGCTTTCAGATACTCAGCCCGTGATTTAGTAAGTCAACAAAATCAATGTGGGGAAAAAGATTTCAATTATACTATGCAGTGGGCACACATGCTGCTCGATGATATCGTGCAAACTGTCGGGAATCGTGTACAACGTCCAACACTATCCTTTTTGAGCCAGCTCATTGAGCTTTCATTACAATGGATCGAACTTTATCCAGAATTCGCCTGCCTTTGAGAACTGTTCGAATGATCTATATAGTTTTGCTGCTCTTTGCGAGGACTGTGATAAACGCATCACCACCTGGATCAGTTTCAGGTATATTTTTTGCCCATAAAGTGATGATAGTTGCCATCTTTTCATTCTTTTGCTTTCCCTCTGATATTCCTGTCAAAATCAAATCCGTTTTGAAAGTTGTTTGATAGACTACTTTTGTATCATCTAGCATTTTCTACAAGTGGGTTGGGCAGTTCAAAAATGAAAGAGAAAATTTGTAAATTCGGATTACAGGTCAATTTTGTCAAGTGTTAAGCGGGACCTGCAAACCTTGCTCTTTGTTTACACAAAGGAAAGATCGACATTATTTTGAACAATACTTGTAACTTCCCGTCTTTATTTCTGAGGAGTTCAAAAGGATAGAATTTGTAAATTCTGATTACAGGTAATTTTTATCAAGTGTTAAGCGGGACCTGCAAGCCTTGCCTCTTTGTTGACGCAAAGGAAAAGATCGACATTATTTTGAACAATACTTGTAACTTCACGTCTTTATTTCTGAGTAGTTCCAAAGGATAGTGTGTGATGACCCTGGCCTCCAAACATTCTCTGCAAAGGATACTCCATTTCTCGACAGAGGCTCACAAGAAACAGAAAGTGGACCTCTCAGAGCAACTATTGAAAATGTTTAGGATAAGTGGTCCCCATAGGACTTAGGTTTCCATGCATCCAGGACCCAGCGAACACTGTAAATTCACAATTCCGACCCTTATCTACATCAAAATTAGTTATTAGGGTGCTACTATAAAGACCATCAAACGGCGGTACCTACATCGGCGGAATGTTATACTGCCTTTGAGTTGAGACTAGACCGGCCGAAATTGTGGAAGATAGTAGTAAAATTAGATGTAAATATATCAACAGACTGGGTCAGTGGTCTTGGTTTCATGTGGGACAAATCTCATTACATTTTTAAAAATCATACCTCATAAACAAGCAACACTCAGGCCTGATATTCACATGGCATCACACCGAGATATGATGTGTGAACTTATATATGACTACCATGCGTTCATGCAACAACATTTTCAATAGAAGCTCACCACTACGAGGTGGAAAATGCTCCGTCAGCTTCATTTTAGCAATCTGGCGCTCAGGTCTCACATTCATTCATTCAGTCCTCTCTGCGCCGTCTGGTGCTTGAGGCGACGGCAAGGGAGCGCCACTTTTGTCTGTCAGCTGCTATTTTGGGTGCTGTTTGCAGAGTAAGGCCTCTGTTCTTGAGCTCTCGCTCCACGGTTCGGCGCCACGTCTCCTTTGGTCGCCCACGGTTTCTCTTCCCCTGTGGTGTCCATCTCAGTGCCACCCTTGGTAATGAGTCAGGTGACATTCTGCAAACGTGGCCTAGCCATCTCCATCTCCGTGTGGCGATGGTTTCAGCGATGCTGTCTGCGCCTGCTCTCTTCCGTAGTTCCTCGTTTGTAATCATGTTTGGCCAGAAGACCTTCATGATCCGTCGCAGGCACTTGTTCTGGAAGACATCCAGCTTGCGTTCCGTAGCGGTAGTGGATTTCCAGCATTCTGACCCATATAGAAGGACACTCAGCACGTTGCTCTTAAAAATACGGAGCTTGGTGTGGATGCTCAGGTCAGGTCTCACAATCGGGGCTTAATTCAAAATGGGCTGTAATCTACCGGAAGCCGGTAGATTACAGAACACATTTAAAAATCAATCGCCACCTCAACAATAATGCATCTGTGAACAAAGTTTGCTGCGTGCACTTAGACAACGACAAATAACAGCATGAGCCATGCAAGTTTGCTGCTGTTGAACGCCTTCAAGGACATCCTCCTGTATGTTACTGAAGTTTTAGATAAGCCCGGCACATGAGCATGAGCCAAAGTCTGGTATGAAAAGGTTTCAGAATATGAAATACTAACTTTTTCTCCTTTGGATTCAGGAGATGTTTTTTTCTCCCCCCTGCTCTTATGCAGAGTTTGTCTCGAGACATGGTTTTAATAGTAACTGGAACCGCGGACATGCAAATTTTGCGAAACATGGGGTTTGAGCCCACAGGTCAAAGATGTAAGTTGTTTTTACGTTTTTTGCACTTAAAACAATTTGTTCTTATTTCACGCTTACACAATCAGTAACTCGATCTTGCTTGTTCCCGTCTTGTAGTCGAAGTCCACATCATGTAATTACGTACTTGTATACTGACAACCACAAGCTGTTTCTTGCTTTGTTGTTTTCTAGGTCAGCCAGGCGGAGGGATGGGATGTCTATGACAATTTGACAAAAGTGCGTTGTAGTTGGCGTGGGACAAAACAGCCGTTCTCATTTTTCTTTCATTTTTATGTCCTGGACACTAAAGCTTGAATCAGTACTGCCAGAAAACTGGTTCTTGTTACCGTTCTGTGTTAGACCTGCACGGGTTTATGCCCCTGTATACGAACGTTACATTCGTGTGAGCCAGTGCCAGTTTTGGTCTTTTTGAATGGTAGTTTGTTTGTTTGCTTGTTGTTGACAATGTGTTGTTTTTTAAAAATTTGTTTGTTTGTTGTTTTTTTAAATTATTATTATTATTATTATTATTTTATATTTTTAATTTTTTTTTTAAACATTATTTTTATATTTTTATAATTTTTTTTATTTTATTTTATTTTTTTGGGAGGGTCGGGGGGCTATATGTGTGAGTGCGAGAGACCACTGGTACATCGATTACAACATAGCACATCACAACATTTTGGACATCATGTAAAAATACACATATCTCTGCAAACATTACGAGTCGGCAGCTCTGACAACAGTAAAGCTATTTCCTTTGCTTCCATCCACATCTATATGAATAGAACTGCATTTGAGGGAGAGAGGCATGGAAAGAAAAAAAAAACTGGCTACAGACATCTAGACCCAGTCTGCAGCAGCACCCTCATACTGAGGATCAAAATCAGCATCAATGAGACCAACAAGAGACTTGGAGTTACTGCAGCCTGGGCGCTGATGAGGATTTATGCCTCTTACAGGCGGAAAACATTTTGCATCATTATGTAGTCGGGGCCCATGCTTGCAGTATCATTTACATTGGCTCGAGAGAGGGAGCAAGTGTCACCCATCACTTTTGGCAGCCGGCGTCCCGCCTCCCTAATTTTTAGGAAGCATTCTGTTCATTGAGGACTAACTGTTTACATATAATTTAGTTGACCCATCACAAAGGTCAAGGGTCATGGGATGATCTAAATATACACAGAAAACAGCCATATATTGACAAAAAAATGTTTCTTAAATACTATTCTCAACTTCAAACCCAGACTTGGTACAGAGTTACCTGATGGTAAGACCTATCTATGCATACTACGTTGGACGACCCCTCAGGAAGGTCAAGGTCAGAAGATGTCAGTGCAAATGTGTGAAAAATGCCAATTTTTAAATTTGTGTCAGAATTGTAGTTTTTATCAATGTTTTTGCTAAATTTTCAATCAAATTTGGCATAAAGGTTGCTGATGGCAAGCCATTTCTATTCATATTAATTTAGTTGACCCATCCCAAAGATCAAGGGTCTTGGGGGGTTGCCTGATGTGTGAAAAGTGTTCAAATTTTGAGAAAACATGGATTTTGCTGGTGCAGAACCCAGCCCTGTACTTGTTACAAAGGTCACACATATGTGGATTGGTCATACACATGAGCCATATGGGCTTTGCCTTTCTTATTTTAATTAATTTATAAACTTCACTCAATGTTCCAGAATCTGCCTTCTCCAAGAGCCACACAGGACACAGCAAAAGAGGCATCAACCACGGAAATGCAGAACAAAAGAGGGAAGAAACGGGCATTTTCTAAAGTTGATCAGGTGAGTGATGCATTGAGATTGTGTTTTTACATGTTTAGATGTATATGTACCAAGGGCACCAGTAACCATTATACATTGAATCTATTCCTTTCTTTTTCAGACTGAGTTTGACGTGTGCGGCAGCCAGGATGCCTATGACACAAGGTCTCGGAGGAAGAAATGCAGTGATGTTCAGAAGTCCATTGTAGTTTGAAGCTTTGAATGAATGATAAAGCATAGGAAATGAAACATGAAAGTGTATTTTGATTTCAGCACAGCTAAGTGAATACTCTGATTATTCTACTACTAGCTTTCAAACTGTTTTCATGTCCTTTACATTTGCCAGAATAGACACGGTAACAGATATGGATTGTCATACCATTCACAGCACATGTATTTAACTGTTTGTGACAGGTGTTTGTTAGGCTGTTTTCCACATGTATTTGTTTGGCATTGTCAGGATTAGTGCTTCTTTTAAACAGTTGTGTTGCATTTCCAAAGATAGATTTTATACATATTGAAAGGAACTGTTTTATGTCTTGTTAATGTACTTTTGTACATAGAATTTGTTGGTAAATGTGTATTGTTACATATGGCTTGTTTGAGACAAAGTCTTGAGCTGTTAGTTTTCTGATGGGTACTAAAAATAATTGAATAAACTTCTACTGAAATCGTATTTAAGTTGAAATTTGTGTCAACGATAATACTGGTTGTGTAATGCAGTACCTATTAGCTTTCTTCAGACTGCCTTACACTGGCGCTGTATAGGTTTGTAAAGAAAAGTATTCACATGGATTAGGCAAAGGCCTGACGGCATTATACTGGTGTATATTATGATACTGGTGTACTGGTGTATATTATGATAAGTCTGACCTGTTCATAACATTATTAACATGGAGAGTGCACATCACGTTTGCATTCATTATTATTCATGTGTGCCTTTTGCAGAAGTTGTGAATTTTCGCTCTTGTGCGATTTAAAAAAATGAGTCTGTGTACTGGGTCATCAATCGTACATCTGTGGTAAAGATTAATGTTGGCATATTCTCGACTATTCAAGCTACAGACTTCAAACTTGGTGCAAGGATACTTTGTGACAAAACCTTCCTAAATATACCAATTTCAATGACCTCTCTCAAAGGTAAAGGTCACATTCGTCCAGACATTGGTTAAAAAAATTGCCGTATTTTTGCTGAAACCGATTTGTCTCAAATACTATTTTCATTTCAAAGCCAAAGTTGGTACAAAGATACCTGACAGTACAACCTTTCCATGCAGATTAATTTAGATTACCCCTCGGAATGGTCGAGGGTCACAGGAGGTTATGGCAAACATGATTTAGAAAAAAATAGACTTTTAGATTTTCAAAGTGTTCGTAAACTTTTTAAACAAATTTGGCATATAGTAGGTGGGGGTGGGGTGGGGACAGATTTTAAATGTTTGAAAATGTACATTTTTAGAAAACATGCATTTTTCTGGTACAAATGCCAACCCTGTACTTAAGCAAAGACACTTTGGCACTTGCTTATTTTAGTGACTAGTCAAAAAGGTCAAAGTCACAAAGATCAATCTTATATGTAGATCAGTCATATATGTGAGCCACAAGGGCTTTGCAATGCTCGTTCTCTTATGGCGTTGATGGTGCTAATGTTAATTTATGCAATACTTACTTATTAGTTTTGCAAAATATTGTGAAGAAATAAACATTGGACAACATTGCAATAGGGTTTAATGTTCACTTGTGTGTGCGTGCAGTGTGTGTGCTTATGTGTATGCATGCGTGTCATTTTCTATAGTTAGTGGTATAATGACATACTATGTTCTTGACAAACCAGTCACAGAGGGTGAAATACTGGATTTATGCAAAGCCTATAGGTTCAAAGACAAGGTTAAAAGAAAGTCTGCTTCAGGTTTTTTTTTTTTTCTTTTTTATTCCTACCAGCACACAGTATTAGGGAGTTGGTTATGATGGATATACATGTATCTCTCAGAACATGTCAGAAAAAAATACATACCAGTAGACATTACCCAACATGTCACAATTAACAGTGCTATGTCTTGTAAAACCAATATTGTACACGAGTACATCGGAATTACTGTTTGTAGATCATACTAAACACTTGCATAGGAAGAAATGTAACATTGGGGAGGGGGGGGGGGGGGGGCATGCTGATTAACAACTTTCCAGCTTAAAACAGAATTGAACAGGTGGGAGGGTGGTGGTGGTAGTGGTAAGGAGAATGATGCAATTAAGCAACAGTCCAAACTCCACCCCAAAAAATGAGCATACAAATAAACATTCTTTTATTTCTGCTACCCCCCCCCAAAAAAAAAAAAACACAAAAAAACTCTGAACAATACACAAAAATATATTATGTTTCGCCTCCCAAACTTGTTTTCCTTGATGTTTTTGGGAGGGGGGGGGGGAGGGGATAATCCCCCCCTCCACACACACACACTTTTCAAGCGAGGGGGGGGGGGGGGGGGGGCGGGCGCATCCTCCACCATTCATATGCCTCTAGAGCTGTGAAAGTTGGGTTCATCTGCAGGTGGAGTGAGAAGCTGCTGCATCTATATAGGTACGCTTGTCAACCTGCCTTACAACTACCTAGGCAGGGAAAATTGGTTTATGGTTCCAAAGTACCATGGCCAGATTACACATGTAGTAGTAATAGTATTGTGAGGACAAAACAGGCCGCGAGGCCTTTGCAAATGTCCTTTCTTTCTTTAATTACTTTATGGGTCTGTTGTGCATGCAAATTCTCCTATAACTCATTCATCATAGCAATAGAAAATCTCTTTAAATTTGGGCAATTCATCCAGCTGGTTTTTAAAAGAATTTATATTAGGTGTTTTTTTTTTAATGAAACCGGTAACTCATTCCAAACAATGACAACTCTGTTAGAAAAACAAAACTTCTGCAGGTTAGTGTTGCAATGCCGCACACTTCAGAGTTTCGGGTTCTGTCACAAAACAGTGCTGCAAAAAAGTTGTTTCAATTTAGGTCGTCCATGCCATTATAAATTTTAAAACTTGGATTAAGTCTCCACGTATTCTATGTCTATGTAAGGAGTGTAGTCCAAAGTATTTGAGTCTAAGTCTGCCATATTTTTACATTCTTTAACCAGCTTTGTTGCTCGTCTCTGTACCCTTTCGAGTGCTACTGATTGTCTCTTTAAACCTGGGTACCATACAGTGTTTGCATATTATAATCTAAATGTGGTCTGACTAGTGATTTATACAGTTTACTAAAAATGTCCTTATCCAAATAATTAAAGGCTCTCTTAACTACTCCAACCATTTTGTTGGCCTTATTGATACAGTTCTGAATATGGGGGTCAAAAGATAGAACTTTATCAAAACAACACCCAAGTTTCTTTCCTCCTCACAAGATACCACCTTTTTAATGTCACTGTTAACTTTCATCAAGTAATCATGTTCAGGATTGTTCCTTCCAGCATGCAACACCTTACATTTCTCTACATTAAAATGCCAATCCCATGGGTCGGACCACTCTTGCAAGTGATCCAAATCATACATTGCAATTATAGCTACATGTAGCATATGATGTAACACGAAGCCATCGGCTGCACCTTTCGTTGCTGTCTAATGTTTGTTACCTTGCAACGCTGGTCCGAAGGCCAGCACTACTGTACGTCGTTCTACCAACGACCTAAATCATACGTGGTATTTTATGTACATGTAGCACAGCAGTCGTGCTTTTTCTGCATATGGGCTGGGGTCGAGAGGCGCGAGCACAGTATGAGTGTCGGTTTCTCCTTTACACCTCAGCTCCCTGCTTGCGGCAACGACACGGGCCCATATATGGTTTCGATTTACACGCAACATTGCGAACCACTGTAACATTGAATTGTCTGCCCCTAGTTCTCAGACATGTACATTATCCGCATAGAATTTGATAATTTTATTTCAACTCTTACCTCAAAGCATAGACACATTACTAATTTGATCCAGAATTTTACAAGAGAATTCAACGGAAGACTAGTTTTAATAGCGATAAACGTCTTGCTAAGATATGACAAGGGAAGTCACTCTCGCAAATGTTATTCTGCTATGCCTTCGAGTGGTGGGGAACATGGCCCTGAAGACAACAGCCAGCTCTTAGCAGCCACTGAAACCGGAAGCGTTAAATAGTAGTATGGCTCCCAGCTTATGCCAAAACCGCGCTAACAGCTCGTCAACATTCAGATTCAGTGGGGCGGACAGACTGAAAGAAGCACCCCTACGCTGAGACTGACTCTACTTCCGGCCCAACAAAATATGAATAATAAAAGCCCCTTTAAGGCCATTTAAAACAGTTATGAATGTGTTCCGGATGCATTTCTATATTCATAAATGATAGGCATTAGAGGGCACAAGACATCGTCTTGCCATAAGACAGTATTGTCTGAAGCCCCCCTACACTGTCTGAGAAGCAGCTTGGAGGCCAGTTTGTACGCCATTTTGGTCTCTAAATCTATGACGGACGGCATAGCGCCATATTAAACCGATACAAATGTGTTCCGGATGCATTTCTATATTCATAAATGATAAGCATTAGAGGGCACAACGCATAGTTTTGCCATAAGACAGTATTGTCTGAAGCCCCCCTACACTCTCTGAGAAGCAGCTTTGAGTCAAGTCCGTACGCCATTTTGGTCTCTAAATCTATGACGGACGGCATGGGGCCACATAAAACAGTTCTGAATGTGCTTAGAAAGCATTTCCATATTTATAAATGATAGGCATTAGAGGGCACAACGCATAGTTTTGCCATAAAACAGTATTGTCTGAAGCCCCCCTACACTGTCCGAGAAGCCGAATGGAGGCCTGTCCGCCAGGCCATTTTTGGTCTCTTAACCTATGACGGACGGCATAGGGCCATATAAAACAGTTATGAATGTGTTCCGGATGCATTTCTATATTCATAAATGATAGGCATTAGAGGGCACAACGTATAGTTTTGCCATAAGACAGCATTGTCTGAAGCCCCCCTACACTGTCGGAAAAGCAGCTTGGAAGCCTGTCCGTATGCCATTTTTGGTCCCTAATGGTATGATGGACGGCATAGCGCCATATTAAACCGATACAAATGTGTTTCGGATGCATTTCTATATTCATAAATAATAGGCATTAGAGGGCACAACGCATAGTTTTGCCATAAGACAGTATTGTCTCAAACCCCCCTACACTGTCGGAGAAGCAGTTTTGGAGGCACGTACGTACGCCATTTTTGGTCGCTAAATGTATGATGGACGGCATAGCGCCATATTAAACCGTAAGAAATGTGTTACGGATGCATTTCTATATTCATAAATGATAGGCATTAGAGGGCACAAGACATCATTTTGCCATAAGACAGTATTGTCTGAAGCCCCCCTACACTGTCTGTGAATCAGCTTGGAGACCAGTTCGTACGCCATTTTGGTCTATAAATCTATGACGGACGGCATAGCGCCATATTAAACCGATACAAATGTCTTCCGGATGCATTTCTATATTCATAAATGATAGGCATTAGAGGGCACAACAAATAGTTTTGCCATAAGACAGTATTGTCTCAAACCCCCCTAAACTGTCGGAGAAGCAGTTTTGGAGACCAGTTCGTACGCCATTTTCGGTCTCTAAATGTATGATGGACGGCATAGCGCCATATTAAACCATAAGAAATGTGTTACGGATGCATTTCTATATTCATAAATGATAGGCATTAGAGGGCACAAGACATAATTTTGCCATAAGACAGTATTGTCTGAAGCCCCCCTACACTGTCTGTGAAGCAGCTTGAAGAACAGTTTGTACGCCATTTCGGTCACTAAATCTATGACGGACGGCATAGCGCCATATTAAACCGATACAAATGTGTTCCGGATGAATTTCTATAGTCATAAATGATAGGCAATAGAGGGCACAACGCACAGTTTTGCCATAAGACAGTATTGTCTGAAGCCCTACTACACTATCTGAGAAACAGCGTGGAGTGCAGTCCGCACGCCATGTTGGTCTCTAAATCTGTGACGGACGGCATAGGGCAACATAAAACAGTTCTGAATGTGTTAGAAAGCATTTATATATTCATAAATGATAAGCATTAGAAGGCACAACACATCGTTTCGCCATAAGACAGTATTGTATGAAGCCCCTCTACACTGTATGAGAAGAAGACTTGAGGCCAGTTCGTTGGCCATTTTAGTCTCTAAATCTCTGACGGACGACATAGCGCCATATTAAACCGATACATATGTGTTCCGGATGCATTTCTATATTCATAAAAGATAAGCATTAGAGGGCACAACGCATAGTTTTGCCAGAAGACAGTATTGTCTGAAGCCCCCCTACATTGTCTGAGAAGCAACTTCGAGTCCAGTCCGTACGACATTTTGGTCTCTAAATCTATGACGGACGGCATAGGGCCATATAAAACAGTTATGAATGTGTTTAGAATGCAATTCCATATTTATCAATGATAGGCATTAGAGGGCACAAAGCATAGTTTTGCCATAAGACAGTATTGTCTGAAGCCCCCCTACACTGTCTGATTAGCAGCTTCGAGTTCAGTCCGTACGCCATTTTGGTCTCTAAATCTATGACGGACGGCATAGGGTCACATAAAACAGTTATATATGTGTTTAGAAAGCATTTCCATATTTATAAATGATAGACATTAGAGGGCACAAGGCATAGTTTTGCCATAAGACAGTATTGTCTGAAACCCCCGAACACTGTCGGAGAAGCAGCTTGGAGGCTTGTCAGTACGCTATTTTTGGTCTCTAAATATATGATGGACGGCATAGCGCCATATTAAACGGTAAAAAATGTGTTACGGATGCATTTCTATATTCATAAATGATAGGCATTAGAGGGCACAAGACATCGTTTTGCCAAAAGACAGTATTGTCTGAAGCCCCCTGACACTGTCTGAGAAGCAGCTTGGAGACCAGTTTGTACGCCATTTTGGTCTCTAAATCTATGACGGACGGCATAGCGCCATATTAAACCGATACAAATGTGTTCCGGATGCATTTCTATATTCATAAATGATAGGCATTTGAGGGCACAACGCATAGTTTTGCCATAAGACAGTATTGTCTGAAGCCCCCCTACACTGTCTGAGAAGCAGCTTTGAGTCCAGTCCGTACGCCATTTTGGTCTCTCAATCTATGACGGACGGCATAGGGCCACATAAAACAGCTATATATGTGTTTAGAAAGCATTTCCATATTTATAAATGATAGGCATTAGAGGGCACAAAGCATAGTTTTGCCATAAGACAGTATTGTCTGAAGCCCCCCTACACTGTCGGAGAAGCAGCTTGGAGGCGAGTCCATACGCCATTTTTGGTCTCTAAATATATGATGGACGGCATAGCGCCATATTAAACCGATACAAATGTGTTACGGATGCAATTCTACATTCATAAATGATAGACATTAGAGGGCACAACGCATAGTTTTGCCATAAGACAGTACTGTCTGAAGCCCCCCTATACTGTCTGAGATGCAGCTTGGAGTCCAGTCCATACGCCATTTTGGTATCTAAGTCTATGACGGACGGCAAAGTGCCACATAAAACAGTTATGTATGTGTTTAGAAAGCATTTCCATATTTATAAATGATAGGCATTAGAGGGCACAAAGCATAGTTTTGCCATAAGACAGTATTGTCTGAAGCCCCCCTACTCTGTCGGAGAAGCAGCTTGGAGGCCTGTCCGTACGCGATTTTTGGTCTCTATATATATGATGGACGGCATAGCGCCATATTAAACCATAAGAAATGTGTTACGGATGCATTTCTATATTCATAAATGATAGGCATTAGAGGGCACAACGCATAGTTTTGCCATAAGACAGTACTGTCTGAAGCCCCCCTGCACTGTCCGAGAAGCAGCTTGGAGGCCTGTCCGTACTCCATTTTGGTCTCTAAATATAAGACGGACGGCATAGCGCCACATTAAACCGATACAAATGTGTTACGGACGTAATTCTACAATCATAAATAATAGGCATTAGAAGGCACAACGCATAGTTTTGCCATAAGACAGTATTGTCTGAAGCCCCCCCTACACTGTCTGAGAAGCAGCTTGGAGTCCAGTTCGTACGCCATTTTGGTCTCTAAATCTATGACGGACGGCATAGCGCCATATTAAACCGATACAAATGTGTTCCGGATGCATTTCCATATTCATAAATGATAGGCATTAGAGGGCACAACGCATAGTATTGCCATAAGACAGTATTGTCTGAAGCCCCCCTGCACTGTCTGAGAAGCAGCTTCGAGTCCAGTCCGTACGTCATTTTAGTCTCTAAATCTATGACGGACGGTATAGGGCCACATAAAACAGTTATATATGTGTTTAGAAAGCATTTCCATATTTATAAATGCTAGGCATTAGAGGGCACAAAGCATAGTTTTGCCATAAGACAGTATTGTCTGAAGCCCCCCTACACTGTCGGAGAAGCAGCTTGGAGGCCTGTCCATACGCCATTTTTGGTCTCTAAATATATGATGGACGGCATAGCGCCATATTAAACCGATACAAATGTGTTACGGATGCAATTCTACATTCATAAATGATAGGCATTAAAGGGCACAACGCATAGTTTTGCCATAAGACAGTATTGTCTGAAGCCCCTCTACATTGTCGGAGAAGCAGCTTGGAGGCCTGTCCGTACGCCATTTTTGGTCTCTAAATATAAGATGGACGGCATAGCGCCATATTAAACCGATACAAATGTGTTACGGACGTAAATCTACAATTATAAATGATAGGCATTAGAGGGCACAACGCATAGTTTTGCCATAAGACAGTATTGTCTGAAGCCCCCCTACACTGTCTGAGAAGCAGCTTGGAGTCCAGTTCGTATGTCATTTTGGTCTATAAATCTATGACGGACGGCATAGCGCCATATTAAACCGATACAAATGTGTTCCGGATGCATTTCTATATTCATAAATGATAGGCATTAGAGGGCACAACGCACAGTTTTGCCATAAGACAGTATTGTCTGAAGCCCCCCTACACTGTCTGAGAAGCATCTTTGAGTCCAGTTCGTACGCCATTATGGTCTCTAAATCTATGACGGACGGCATAGGGCCACATAAAACAGTTATATATGTGTTTAGAAAGCATTTCCATATTTATAAATGATAGACATTAGAGGGCACAACGCATAGTTTTGCCATAAGACAGTATTGTCTGAAGCCCCCTACACTGTCGGAGAAGCAGCTTAGAGGCCTGTCCATACGCCATTTTTGGTCTCTATATATATGATGGACGGCATAGCGCCATATTAAACCGTAAGAAATGTGTTACGGATTCATTTCTATATTCATAAATGATAGGCATTAGAGGGCACAACGCATAGTTTTGCCATAAGACAGTATTGTCTGAAGCCCCCCTGCACTGTCTGAGAAGCAGCTTCGAGTCCAGTCCGTATGCCATTTTGGTCTCTAAATCTATGACGGACGGCATAGGGCCACATAAAACAGTTATATATGTGTTTAGAAAGCATTTCCATATTTATAAATGATAGACATTAGAGGGCACAAAGCATAGTTTTGCCATAAGACAGTATTGTCTGAAGCCCCCC
Source organism: Semisulcospira habei (assembly GCA_036245525.1). NCBI lineage: Eukaryota > Metazoa > Mollusca > Gastropoda > Semisulcospiridae > Semisulcospira > Semisulcospira habei. Next base: position 22,363,566 of record BTPG01000006.1, on the reverse strand, counting down.
TACACTGTCGGAGAAGCAGCTTGGAGGCCTGTCCATACGCCATTTTTGGTCTCTAAATATATGATGGACGGCATAGCGCCATATTAAACCGATACAAATGTGTTACGGATGCAATTCTACATTCATAAATGATAGGCATTAGAGGGCACAACGCATAGTTTTGCCATAAGACAGTATTGTTTGAAGCCCCCCTACACTGTCTGAGAAGCAGCTTGGAGTCCAGTTCTTATGCCATTTTGGTCTCTAAATCTATGACGGACGGTATAGCGCCATATTAAACCGATACAAATGTGTTCCGGATGCATTTCTATATTCATAAATGATAGGCATTAAAGGGCACAAGGCATAGTTTTGCCATAAGACAGTATTGTCTGAAGCCCAACTACACTGTACGAGAAGCAGCTTGGAGTCCAGTTCGTACGCCATTTTGGTCTCTTAATCTATGACTGACGGCATAGGGCCACATACAACAGTTATATATGTGTTTAGAAAGCACTTCCATATTTATAAATGATAGACATTAGAGGGCACAACGTATAGTTTTTCCATAAGACAGTATTGTCTGAAGCCCCCCTACACTGTCGGAGAAGCAGCTTGGAGGCCTGTCCGTACGCCATTTTTGGTCTCTAAATATAAGATGGACGGCATAGCGCCATAATAAACCGATACAAATGTGTTACGGACGTAAATCTACAATCATAAATGATAGGCATTAGAAGGCACAACGCATAGTTTTGCCATAAGACAGTATTGTCTGAAGCCCCCCTACACTGTCTGAGAAGCAGCTTGGAGTCCAGTTCGTATGTCATTTTGGTCTCTAAATCTATGACGGACGGCATAGCGCCATATTAAACCGATACAAATGTGTTCCAGATGCATTTCTATATTCATAAATGATAGGCATTAGAGGGCACAACGCATAGTTTTGCTATAAGACAGTATTGTCTGAAGCCCCCCTACACTGTCTGAGAAGCATCTTTGAGTCCAGTTCGTACGCCATTATGGTCTCTAAATCTATGACGGACGGCATAGGGCCACATAAAACAGTTATATATGTGTTTAGAAAGCATTTCCATATTTATAAATGATAGGCATTAGAGGGCACAAAGCATAGTTGTGCCATAAGACAGTATTGTCTGAAGCCCCCCTTACACTGTCGGAGAAGCAGCTTAGAGGCCTGTCCATACGCCATTTTTGGTCTCTAAATATATGATGGACGGCATAGCGCCATATTAAACCGTAAGAAATGTGTTACGGATGCAATTCTACATTCATAAATGATAGGCATTAGAGGGCACAACGCATAGTTTTGCCATAAGACAGTATTGTCTGAAGCCCCCCTACACTGTCTGAGAAGCAGCTTCGAGTCCAGTCCGTACGCCATTTTGGTCTCTAAATCTATGACGGACGGCATAGGGCCACATAAAACAGTTATATATGTGTTTAGAAAGCATTTCCATATTTATAAATGATAGACATTAGAGGGCACAAAGCATAGTTTTGCCATAAGACAGTATTGTCTGAAGCCCCCCTACACTGTCAGAGAAGCAGCTTGGAGGCCTGTCCATACGCCATTTTTGGTCTCTAAATATATGATGGACGGCATAGCGCCATATTAAACCGATACAAATGTGTTACGGATGCAATTCTACATTCATAAATGATAGACATTAGAGGGCACAACGCATAGTTTTGCCATAAGACAGTATTGTCTGAAGCCCCCCTACACTGTCTGAGAAGCAGCTTGGAGTCCAGTTCTTATGCCATTTTGGTCTCTAAATCTATGACGGACGGCATAGCGCCATATTAAACCGATACAAATGTGTTCCGGATGCATTTCTACATTCATAAATGATAGGCATTAGAGGGCACAACGCATAGTTTTGCCATAAGACAGTATTGTCTGAAGCCCCCCTACACTGTCTGAGAAGCAGCTTGGAGTCCAGTCCGTATGCCATTTTGGTCTCTAAATCTATGACGGACGGCATAGGGCCACATAAAACAGTTATATATGTGTTTAGAAAGCATTTCCATATTTATAAATGATAGGCATTAGAGGGCACAAAGCATAGTTTTGCCATAAGACAGTATTGTCTGAAGCCCCCCTACACTGTCGGAGAAGCAGCTTAGAGGCCTGTCCATGCGCCATTTTTGGTCTCTAAATATATGATGGACGGCATAGCGCCATATTAAACCGATACAAATGTGTTACGGATGCAATTCTACATTCATAAATGATAGGCATTAGAGGGCACAACGCATAGTTTTGCCATAAGACAGTATTGTCTGAAGTCCCCCTACACTGTCTGAGAAGCAGCTTGGAGTCCAGTTCGTATGCCATTTTGGTCTCTAAATCTATGACGGACGGCATAGTGCCACATAAAACAGTTATATATGTGTTTAGAAAGCATTTCCATATTTATAAATGATAGGCATTAGAGGGCACAACGCATAGTTTTGCCATAAGACAGTATTGTCTGAAGCCCCCTTACACTGTCGGAGAAGCAGCTTAGAGGCCTGTCCATACGCCATTTTTGGTCTCTAAATATATGATGGACGGCATAGCGCCATATTAAACCGATACAAATGTGTTACGGATGCAATTCTACATTCATAAATGATAGGCATTAGAGGGCACAACGCATAGTTTTGCCATAAGACAGTATTGTCTGAAGCCCCCCTACACTGTCTGAGAAGCAGCTTCGAGTCCAGTTCGTATGCCATTTTGGTCTCTAAATCTATGACGGACGGCATAGTGCCACATAAAACAGTTATATATGTGTTTAGAAAGCATTTCCATATTTATAAATGATAGGCATTAGAGGGCACAACGCATAGTTTTGCCATAAGACAGTATTGTCTGAAGCCCCCCTACACTGTCGGAGAAGCAGCTTAGAGGCCTGTCCATACGCCATTTTTGGTCTCTAAATATATGATGGACGGCATAGCGCCATATTAAACCATAAGAAATGTGTTACGGATTCATTTCTATATTCATAAATGATAGGCATTAGAGGGCACAACGCATAGTTTTGCCATAAGACAGTATTGTCTGAAGCCCCCCTGCACTGTCTGAGAAGCAGCTTCGAGTCCAGTCCGTATGCCATTTTGGTCTCTAAATCTATGACGGACGGCATAGGGCCACATAAAACAGTTATATATGTGTTTAGAAGGCATTTCCATATTTATAAATGATAGGCATTAGAGGGCACAAAGCATAGTTTTGCCATAAGACAGTATTGTCTGAAGCCCCCCTACACTGTCGGAGAAGCAGCTTGGAGGCCTGTTCATACGCCATGTTTGGTCTCTAAATATATGATGGACGGCATAGCGCCATATTAAACCGATACAAATGTGTTACGGATGCAATTCTACATTCATAAATGATAGGCATTAGAGGGCACAACGCATAGTTTTGCCATAAGACAGTATTGTCTGAAGCCCCCCTACACTGTCTGAGAAGCAGCTTGGAGTCCAGTTCTTATGCCATTTTGGTCTCTAAATCTATGACGGACGGCATAGCGCCATATTAAACCGATACAAATGTGTTCCGGATGCATTTCTATATTCATAAATGATAGGCATTAGAGGGCACAACGCATAGTTTTGCCATAAGACAGTATTGTCTGAAGCCCCCCTACACTGTCTGAGAAGCAGCTTCGAGTCCAGTCCGTACGCCATTTTGGTCTCTAAATCTATGACGGACGGCATAGGGCCACATAAAACAGTTATATATGTGTTTAAAGAACATTTCCATATTTATAAATGATAGACATTAGAGGGCACAAAGCATAGTTTTGCCATAAGACAGTATTGTCTGAAGCCCCCCTACACTGTCGGAGAAGCAGCTTGGAGGCCTGTCCATACGCCATTTTTGGTCTCTAAATATATGATGGACGGCATAGCGCCATATTAAACCGATACAAATGTGTTACGGATGTAATTCTACATTCATAAATGATAGGCATTAGAGGGCACAACGCATAGTTTTGCCATAAGACAGTATTGTCTGAAGCCCCCCTACACTGTCTGAGAAGCAGCTTGGAGTCCAGTTCGTACGCCATTTTGGTCTCTAAATCTATGACGGACGGCATAGCGCCATATTAAACCGATACAAATGTGTTCAGAATGCATTTCTATATTCATAAATGATAGGCATTAGAGGGCACAACGCATAGTTTTGCTATAAGACAGTATTGTCTGAAGCCCCCCTACACTGTCTGAGAAGCATCTTTGAGTCCTGTCC
>BTPG01000006.1:22216559-22358820 GCA_036245525.1 Semisulcospira habei | reverse complement strand
AGTTGGCTGCCCTCTGCTGGTCCACGTGGGGAACCGCTGGCAAACTTTCATGTTGAGGAAATGGAACTTCGAAGGTTGATCAGATCGAACAAAAGCGAGAGATCTATGCATGTGACGTTTTTCAACGCTTCTTCTAGACATGTTGATGTGTTCTGGGTGGACTTTAACGGCAGGCTGGTTCGTTATTTCTACCGCATACCTCCACGAACTTACAAAGAAATCTTAACCTACGAAACTCATCCATGGGTAGCCAGGGACTCGGACACAGGGTTGAGGTTGTGTTTGTCAGGAGACTATGTGTACATTGCAAAGATACCCAGAAGGCAAAATGCAGCAGAAGAAGAAGAAGATGAAAGAAATGTTAGTAATGTTGAACTTTGCCTTCATACACCAGGTGAGTTTGCGCTGATAGTCCTGTATCGGTCTATAATTTGGGACCTAACTTCAAAAACCCATGAGGTCCAAATTCGCAGTGTTTATTGTCCTGAAGTATGAAGCCATAAGGCCCCCCCCCCCCCCCTCCACACTTTTTTGCCCCCTTACAACACCCCACCTCTCCCTCCCTCTTTTCCATATCCCCCAGACTACCACTATCAAACCACACCCCAGTTTGTTAGTTATTTGGGTTTAACGCCGAGCAGGCCACTAACGCCATCTCAAGGCGGGATGGGTAAAAGTCTGGCCAGCCAGACTAAAAGAAAGGTCTTAAGACAAGATGTAAATACATCTTTAAAATATTTTATTAAAAAATGCTGCACAGGTCTTTATACCCCCTTCACATAACTCATTCTACCCCAGACACACCACAGCAAGGTAAGGATCGACCATGATAGTTCAAAGGTGATGCCAGAATAGCTTGGCGCCTATGGGCGCCAAGCTATTCTGGCATCACCCTTGAACTATCATGGTCGATCTGTGTCCTGCACTGCAATGCAGTCTTCAGAGAACAATGGCAAAATTTTGGCATTTCGGTGTTGGGGTAGAATGAGTTAAACAGATTTTTCTTATGAGTCCGGCCAACTCATAGTCAATTGCAAGCATCCATAAATAACTCGCTGTTATCCATAAATAAGTTAATAACTCATCACAACACGCAGACACTCTTGAGGATCCGTGAAAGGAGAGGCAAATTTTTTGACATGTTAAAAATCTTCTTACAATTGTCCACGGATTTATTTGTCCTGTAAATAACTCACAACAATCCGTAAGTATCGCAAACCGCTCACAAGAATCCGTAAATGACTCGTAACAATTTTTGTTCACGATTTGTTACAGTTAGTTTACGATATGTTTACGTATTCTTTACAGATTATTACATGTGCTTGTGTGTTGTTTACGATGTCATTCTGGTCGTGTTACAATGGCTGTACGGATTGTTACGAGTTATTACAAGCACTTTACGTGTAGTTACGAGTACTTTACGAATATACGTATACTTTACGTATTCTTATGTATTGTTTACGATTTGGGTAAAGGTAGAACAGCTGCAAAATCGAACACTTCATTCATAGAAGGCACATCTTTGCATATCTCTCTTGGCTTGACTTCGCGAACGAAGATTTTATAGGAGTTGCCCACGACGTCTGCAGGCTTGTTCGTGGCTGCGGAGGCCAATCCGAGACAGGCAGGTTCGACCGCAGTGGCTGCAGGGGAAGGTATGGCCGGGGTTCTGAGCTGCGGCATCTCTGTTTTTTCTCCTGAGCCGCTTGTCCTTAAGGCTAGCTCTGTGAGAGTCCTCAAAGGAGACAGCTGCCTTGTAAATGGTGGAGCGCCAGGTGTCACGGTCCGCAGCAAGCGAAGACCACTGGTGGTGGTCGATTTGGCAGGCACTAAGTGACTTCTTGAGACAGTCTTTGTATCTCTTCTTTGGTGCCCCTCTGTCACGGTGTCCAGTAGCAAGCTCGCCGAACAGGGTGATCTTTGGTAGGCGATGATCCTCCATCCTGGAGACATGCCCCGCCCAGCGGAGCTGTGTCCACAGCAGCAAAGCCTCGATGCTCACAGTTTCAGCCTGTTCAAGGACCTCGACGTTGGTGACATGGTCACTCCAGTGAATGCCCAGGATGGTACGCAGGCAGCGCTGGTGGAAGCGTTCGAGGAGTCGTAGTTGGCTGCGGTAGAGGGCCCAGGACTCGGAACCATACAGCAGGGTGGTGAGGACCACAGCTCTGTACACGCTGATCTTGGTGCCTGTTTTCAGCTGTTGATTGTGCCACACCCGCTTGAAAAGTCGCCCGAAAGCGCTGTTCGCTTTTGCCAGCCTGCTGTCAAGCTCCTTGTCCAGCTTGGCGTCCGACGTGATAATGCAGCCAAGGTAAGTAAACTGGTGCACTGACTTTAGTTCAGACTCGCCAATGGTGATGTGAGGAGGGCGATACACTGTCTTGGGTGCCGGCTGATGGAGGACCTCTGTCTTTTTCAGACTGACCTCGAGTCCAAAGAGCTGGGCAGCATCTGCGAAGCAAGACGTGATGCGCTGCAGGGCTCTCTCTGTGTGTGCAACGAGGGCAGCATCATCAGCAAAAAGCAGCTCACGAATCAGTTGGTCTAGGGTTTTCGTGTGGGCCTGCAGTCGTCTGAGGTTGAACAGGCTGCCATCGAGACGATACCTGATGTACACTGCATCGTCATCATCGAGGTCCACTGTGGCCTGCTTCAACATCATGCTAAAAAAGATGGTGAAGAGGGTCGGTGCCAGCACGCAGCCCTGCTTTACGCCGTTGAGAATAGGGAATGGTTCTGAGAGGTCATTGTTGAGTCTGACCTGGCCTTGCTGGTCCTCGTGTAGCTGGACAATCATGTTGAGGAACTTTGGGGGACAGCCAAGTCGCTCCAGGATCTGCCACATGCCTTGCCTGCTCACAGTGTCGAACGCTTTTGTTAGGTCGACAAATGTTACGTACAGCCCTTTGTTCTGCTCGCGGCACTTCTCCTGTAGCTGTCTCAGCACAAAGACCATATCGGTGGTGCTCCTGTTTGCTCTGAAGCCACACTGGCCCTCTGGGAGTTGGTCTTCAGCGATGGCAGGTACCAGCCGATTCAGGAGCAGCCTTGCAAGGATTTTCCCAGCAATGGACAGCAGGGTAATTCCCCGATAGTTGGAACAGTCAGACTTCTCGCCTTTGTTCTTGTACAGGGTGATAACGACTGCATCACGGAGATCTTTTGGTAGTGTTCCTTCCTCCCAGCAGCAGAGAAAGAGGTCATGGAGCTTGTTGTGCAGTGCTGTGCCTCCATGTTTCCAGATCTCTGGCGGTATTCCATCAATGCCTGCTGCTTTGCCACTCTTGAGCTGGTGGATGGCTGTGAGGGTCTCTTCAGCGGTGGGCGGTTCGTCCAATTCAACCTTTACTGGGAGGTGTGGGATTTGTAGGACGACTGCTTCTTGAACAGTGCGCTCAGCGCTGAAGAGGCTCTGAAAGTATTCCGACCAGCGGTTCAAGATGGAGGTATTATCTGTGAGGAGTGCCTGGCCATTCGCGCTTCGCAGGGGACTTTGTACCAGGTGCCTGGGGCCATACACTGCTTTCAGTGCTTCGTAGAAGCCCCTGTAGTCACCATTGTCAGCACAAAGCTGGGTCCTCTGTGCAAGTCTGGTCCACCACTCATTCTGGAGATCTCTGAGCTTGCGCTGGAGACTGCTGCAGACGAGGCGGAAGGCAGACTTCTTCACAGGGCAGGAAGGCTGGGCTAGGTGGGCCTGATGGGCGGCTCTTTTTTTTGCTAGGTGTTCCTGGATCTCTACATCGTTTTCGTCAAACCAGTCTTTGTTCTTCTTTCTGGCGAAACCCAAGACTTCTGCAGAGGATTTTGCAATAGCAGTTTTCAGTTGTTCCCAAAGTGTTTCAGGGGAGGAGTCTACTGGGTCCGCTGTGTCTTTGAGCCTGCGCTGTAAATCTGTCTGAAAGGCGGCTTTCACATCGTCACGCTGAAGGCTGGCAACATCAAGCTTTTTCTTGGGGGGCCCCCATTTCTTGGGTTTTGGCCTGAAGTGGAGCCTGAGTTTGCAGCGGACAAGGCGGTGGTCAGTGTGGCACTCTGCGCTGGGCATCACTCTGGTGAGGAGGACGTCACTGCGGTCCCTCTGACGCACTAGGACATAGTCGATAAGGTGCCAGTGTTTGGAGCGAGGATGCATCCAGGTGGTCTTTCGACTGTCCTTTTGCTGAAAAGTAATGTTGGTGATGACCATTTGCTGCTCCGCACAGAACTCCAACAGTAGGCGGCCATTGTCATTGCAGTTCCCCACGCCATGCTTGCCGAGGACTCCTTTCCAGGCTTCAGAGTCCTGGCCCACTCTGGCGTTGAAGTCGCCAAGGATGATGACTTTGTCGTCTGCAGGGGTACTCTGTAGGAGGCTGCGCAGGTCAGTGTAAAATTTGTCTACAAGCATGGCTCCAAAGAAGAAGGCAGTCAACAAGATGTCTCCTGATCGTTGAAAATCTCCGCGGAAGAAGAGGACATGCTCGACTTCCCTTGAACCACCACCGCAGCCAGACCCTGTTGATGTAGAAGACACTGAAATTGAAGTTGACATAGGAGCCAGTGAACATGACTCCTCGATCGCCAGAAGTGATGCTTCGGACGATGGAGCAGCTACAGCTACTGCCACGACCACTGCAGCAGTAAGTCAAAATGATAGTAATAAGGAATATAGTAATAAATAATATAATTTTTTTAATGTAAAATATGTATCATGTATAATATCATATATAATTATAGTAATTGTACAAGTATTTGTTTTTATGTGTATTATGAAATTGGCTATTTTTGTTTTATTTTCAGAAGCACAAGAACAGGAAACCTAAAACTAAGATGACCAGGTTCCTCACGAAGGAAGAAGAGGATGGGGTTATTGAGTGGCTGAAGTCGAACCGATACCTTTACGACAAGTCCTGTTTCGCGTTTAAGAACCGTCACAAGAAGGAGCGTGCCTGGCTGGAGATGGATCAGAAGATGCGGCTGAACCCTGGCGACCTCTACAGATGGTATACTTCGTTGAGGACCCAGTACGTGAAAGAGGTGAAGAAGAAGGAAAATGCAACACGATCCAGCGCCGGTGCTGTAGATGACATCATGACGCCTAGAAACACCTGGTTGTTGGAGAAGTTTGTGTTTGTCAAGCAGTATATCTGTCAAGCCAGGGCCACCAGAGGGTCGAATTTCAGAGACCTGACCAGCACTCTGACTGCAGTGAGTCATCAGTGACACCCCAGAGTACCCTTGAAGGTACACCACAGTCGGCGACAACACACGCCATCACCGACTACCTCGACAAAGTCTCGCAGCAGCTGGCAGAGCCGAAGAGTGACATAGAGAAGATCTGCGACTTCCTCGGCATGCTCATGGCAAAGATGACCCCTTCCTGCCTGGAGGATTTCACCCATGAAGCCACCTCCAAGGCAATGGAGTATGTGAAACAGTCCAACTGGGAACGTCATCAAGCACAGCAACCACCGCAAGTCACCTTTTTGCAGCCACCACAGCCTCCGTTCAGATTCATGCAGCAAGCCAGCAACACCGCAGCACACCCTGTTGCAAGCACCACCACATCTCGCCGCATCTCCCAGTCCTATGCTGACAACGTCCACCACAGTGTTTAGGCAGACCCATCATCCCCAGCTGACTACCGATTACATCATGGCATGCAACCTGGCAGCTTCCAACCCACCTGTTGATGTCCTGCAGCAGCAAGGACAGTACCCGTGGACACAGTTTCAACCTTTCTCCTGCAACCTGTCCTGCCGGATCAGCTGCAACCCCCCGCGCACTCCACCCCAGTCCACAGTAGAACCCAGGCACCCACCACTACAACTTCCAACTTCCACGGATACTGCAGCAACCTTGACCGGTGCTTTTAAGACACTGAAACACAACACTTCCTTCATCTTGGACTTTAACTTGCATGACTATATGTCTGTTACGCCCAAGGCGCCGCCGCCGACTACCGACGCCCAGTGAACACTGAGTAAATGAAATATCTTTAACAGTGTAATAATGAAAGTAAATGTATTGTAACTTGTAAACTGTTTTAAAACACTTGCCTCATCGTCCAAAAAGCACAGCAGCGTGTGTGTGTGTGTGCATGTTATTTTAGTCTTATAGTAATAACTGACAGCACAACACAATCCAATGCTTTTATATTATTGGGCCAAAAATCGTCAGGACTTGTAAATACTCGTAACTATTTGTAACAACACGTAAACAGGTCGTAACTAACACGTAAAAGCTTTGATGAATAGTAAAATTCCATAACGTACTCTTAACAATCCGTAAAAAGCTCATAAAATGCTCATACGTTGCTCGTAGTTATCCGTGACAACTCGTAACAATTCGTGGAATATTGCCGTATATACATCGTAATACCTCGTAATAATCTGTAATTAAACCGCAATTATTAAATCATAACCACTCGTAAATCGGTTGTAAAAGTGGCCAAATCGTAAGGATCCGTGCCTTTGTGCGATCTGTAAGGACTCGTAAGAAAAATCCGTGCATGTGAAGGGGGCATAAAGGAAATGTCTACAGACTCTCAACAATATGGAATGAACCATAACCCACAAAGTCCCTTCTATATGAGAGCTGTCCTCGCTGTCAAGGGTCTACCTTTTGTCTTTAACCTGATTCTGATGTTGAAATGTCTCCTATTGAACAAGATGAGGATTTTGTCCCAAAGTCTACCACATTATTTGGAGCTCACGTGTTTTTCTTTTAGGAACACTCAGAGTTGTTCATATTTTTAAGCTTATCCTTCTGATCCATTTCCCTCCTCTCTAAGCCGACCTGTGATCAACACACACGCCGGCAAACACAAATAAAGACGGGACACACGGCACTTCCCACCATTAGTACACTCAGTGGGCTGGAGTAGCGACAGGAATTCTGAAGAAGAATAGCACCAGCAGCAAAATGATGTCACTATAAGCTTGATGTCATGGCATCGCTAGTCTCACGATGCCGTGTACATAGTGACGAAACTGATGTTTCATGTCATTCATCGGAAAGGTATGCGACCTCTTCCAGGGCTGTTTTGTTCCACACAGCCTCTTCCAGGGCTGACTGACTGATGGGACTATATAGTGGATCCAAAACTTGCAAAAATGAATTAATTATTATTCAAAAGTTGAAGAGGTACAAAGCTGACAAACGAACTCGACCATTGTCTTTCCATTTCAAGTAAATATGACAAAAATTACGGCTCTAATCTGGGTCAGCCGACTTTCTGTAAACGGTCTTGTCTCCAATGAGACATCCAGTTACAACATGCTCGGAGGCTCTCTTAGCCACCCCTTAACCCTCATCATTCGGAATACACCAGTGTGTGAAATAGGTTTGACTAAAATAGTTCAAGGGTAGTGCCAGAATAGCTTGGCACCTAGAGGCACCAAGCTATTCTGGCACTACCCTTGAACTAAAGCCTTTGGTCTATATCTTATCTGCAAGTACTATAAAGTAGCTTGCATATATATACGGCAGTGTGCACATTTAAAGCTTTTAGCCCCAGTATGATATGGGTTAAATAAAGTATTTCGCTAAGTTCCAAGCTTGTACGTACATCAGTATCTGAGATTCTCGTGTCTACATTTAAACGCACACACACACATATATACGGCAGCAGGTTGGCGTAACTAGACATGATGTAATTTTTATCTCGTTACTTCAGTTGTTAGAGGTTTAGGCCTGCCCACCTTTGACACCATGGACATGCTATTAAATTCGCCCCACCGTGACCCATCCCAACAAGTCCCATCTATAAGTAGAAGGGACTTAAAAAGGTCAAAATAATAAAATTTACATAGTCTATGAAAATCTTATTAAACTTATAGCATTCTCTAAGAAAACTGAAGATTTTGTCCGAGGGAACATCCTGGAACAAAACCTTCAAGGTGTCTGCTGTAAAGTGTTTACATCTTGTGTCAATTAGATCGGCACAAGACAGCAAAAAGTGTTTGACAGAAAACTGCTTGTCGCAGGCATAACATCATGAATGCTCCTCCTGTTTTAGTAAATAAGAGTGCACAACATACATGTGCCCGATGTGGAGTCGTGCAAGGACAGTCTCCTTGCGGCGGATGCTGCAGCGATAAGGTAGACTGTCGGACACCATAGGATGAGCTTCATGCAGCTTGTTAGCTTCTTCTTTGTCCCACTTGGACTGCCACTTGCGGGCTATGTATGCACTAATCACAGGTTTAAAATCACTATGAACAGTCTGTGTCAAGGACAGGGTCGCTGCAGAATCTGTGATCTTGTTACCTTCGATGCCCTGGGACCCAAATAAAAATGTCATATTCTTTCATCAAATCTGCGTAAAGCTCACTAATCTGCACCATCAGTGGGTGGTCTGTTCCTGCGCCTTGAAGGGCCTGCATGGCAGAAAGAGAGTCAGATGGAATCAGGAAGTAAACCACACCCCAGGATACCAACAGACTTTGTGTAACGTCCCTTCTAAAGAGTGCCAAAATCTTCAACATCATTAAGTTGGGCGCTGTGCACAAGAAGAAGAAAAAATGATGGACCAACATATTTCGTTAACTCTTTCAAGCCTGGAACTCTCAGATTTGTGAGGCCTTAAGTGCCAGATATGCGCTACTTGTGGGAAACTGATGGGACACGACAGTTAAAGGGTAGCACCAGATGAGCTTGGTGTTGTAGAGGCCTGTCATGAATATTCAGTACTTGTTGGAGACTGAAGGACCATGACAGTTGGTGCTGACTTGGTGCTGCAGAGACCTGTAATGTACAAATGTATATTCAGTATTTTTGGTAGACTGATGACTGACAGTTCAGGGGTAGCGCCAGATTGGCTAATTGATGTCACAGAGGCCTGTGATGAATGCCCACTACTTGCGAGAGACTGATGGAGCATGACAGTTCAAGAGTAGCACCAAATTAGCTTGGCATCGCAAGGTGCTGCACCAATCTGGTGCTACCTTTGAACTATCATGGTCCATTCCAATAAGGTGCAAGGACTGAATGATTAACTCATTCAGCCAGACGGCCGTATTTCCCAAATTTTGGAGGCGTCATCTAGCAACTATGCACCATTGCAGGTGATGGATTGACCATGATAATTCAAGGGCAGTGCCAGATTAGCTTGGCGCCGACATGAGCCACACTGAAAGTTACTTTATCACAATAATGCTTGTGCGTTTTCTCATCTTTTGCAGTGTACAGATTGGAGGAAATCTGTGTGGACTTCTTCCGCCAGAAACTTAACAAAGATGCAATGTCCAAGTTAGAAGTGAGCAAGTACATTATGGACAAGCTGTGCTTCGATCCCCAACCTCCGATCAGCATATACCAACACCCACTTCAAGTCCGACAAAACTGAATTATCAGTACGCATTATGGCAACGAATGGATCAACAGTAGAAAAACCTCAAAGCTTTTTAGCCATTCCCTCACCAGTAATGCAGAAGAAAAAAAAACACCCAGCATTGGACAAACTACTAGGGTTGATATTGATAAACAGATTGGCAGGGAAACAGCTTACATTATGTGTATATCCTGGTCATAGGAGACCTCAGTGAGTGACCACTGAAGTACTGTACTTTTATTTGCATTGTTTACATATTAAGGTTATCAGTATTCAACCCCTATAGCAAGTTTTGACATGTAATGTCATGAGTGATGTACATTTAAACAGGAGTTTTCCAAGTGTCTATTTGAAGAGTGCATAGGTATACCATAGAAACGCAAGAGCCTTATCACAGAAATTACTTATTTAATGATGTTACTTTTTTTTTTTTTAATGTTGTATGTTCCAGATGTGTATACATGTATGAAAAATACATGTACTTTTATTATACACTTTTTACATGAAACAGATTGATTTTTTTTAAAAGTTGATTTTTAATTAAAAAAAAAAAAAATTATATACGTGCTGTTAAAGCCACCAATCAACCTTTAAGGTAGGATGATCATGACTTAACTATACACATCGACTAAAATTTTACTGTTTCGCATAGTTTTAGTATTAGACAGGCTTGTGATGAATCTCAAGCTGAGGGCAAAGGTTGCTGTGCTTTTCACTTCTAGAGCCAGATATGTATAGAGCTGCCTGCTTAACCCATTCAGCCCTGACGCACTACAGCAGGAGATGGGTCGACCATGATAATTCAATGGTAGTGCCAGATTAGCTTGGCGCCTGTTGGTGCCAAGTTAATCTGGCACTACCCTTGAATTATGGTCGATCCGTCTCTGCAACAGTTGCATAGTCATTAGATGACACCTCCAAATTTTGGGAAATACGTGTGTGGGGTTGAATGAGTTAACACATTATGCTACTTTGCTAGTCACAGGAAAGGGATGGTCCATAATAGCTCAAGGGTAGTGTCTGGTGTTTTGACACCTCTCCAGGTGTCCGTCTGATCAAGCACTATACCTTTAAGCTGTCACAGTTAGTCCCTATTGTGCAATTTGTGTTGGAAGCGAGTCACAAGCATGCTAACCCGTTGTCTGTCAGGAGCACTTTTTGTTGAGGTGATTTTAACAGGAATCACCTGGAGAAAAAGCACTGCCCACAGCCAAATGGTTTACACATTAAACATCACAGCAGGATATAATCGACCATGGTATATACTTTGTGAAGTTGCAAGTTACCACGAGGTGTGAATGAGTGAAGTATTTTACATTTTGAAGCCGTGGCCTGTCATTGCTTGTGTTACCCAATGCCTAAAATTTCAGGCATGCTAGTGTTACCGACAGCATATTTTCTGACCTGCAAGATATTGAGCATAATTATCCTGGTATTTATTTTACCACCACATGACCGTACACCTATTCTGCATAATCAGGTACTTAGACTTTTGTGTACTAAATGTCACGTTGATCAAACATAGCCAGCAACAGTTTGCCTGGAGTACTGCATGCAGTTGCAATGGTGTTCTCATTATGCCTTTCACACAAAATGGTTAACAAAATTGGTTTTGGTGTTTTCTTCTTTGCTGTTGGTAGCACATTTGTGTCTACCATATTTAAAAAATACGGTAGACTTTGAAATGGGGCTAGGTCAGAGCGCATTCCGGAGCATGCACGCGACGTTTTTGGTGTGCGGCGCAGAAATTCTGGCAAAGAAGTAACACGATAAAAATGATGTCACATCTAGCTATGCAAACCTTGCTAGATAACGTCTTTTTGGCGCCAAGCGGTTTGTGTGTGTGTGTGTGTATATAACAGCGACTAGACCCCACGTTTGAGGACGGACAAGCTTGAAATTTTAGTATATTGTCCCTAAAAAAATTATCTCTGGACTTTTTTTATTTTTTAATAAGATGATCATTGGCGAGAAAATGTCCGTTTCACAAAAACTGGTTGATCCACTGGAGTCCATAATTTTTCTTCTTTTTACTTTATATTTAGCATATAGCTAGATAAAAGGGAGATATTGAGCAAGTTCGTTAACCAGCATTGTACCTCTAGAACCTTTTGAGTGATAATTAAATATTTTTGGAAAAAATATATTTTCACGTTTTTGGGATTAATTTCACGAATTATATGGGTTAATCTTAAACCAATTGAATCCTTTTTTTATAACCCCCCCCCCCCCCCCCCCCTCCCCCCAATCTTCTCATTAATAATCGCATAATTTTTCGTATACGGTATTTTCATAAGCCTACAGTTTGTCTCGGCTGTCGGGTACGATTAGGTCCATACTGACCTATATGCCCTACGTGTGAAAATCAATGTTCTGCACCACTTTTTAGGAGTCATTTGTAAAACAGCTAACATAACTTTAATTTGTGTTTTACGAAAAAAAATCTCATTAATACCCGCATTTTTCATAAACAGTGTTTGCATAAGCCTGCTGTTTGTCCCGGCCCTGGGGTAGAATTAGGTCAAATTGTGACCTGTAAGACCTAGGTGTAAAATCAGCAAGAAAATTGCAAAGTTGATTCTCTGATACATCAAATGTTAGTACTGCGATGAGCGACATATAACATCGAGTCGTGGGACTAACGATGCCATGACGTGAAGCTTGAAGTGTCGTCATTTTGCTGCTCATGCTATTATTTTTCTTCAGAATAGCTATGCTACGCCAGACCATGGAGCCTACAAATGGTGGGAATCGCTGTGTGCTCGTCTTTATTTATGCGTGTCAGTGTGTGTGGATCAGAGGGTGGGTTAGATTAGAAGGAGATGGATTTCTGTCGCTACATGATCCCACAGAGCGTACTAATGGCGGGAAGCGCTGTGTTTCCGTCTTTGTGTGCGCTGACGTGTGTTTATCAGGGGTTGGCTTAGAAAAGAGAAAAGAATCAGCATAAGCCTAAAAATATGAACAACCCTGAATGTTCCTAAAAGATAAACGCATGCGAGCTCCAAACCACACGGTAGACTTTGGGATGAAATCCTCATCTTGTTGAGGCGATTCCTGCAGGAATCAACGTGTACAGCCAAAGGGTTAACCGTGCTTCTTTACAGGCTGTTTTTTTTTTTCGTTTTGTCAGCTTTTTAGAACCAGGGGAATATTTTTTTTATTGCCTCATTCTTCTTGTGTTCTTCACAGCCTATGTCATTTGGTCATGTTTTGTTTAATTTTGAGCTGTGCATCATGCATGTTCATAAAATGAGATTGGTACATATCCAGGCCATCTAGATGCAATGAGGGATTCATGCATCTTCTTCCGAGTGATTTTCTTTTGTTACATCTTGTGCACCAATTTGACTACTTTGGTTTGGAACACTATTTTCGCACGAGTTTGGTTTGCGATATTCTTTGAGCGACGTCGGTGTTGGGTTGTGTGTGTGTGTGTGTAATGGCACCTTCCTGTAGGTACAGTGCGGAACATTCCTGGGAAAATATTACAATTATCTGCTGTTTTTTTCAGATTGTAATATTAATCCTTTTTACGATTTAACACATTCTACCCCTAGATCGAAATCTGCAAATTTTTAAATTGTACTCTGAAGGACTGTTACAATTCTAGAAATAGATCGAGCGTGATAGTTCAAGGGTGGTGCCAGAATAGCTTGGCGCCTATGGGCGCCAAGCTATTTGGGCACCACCCTTGAACTATCATGCTCGATCCATGTCTCACTGTGGTGTGTCAGGGCTGAATGAGTTAAGATGTATGCCTTGTAAAGGGTGATATGTATTGCCATAATACAATCCCTGTACGTGTTGGGGCGGTCCGTGGCGCAGTGGTTAAGGCGCCTGCCACCAATGCCAAAGGTGCGAGGTTCGAAAACGGGTTCCGGCGTCGGACTTTTCTCCTCTGGTAAGTGTCACCGTTAATTCGGGGGGTTCTTTCTCCGGGTACTCCGGTTCTTCCCCCCCCCCCCCCCCCCAAACACTTTGGTACTGGTTTCAGGCCACTTTACAAATTTCAAATACAAGCGATCAAAAATCTCAGTAGCTGAACTGGCCCTTCGTCTGTCTTGTACTGTGTTCGTCTTAAAGCTGAGAAACAGTCAAAAAACTCCGCCCCGCACGTGTTTTAAAAAAAACTTTGCAGGACCCAGCGAGGGCCCTGTCGTGAACGTTCGGCTAACTTCGGCAAACCGGTTTGGAACTCAGTTGACTCAGTTTTCAACTGCGTTTGTCGTGCTGGCAAAACTCCCGTGAAAAAGACAGGCCACTTCCTGTATGCAGCGCGGAGTGGGAACCGCGATCACTGATCTAAACCAGCGATATTACTACTGACAGCAACAGTAGCAGACGACACTCGACCACACGACGGACAGAGCAGGCCATTTGTGTCTTGCCTGGACGCACACTGGATATGGACCAGGCCGAGCTATCCGTAAGTTACACAGCACAGCCTGAAGCTTTATTCGATATCGGAAGGGTGAGGAAGGAGGGGTTATTTGTCGTTTTGTGTTTGTTGTTATATCTTTTCATATGGAGTGGCCTACAGCGAAAACAATTCTCCATACGAAGGGCAGCTACTAAAATTCAGCTCGACCCATGGCGACCTTGTATCTTTTGGCATCTATGTAAACAGTCGATTCTCTCTCTCTCTCTCTCTCTCTCTCTCTCTCTCTCTCTCATCCAATTTACTGTGTTGGTTGTACATCACAATGCTTCTTTATTTATTTATATTAGCCTATATTGGACTGGAGGTACGTGTTGAAAATATTCGTTCACAACTACAAAGTGTCAGGAGTCATACTTACAGCATGTAAAGCCGTACATTCTGCCATCATAGTCCCCAACGCGTAAAATCCGTGGCTGTTGGTCAGTTTCAAAGTGTCACAGTATCGTCTGCTGTTGTCCGATCTGCTAATCGCGATGTTTTCCGTGCAACAGGAAGTGGTCTGTCGTTTTCCGAGAGTTTTGCAAGCTCGGGATACGCAGTTGCCAACTCCGTCAACTGTGTTACGAACCGATTTGACCCACTTAGGGGCAGGGCCCAAGCTGGGTCCTGTAGAGTCTTTTTAAAACACGCGCTGGGCGGGTTTTTCTCATTGCACCTCAGCTTTAAATGGCGTAAATCCATGTCTGTTACGCGACCCCCACCCGGGTCTGCCCTGGGGGACTTGGGTGGGGTTAGGTATTTTTTAGTTCCCAGGGTCACCCTGGTCAGCCCCACAGGGTGGGTTTTTCTCTCTATTCTGGGGCATGTGTTTCTGTCTACCCTTTGTCCATTCACCTGTATTTGCCTTTTTAAAACTCTCCCTACTGTCTGCACTGCCTGTAGCTCTTGATATTGGATGTGTGTTGCTAAATGGTCTTAGCTTTATTTAGGCCCCATGTGTTAGGTTTATTTAATGTATTTGACCGGCTGGCGACATACATTCAATGTTCTGTTTATTTTTTTTTTTCACAAGCAGTGCAGGCACGTCCTGAGAAAGCCTTGTTGCCGTCGGGACGTCAAGCAATGTACAATCAATCAATCTGTTACGCGAGTGTGCGTGTTGGGTTTCAGTTCGCGGCGCTTTGAGTCGATTTGCCCAAAAATTGAGAAAAAGCGTCTATATAATAACGGTATTATTTATTATTATTATTACTATAGTGTATGTGTTTTACAATCCATGTACGTGCGTATGTCTGTTTGCATGCTCTTTTAAATTCTCCTCTGTGATTTTGGACCCAAGGGGTTGGATCTGCAGGGTATAAAATCACAGAACAGCACACACTTTTAAACCGGGAAACTGTACCTGTCAACTGACCGAAATTCCAACTTGAGAGATTTGATGCCAACAATAATTTGCATTTATTAAATCAGAAATAGAGATGATGCAGTATACCCTCTTGCAATAATACAAAGAAACTCCATTAACTCATTCAGCACCGACACAGCACAGCAAGACATGGATTGAGCGTGATAGTTCAAGGGTGGTGCCAGTATAGCTTGGCGCTGACGGGTGCCAAGCTATTCTGGGACCACCCTTGAACTATCATGCTCGATCTGTATCTAGAATTGTAACACAGTTCTTCAGAGTGTGATTTCAAAATGTAATACAGCCTATAGTATTTGAGAACAAATTAATATTGTCAAAATATGGCTATTTTGGACCTATTTCCTTATCCCATGTGACCATTACCTTTGAGAGAGGTCACTCAAATTGTTATGCTTAGAAAGGTCTTGCCACAAAATAATGTTGGGCCAAGTTTGAAGACAGTGGCTTGAATAGCCTCTGGGAAAATGCCAATGTTAAAGTTTACTATGGACGACCACTGGCCCAGAACTTTTGCTTCGTACGTGAGCCCAAAAATCTAAAAGCACTTCAGTTGAAAGTAAATGCAATGCCTCCGAACTCTGATCCATGTGCAAAAGTTCTGGTTTAAATGACTTTCAAGGAAAATGTCACATTGAACGAAGAGAAATATTTAGTGTAGAGTCTAGAAGACTTTACAGGATGTGACATTAGTGGCTAATCATCTGACAGTTTTTGTAGACCAGGGACTACTGTCAACATGGAAACAACCAATAGGCTATGTTTTTTGTAACCCCTTGGCTGTCAGTAGCGGTTTTAAAACTGCTACAGACACCCAAAGGGTTAATGAAAATGGACCAATCTCTGGTCAAAGACTGCCTCAGACAGTGAGAGACAGCTGAAAAGTAGCAAGAACAGCAAAACATTTGAAAAATTGTTCATTCACTTCTCTTACCACAAGAAAAACCACATTTTTACCATCCTCCGCATGATATACTGAACGTGATACTTGTTAACCCATATCATACTGAGGCTACAAGTTTCAAATTTGTACACTGCCATATGCAAGCTACATTATAGAACTTACAGATAAGGATGTAGACCAATGGCTTTAGTTTAAGGGCGGTGCCAGAATAGCTTGGCGCCCAAAGGCGTCAAGCTATTCTGGCACTACCCTTGAACTATTTTAGTGAAACTTATTTCACACACGGGTGTATTCCGAATGATATGGGTTAACACAAACATTTATAACACGTGCCAACATAGCAGATGCATTGCCTTACCCTTATGCACAACCTTGAATTTGAATCAAATTCTACAGAAATCTGTTCCTCATGAAAATAAATGTATGTTTGTCTGAGAATATGGACATCATGGCCTGAAGTTATAAGGCCCAAAATCACAGACCCCCCAAACTGTGACCCGTTTCCACAAAATGGGAAATTAGTCGCACTGGCTTCTGCTGATGATCCAAAAGCATTACTCGTACATCACCTCATGCAGCCATTTGCCCACCCCCCACCCCTCCACAACCCCCCCCTCACAAACCATGAAAAATCCTGCACTATACGACAAAGTATTTCTTCAAAATGGCATACCCAGAACTTTTACACCATGTAAAAATGCCAACATGTCATAAGATGAACATCATTAAGGTTATATTCCCCAGGATCAAGCATCTTAACAGTCAGAAAACTGTCTGCAACAGATACTGCTGACAGTATGTGTATGGGTCCTTTGTGTATGTGTGTGTATAACTGGTGCCAAACATCGCACACCAACAACACGTTCTTTAAGCCTGTTTGTTCTGGCTTGGCCGTATACACAAGGTTTTATGACACAGGTCTAGATTTTGTTACGTCACTTCATTCCCTTAGTGTATTTCGAGCACATTTTTGCTTGCAATAAGCTAGGCACTGCTCTCATCAGCGGACCAACCTAACCACACTGGTGATGGACACCAAACTTTTCTTTTTGTTGTGACTGTTCTGTGGATTTCTATTTTTTGTTGGTGTCACTTTTTGTTTTTCGGTTCATTGCGTTGGGGGGGGGGGGGGGGGGGGTTGCAGGTCGCACTCTTCCGTTGTTTTTTGTTTTGCGGCATGTTTCACCGTGTTGGGTTATCAGTTAATTTGTTTCATTGCGTGTTGGTTTGTTTGCAATGGTGCAGCGCTCACTGTGATGCTGGGCGTTTAGACTGGTTCTCGCGCGTGGCAGTTGTTTTGGTCGCGCGGTCCCCTGTGACTGTGAGTCATCAGTAGCCATTGTTGCTGGTGTTCGTTGCGTCTTGACAGACTCTTTTGGCTGTTTCCGATGTTACGGATTCTGGCCTGGGAGTTTTGTTTTCCCTAGTGTTTTCGGAGTGCGGGCTCTAGCGCGTCGTTCGTTATTTCTTTTCCGTGTTGTTTCTTAGGTCGGCTTGTTTGCCTTAGCGCGTTAGTTGTGCGCTGAAATGCTTCTCGTGCATCATCTTCTTCATTTTTATGTCCCATTGGCACTAAAAGTGATCAGGGACTAGCCATTATAACTTTAATCTGAGCGCAATATAGAGATTAATTAGAGTTAAAAATTACGAGATAAAAATACAAGATTCATATACATAGCTGGAGTTTTGGTCTCTGACCCAGAACAGAGACAACGGTCATTTGTACATTTAATTTATTTCAAAGAAAATTTCTAAAATTAGGTTAAAATTCAGGACCATCCGTTAAGAATTATAGATTCTCGTGCGTAGCGGGTTGCCACTTTATGCCCGTTGCTGGGCCTAGTCTGGGACACTGGCGCGATGCTATGCTATGCTATTATTAAAGGGACAAGGACTTCCAGCTGGCGCTGATTTCGTCCGAGGGGGGTGGGCCATGGGATTGGGGGGGGGGGGGGGGTGTCACTCTGGCTGTCAGTCGCTGATGCCCGCGCATCACTATTTTTTTTTTTTTTAATTTTATTTATTTATTTATTTATATTTTTTTAAAATCTAGTATCATGGCCGCCCGCGCCCTAGGAGGGGGGGGGGGAGGGGTCGAGTCGTGGGGGTGTGGGGTGTGGAGAGTTGAGTCTCCTTCGTTCTTGTCAGTGACGGGTCGTTTGTTTAGATGTATTGGATCAGGGGGTGTTTGTTAAGTAGTTGTATTGTGTGGTTTGTGGTGGTGTGCCAGTTGTCTGGGGTGGGGTTTATGAGACCTTCCAGTGAAAGGGGTGAGTTTAATATGTCTTCTATTCTAGCTCTGGCGTGGTTTATGGTTGGGCAGTCTAGGAGTACATGTTCTGTTGTGAGTGTGTGGCCGCATGTACATATGACTGGGCTGGGGTGGACCAGGTATCTCTCGCCCCCTAGTCTGATTCTTGTTAGTCGGGTTTGGTCTTTCCTTTTGCCTGAAAGTAGGATGGGTACGTTGTTTAGAACCCTTGTGAGGCCTTTACGTCTACCTCTTTTTGAGTGATGGAATTCCTTTTCCCATAGATTTTGAAAGGCTGGCCGGAGGGCGTTTGATCTTTCGGCTGCCGACAGGGGTAGGTTGAAGAAGGTCGATTCTTGG
Organism: Semisulcospira habei; assembly: GCA_036245525.1. Classification (NCBI taxonomy): domain Eukaryota; kingdom Metazoa; phylum Mollusca; class Gastropoda; family Semisulcospiridae; genus Semisulcospira; species Semisulcospira habei. The sequence continues at coordinate 22,340,179 of BTPG01000006.1, read as the reverse complement.
TCGAGACCTTTCTTTGCTATTTTATCTGCTTTCTCGTTACCTGGGATCCCTACATGGGAGGGAACCCAAATGAACTTGATTTCCTGGCCTAATTCAGTGAGTTCCGCTACTCTGAGTCTAATAAGATATGTTAGGTCTTCTCGGGAGGAGTCCAAGTTTTGGATCGCCTGGATCGCTGATAGGGAATCAGAGGCTATGAGAATTTGTTTGGCTGCCTTCAGGTCTGCTTTTATTACTTTGATGGCTCCTAGGATTGCCGTGAGTTCGGCTGTGAAGACCGCCGTGTGGTCCGGTAGTTTGATGGCTCTGTCCGATTTGTGGGGAACGTGGATACCTAGTCCGGTTGCGTGTGTGCGTGGGTCGTGGGATCCATCTGTGTAGACGATGATATAGTTATTATACGTGGTTGTTCTTTTTACGTCGAACTCTAGTCTCATTTTGGGCCCCTCTATTTCCTTTTGGAGCTTGGTTAGGTCCAGGTCTACTTCTATTTGGGGTAGTTTCCATGGTGGTACGCTTATTGGTGGGTTAGGTACTTTATTTGGTAGCTTAAGATTTATGGATTCTTCTAGCTTCTGTACCATTGTTTTTATTTGGGGTTGTTGAGTGGGTTCCCATTTTGGTGTGTGGTTGGTGTTTAGGGTTTGTTTGGCCGGGTGGTCGTCTGGCATTCCTATTGTTTTATAAAGGAGCTTAGCCGCTCTTTCTGCTATTATGATGTTGATGGGTTTCTGGCCGCACTCCGCCAGTACAAGGAGGTTGGGGGTATGTCTTGGGACTCCCAAGACCACCCTCAGGGCCCCGACCTGGACTGTCAGAAGTTTTTGGGTTAGCTTTTTATTGAGGTTGGTGAGGAGGGGGGCTGCATAAAGTAGCCTGGACATCACGTATGCGTGGTATAGATTTAGAAGTGATTTGGGGTCCGTGCCCCAATCTGCTCCGCTAACTTTGCGCATTAGGTTGATTCCTTTCCTGGCCGACTGACAGATTTGGTTTACGTATGGTGTCCAATTATTATTGTGTGTGAATATTACTCCTAGGAAAGTGATTTGTTTGCTGTATTCTATGTTGGTCCCGTCGATTTGAAGCTGAGGTACGGGGGTTCTTATTTTGTATCGTTTGGCGCGGTTGGTTTGAAAAATGATAGCCTGGGTCTTTTGAGTAGAGATTTTTAGGCCTGCTCTTACTAGCCATTTCTCGACTCTTGTCAGGTCTTGTTGGAGTTCTTGAAGTCCCCCTAATTCCATTTTATTCCCTTTCCATTTGTTCGTGATTTTTCCTGTTAGGGACGTGTCGTCTGCAAATTGCATTATTTTACTGTTCCTGACTACGTGTTGTAGACCCGTGAGTAGGAGTGTAAATAGGAGGGGGCTGAGTACCGATCCTTGGGGTACCCCGTTATCTAGGGTGTATTCTTTGGATATCGCGTTGCCTAATCTGACAGCTATCCGACGGTCGGCCAGGAAGGCTTGGACGAAGTTGTACATTTTGTTGGATATCCCTAGGTCGCCCATTCTACTGAGTAATTTTTCGTGCCATACCATGTCATAGGCTTTTTCTATGTCTAAGAATATTCCCACCAGTTCGGTTCTCCTTTCCCGGTGGGTGTTTAGAATTTCTTGTTGTAGGGAGGCCAAATGGTCTAATGTGCTGCGTTTTTTCCTAAACCCGCTCTGTTGGGGTGGTAGGATATGGTGTTTTTCGCAGTGTGACATGAGTCTATTTTTGAGAATTTTCTCTAATAATTTGCCCAGTTGAGATGTTAGTGCTATGGGCCTGTAGCTCCCTGGTTGGTATGTTGGTTTGCCGGGTTTGGGGAGTGGGAATACTATTGCCTTTTTCCACTGGTTGGGATATTGACCACTAGTGTATATATCATTAAATAGGGTTACTATGGCTTGTTTCATGGATGGGTGACTTTTTTTAATCATTTCGTATGTAATTAAGTCCGCTCCTGGGGCTTTGCCCTTCCCTGTATTTTGCAGGGCTTGGGTTAGTTCCATGATTAAAATTTCGCTGTCTAGTTCATAATTCTCTTTCCAAGTGGGTCTTTCGAAACATTGGCTAATGTGTGGTTTAAGATCTTTGAATTCTGCTGTTAGATTTTCGTTCGAGCTGGCCATGCTGAAGGTGTGGGCTAGTATGTCTGCCTTTTCTTGTTCGGTAGCGTACACCCTATTCTCAGTTTTTAGGGATGGCATGTCTGATCTTGGACCGTTATTGAGAGCTTTAATTTTGTCCCAGCTTTCCTTCATTTGGGATTTAATATTGAGTGATTCTGTGAAGGCATGCCAGTCTGCTTTCTTGGCTTCTTTAATAGTTCTGTCGGCTATCGTTTTGGCACGTTTGTACTCTATTCGGTTTTCGGGCGTTCTATGTTTTTTCCATATTTGGAGTTTTCGTTTCCTACTTTTTACAACGTGTACCTCCCCACCAATAACAACGCACAAAAGTCGCAGGGAAAAATTTGGGAATCCAAATTACCTAACGCATAGAACAAATGCGAATAACCGGGCCCGAAATGAATCATGCATAAGCAATGATTCACACAAACCAAACACAAACTACACGAGGCCGACTAAAATGCCACTGACAGCACATGGCAGCCACAGGTCAATTACCCGTGAAGTTAGCGCACCGAACCACGCTAAACCCACAGCTACCGCGCTAAACTCCAAAACTGGACACGCAACGCCAAGGGAAGGGTAACCTAAGCGCGCGACGAGCAATGAACAAACTGCAAACGCAACATTCTGGAACACGGGACACTCCGGTAACGAGTGAAGGCGAACACAACAGGGCTCGAACCAACAACCCGAAGGACCGTCGATTACGCCGCCCGAAACAAACGCGCATAACGGCGCGGGGCCCACGATAACGGCACACGCCAAGACTGAAACTGAGAGCGCGTGGACCAAGGCGTGATATGAGACTAACTCACGCTCACCAGACAAACGACGCCCAGTTTCAAGACCCAAAACTGACAGGCAAACCATTGAGGCCTGGACGGAACAACTCGCCAAAAACTGGCCTAGAAACACACTCGGAACAGGAAACTCATGAAAAGAACCTTAAGGAAATAACGCCATGAATCGAAAGCAAAAGGGGCAGAACCTTCCGCGCGGGTGGAAAAAACAAGGAAGGAAACTACACAGTCACGAACGGACTTAATACAACGTGTACCTCCCCACCAATAACAACGCACAAAAGTCGCAACAAAATCTGGGAATCCAAATTACCTAACGCATAGAACAAATGCGAATACCCGGCCCCGAAATTAATCATGCATAAGCAATGAGGCAGACACACCAAACAAAAAACAACCAAAATGCCACTGACAACTACTAAAACTAAGCCAATAACGATACCAGTATGTCTCCTTTTTTTTGTTGTTGTTGTTATGTGCATGATTTTGTTCTCATTGGTCGGCTAGGACACGTTAACATCCATGCCTCCTTCCGCAGGTACCCTTGTGCATCCAGGTTTTGACCCTTGGGCATGTATGCGCCTTTTTTTCTCTGCAGGAAGGCATGAGCAAGAGGCCATTTCATCCATGTTTCTTGTCTCTGCAGGGCCACATGTGCATTAATGTTTATTCAGTTGTCTCTGCAGGGATGCGCGTGCAGGGCCCGGTTTGGGCGGGGCTGGCCATGGCCACGCGATGCCCACGGCCCAGGCCGCACGGGACGCGGAAAAAGTGACGGCAACCAACTAAATCGCGCCAGTGTCCTAGACTGGACCCAGCAAGTGGCAACCCGGTACGAACGAGAAACTTTTCAGCGCACAACTAAGGCGCTAAGGCAAACAAGCCGACCTAAGAAACAACACGGAAAAGAAATAACGAACGACGCACTAGAGCTCATACTCAGAAAACACTAGGGAAGACGAAAATCCCAGGCCAGAATCCGTAACATCGGGAAAAGCCAAAGATACCCCCCGACAAAGAGCTGTATAACAACGGCAGACACCAGAATTGGAACTGGGCGTGCGCAAACATGACTCATGCACGCCGACCGACGAGCGATTACACAACGGGGCTGACATAACCGCTGCCGCCCACAGGCCATATCAGCGCTGAACAACGGCAAACAAACCGCCCGAAGAAACAATACGAAAAGGTACAACAAAGCCATAGCAAAGGTAAAAAGGAAAAAACACTCCTAACCAGATTCGTGAAATGATTCACACCAGACACAAATATCGGGTTCCGGAACTACCTACGCCCCAAGTACCAGAACCGCCTCAGCTGGGTCACAGTCCACAGCGGACTGGAATACGAACGAACGTTCGGGCGCCCAGCAGCTGCATTTGAAATAACCTTCAAGTCGAGGGCCAGCTTCAACGGGGACCGTAAAAGATCTGAACAAGATCAAACTTGTCTGCAGAACAAGATAAAAGAGTTAAACAAACTCATCCTTGGCCACCCTGCTCGCACCTACGAAACAGAAAATCGTAAACTGGACCAACGACTACTAAACGTAGTTCACAAAGAGGCGGCCAGGACACTAACAAACAAGGCGCTCAAGCGGCTAGTGGAGAAAATGCGGGCGGCCAATAAAAAGACGCAAGGAGTTAAAACTATCTCAAAGTAATGAGATGACAAACACACGCAATGAACCAAACCGGACCAACACGCCAAAAACTGGCCTAGAAACACACTCGGAACAGGAGACTCATTAAAAGAACCTTAATGAAATAACGCAATGAATCGAAAGCGAAATGGACAGAACCTAACGCGCGGGTGGAAAAACAAGGAAGGAAACTACACAGTCACGAACGGACTTAACACGTGTACCTCCCCACCAATAACACCGCACAAAAGTCCCCAAAAAAATTGGGAATCAAAATTACATAACGCGTAGAAAAAATCTCAAGGCAATGAGGTAACAAACACACGCAATGAACCAAATCCCAACGAACCAACTACAACCGAAACAACTGGGAAAAAGAACAACGGCACGCTCGGGGGGAAAAAAACAAGTTTAATAAAAAATAAAAACTCCCAAGAGCACTGCCAAACATGAAATAGGGTTAAAAAGAACCCACTAACACAGGACATTGGGGGAATGGAATCTAACTCTCCTGCTCTATGAGTCACCGAACAAAAACGCCGAACGCACACAACAAACAGGCTAAAAGAACGTGTCGTTGGTGTGCGATGTTTGGCACCATTTTATATAAACTCACTAGGAACAGGAGACTCATGAAAAGAACCTTAAGGAAATAACGCAATGAATCGAAAGCGAAATGGACTGAACCTACCGCGCGGGGGAAAAAAACAAGGAAGGAAACTACACAGTCACGAACGGACGGTGATACAACGTGTACCTCCCCACCAATAACAACGCACAAAAGTCGCAACAAAATTTGGGAATCCAAATTACCTAACGCATAGAACAAATGCGGATACCCGGCCCCGAAATGAATCATGCATAAGCAATGATTCAAACACACCAAACAAAAAACGACGCGCGGCCGACTAAAATGCCACTGACAGAACACGTCAATCAAGCGGGGGCAACCACTGAAACTAAGCCGAAAAACAATCACAAGGAAAGGTGACAAACAAGAAAACTGAAAACAAGCCTGGACATCACTTCTGAACGAGAAGGAAAAAACAGGTACAATAACGGGTGCTGAAAATGAGGACGCGCACGCACACGTATGCACTATCTCAAGCCCAGCTTTGAACTTGCAACGTGAACATGCTAACAGTTGGCGCGGGGGCCGCTCAGCTACCCAAAGACCGATGACCAAACATGATGCAACATTACAGGGAGGGTACAGCCTTGGAAGTGACTCAATAGCCGGGCCCGCCGTCACATTCTAACTCAAACCCGTAAATCTGTAAACACTCTGGGACTGGTAACACAGATACCAAATAACCAACATGTGCATGTGGAGTGTGCCCCTGTTTCTGTTTTCTGCAGGGACATTTGGACATCTATGCCTCCCTTTGCAGAGACCCGGGTGCATGGCCTCACGGGCAGTGATGTGCACTGTCTCTGCGGAGTTGCGTGTGCGGGGCCCGGGGTGGGCTGAGCCGGCCCCGGCCACGCGGGGCGCGGATAAGTAGCGGTAACCAACCCAATCGCGCCAGTGTCCCAGACTAGGCCCAGCAACGGGTATAAAGTGGCAACCCGCTGCGCACGAAAAGCTCTTTCTTTCATCCATGGTTTGACCCTGTCCGACGTGCTGCTGGGGCAGTAAAGCAGGACGAACTCATCATGGAAAGGTTAAATTCGGGGCACTACATTGCTCACTGTAAAAACGCTACTATCCAACACAAACTTAGCATTCAGAGAGAACTGGGTGGGGCAAAGGTGAGGTGCTCCATACCCCAACCTACTACAGTAGGAGTCATTTACGGCATACCGCTCGGAGAGGGCGAGCTGCAGAGAGTGAGACAATCACTCGGCAACGCGTCCTCTGTGGAGCGTCTGAAGAACAAGAAAGGCGATTCTACCAAAGCTGTAAAGGTCACCTTCAAATTAGCCACCCTGCCACAGAGAGTACATCTAGTAGGCGCTTATGTTGACGTAGTGCCTTTCTCTGCGCCCGTGCGCAGATGCACTAGATGCCAGCGCCTGGGGCACACCAAGGGTCAATGTCGTGCGAAAAAGTCAAGTTGTTCACAGTGTTCACAGCCTGATCATGAGCGTGCTAACTGTAAGAACTCAAGAAATTGCGTAAACTGCGGTGGGGACCATAGCCCCGCCTATGCTAAGTGTCCGGAGTACACTCTTCATAAAAGAGCAAATGAAATCAGGTCAAAAACGTACATTCCCTTTTCAGAAGCTCTGAGGCGTGCTAAGGTTGGACAGGAGGTTAACGAGGCCTCCCCCTTCAGCCCCCAGTACGACAAGCAGTTCTGGGGGCCTCCAGTGATCACTGCTCCGGGCAGGCCGGCCCCCGCCCGCCCCGCCCATCCACCCAAGCTCTCAGAACACCAAAAACATGACTCAGCAAAATCTAACCGCCCTGAAATTGCCGAATCCCCATCAGTAACGGAGACAATCTTGCCTGACATAGAACCTCGGTCTGCTCTAGAGCAACAGCAGGCAGCCGCCAAAAGTAGCGAAAGTCATAATAAACATGAAAACCTCCGTCTCAAGAAAACTCGTAAAAGAGGTAAAAACAAGAAAAAAGAGTCTGCTCAACAGTCCCTCACAAGTGCCTCCCATTCCTCAAAGTCTGGAAAAAGCGATCCGGAGAACATAGTCGAGCAGAGTGAGGCCCAGAATGTGCAGAATGAATCTCCCCCTACCCCGTTCATTCAATCCGATAGTAACGACATTGACGCAGGCAGTGAAGGATCTTTCGATTTGGCAATGGAGGGCTCTGATGACTGGAGTTCCCTTGACCAGCATACCTTCATCAAAAACCTCTTGAAGTCACTGGTCAGAGCCCTGGAAGAAGGAAACCCCTCGGCCGTATTTGGATTGTTCTCCGACTGGCTCTATCTAAAATACCAAGCCCACACCCCCGATCGCAAACTGATGCGGGAGGGGCTTCTAGACCTGTTCAAAATCCTAGGCCATCTCGGTGTGCTTGGTCGATTATAAAAACAAACAAACTTAGATTTTCCCTATTAATTTGTACTAATTAAGCCCCTGTCAAAATGGATAGTCAACTTAAGGTGTTGCAATGGAACGCCCGTAGTCTGGGCCAAAACTTGGACTATCTAATTCAGCACTTGTATGAGAATAAATTTCAGGTGCTCTGCCTACAGTCACCAAACTGTACATTTAAAAAACTCCCCAAACTACAAGGTTACTACTACCCTCCTGTAGTAAACAAAACCACAGGAACAACGAAAATACATACGGCAACATATGTTAAGACTGATGTTACATACCACCCAATCCCCTCTCCCGTCCCACCATCCTTGGACACAGTCTATCATTGTGCAATAGCTATTCGCTCTGCGAACGGTCTACATATAAACATCCTTAATACATATATTCCTAAATCCCCCCACCCGCCCGACACTGAGTGGATAGTGCAAGTCTCAGACGCACAGGCCGAGTGGCTTGTTGTAGGGGACTTCAATGCCAGACATTCCCTCTGGGACAACCTTGTATGTGAGTCCGCTACGAGTAACCAAAAAGCCTTCCTGGCAGACCAAATCATGGAATCTGATCTGTGTCTTTTAAACAGTGGTGTCACTACTAGAGTGCCTGATAGATCAGACCACCTTCCTTCTGCTATAGACTTGTCCCTAGTATCTCCTGGTCTGTTTCCTATGGTTGACTGGGAGGTCGGAGAGGACACCCTCGGTAGCGACCACCTACCCATCTCAATTGCTGTTCACGTGAATTTTCGCTCTCAGTCAAGCTCTCTAGAACTTACCTATAATTATAAGAAAGCAAATTGGTCGAAATTCGGGGCCCTCTTAGAGTTTCAGTCCGACAAGCTAAAATCCGAAGATGTAGATGTCTACTGCGCCAATGTCACCAAACATATACTTAGTGCAGCGGATACGGCTATTCCCAAAACAGGAAGAAACAGAAATAAAGACACCAGGCCCAACAATCCTTGGTGGAATGAAGAATGTGAGAAAGCAAAGAAAGACAAAAGAAAAACGTATAAAATATGGACAAAGGTTAGATCAGAAGAAAACCACACAATGATGAAAAGGGCTAAAATAGCATGTAATAGAGCTACAGCTAAGGCCAAAAAGGCGTTCTTCTCAAGCTCTATGTCTTCTCAGATACACTCGCATACAGATCTCTCAAAAGCATGGAAAAGCATAAAGATCCTCAAAAATGTATATAACCTGCCCGATCCCCCAGTAGATGTGGACGGCGTCACAACATTTGACGATGCAGGTAAAGCTGAGGCTTTCGCTCGGGTTTTTGCGTCGGTTAGCCAATCCTCCTCCCTTCCTGAAACCGCCCGCTCGTCTAGAACTCGGGAAGAAGGTAGGGCGGAATATAGCGATCCGTTCCCTGACAACACCTTGTCTATGAACCACCCCATTACCCTCAAAGAACTGAAGGAAGCAATCTCATCTGTATCATCCCCGAACGTTTCTGTTGGTCCCGATGACATTTCATATCACATGATTAGCAATTTCCCCGAGAAGTTTTTACACATCATTCTTGGTCTTTTCCAAACCTGCTGGGAGAGCGGAGAGCTCCCAACGTCGTGGAAACAGAGTACTGTAATACCAGTGCCAAAACCAGGCAAACCCAAAAAACTCACAAGCAGTTACAGACCCATTTCTCTCACCTCTCATCTTAGTAAAATCTACGAAAGAATCGTAAAGAGTAGACTGGAATATTTTGTGGAATCCAGAAACATCCTTCCAGACTGTCAGGCAGGATTCAGAAAAGCTCGCTCAGTTACGGACCATTTAGCATCTCTCACTTCCCACGTGAAGACAGTCCTCAAGAAGAAGAAGTGCATTACAGCTACTTTCTTCGATGTCCGCAGAGCTTTTGACTCTGTCTGGCACAGAAGGCTGCTGTTGAAACTGAAACAAATCGGCCTCTCGGGGCGCATCTATTCGTATGTCCGTAGTTTTCTCCATGGCAGAACTTTCTCAGTCAGGGTGGGAAAGTGTCTGTCAGCCCCACAGACCGTGGACTGCGGCGTTCCCCAGGGCACTGTGATTGCCCCAATACTCTACAACATAATGCTGTATGACCTCCCTTCCTTCCTGAAGTTGACTGGCAAAAACAACCCAAAAGAATTGACATCAATGTATATTACACAATACGCTGACGACTTGGTGATCTGGCAATCCTCCAAGATTCTAAAAAGCTTCTCTGAGCAGAGAAAACGAGAGGCGTCGAAATTCTATCAAAAGGTGCTTGACAGAACCCAAGAGTACATGTCTATTAACGGCTTTGTCTTGGCCACGGAGAAAACCCAACTTATATTCTTCACCAAAAATCAAGACATTTACAAACCAACATACTCCCTTGAAAGTGTGCAACTAGTGCCGTGTTCTCAGGTAAAATTCCTGGGGGTCATCTTCACTCCGAACTTAAGCTGGAATGCGCACATAAACTACCTCATCAAAAAAGCCCAGAGTGCTCTGAACCTAATAAGAATAATAAGGAAGCAGTCGTGGGGTCAAGACACAAAGACCCTCCTCCATCTCTGCCAAGCCCTGGTCCGCTCCAGGCTCTCCTATGGTCAGGAGTGCTACTTCGCTGCCCCACAATCGCTTCTCTCAAAGCTTACCTCCATCGATTCCCAGGCGGTCAAATTAGCGCTTGGTGTCCCGGTTCACTGCGAAACACGTGCAGCCTATGCAGAGGCTGGGATCTTGCCCTTGGCTCACCACAGGAAGCTGCAAGTGTCCAAATTTGTCAGCAGAACCTTTACCGTCCCAAACTCAGCCACCCATTTCCTTGTAAAAGACAAGAAATGGGACAAATTCAAAGTTAGCAGGAAAAACCACACGCTTGAATCCATAACGAGCTACACCAGTGACATTGCTGATTCCCCAGATACAGTCTTTGGGGAAGTCGCTCCAAAACCAGTCCCTCAACAGCCACCTTGGCTTCTTGAGGCCGCCAAAGTCAGCATTGAGGACCATAGCACCAGCAAGACCTCCAACCCCCACTTGCTTGCGGCTCGGGTCCGGGAGTCGTTAAATAAATACCAACATCATCTCCAAATCTATACTGATGGTTCCGTGCTGGAGGATGGACGGGCCGGGGCCGGCTTCTCCATACCCTCCCTCAATACAAGCAAAAGCTTCTATCTTGGACTAGGCTTCTGCGTCTTTTCGGCTGAAATGACCGCTATCATCTCCGCACTTCAGTTTCTTATTTTTTATCCCCGCACTCCGCTCAGAGTTGTGGTCTGTGTGGACTCGCAAGCTGTCCTTAAGGCCATTCGCTCCTCTCGGTCTCGATCCCGACCCGACCTCCTGCAGGAAATCCTCTCACTCTCAAACGCCATCATAAGACAAGGAACTCAGTTGGATTTCCACTGGGTCCCAAGTCACGTAGGGATTAGAGGCAACGAACTGGCGGATAGCGCTGCCAGAGTCGGTGCTCTCAACGTTCCCCCAACTCAGCAACTTCGCATCCTCCTCTCTACCTCTGAACTAAACTCCAAATACTGCAATCTCATCCAAAACTGCTGGAAAAGGGAGAAGCGAGAACTGTGTGCCGTGAAAGAAAAGCGATGCTTCGCAGATCCTTCCCCCTTTATCCCTAAACTCCCTAGATCTCAAACGGAGATCATCCATAGGCTCAGAACGAGATCCTGGAAGCTGAAATTCACCCAGACCCTATGTCACTGCGGGGAGACAGCCGGCCTAGAGCACTCTCTGCTACTATGCCGCATGCCTCCTCCACAGCTCTCCAGAGTTAGACAATCATGTCAGGCTCGCGACATCAGAAACCTCTTCCAACTCCTATCTGATCATTCTCTGGCCGTGGAGCTGGCGAAAGCCATCCACTCCTCAACACTATCGACTTACATATAAACAACAGAGATGGGTACGTCCCATCTAAGATGGCAAACAACGACGCCCTATGCTAAAATTCTGTTATAACTGTGCGTAGTCTTTGTTGGCCGCATATGCACCAACCCACACTCCTTGCAGACACAATGATTGTAACAGCGAAATCATAAAAACACCACATACCATTTTTTTTTTTTTTTTTTTTTTTTTTTTTTTTTGATAAATTATATTATATTATAATTATGAACTATGTTTTATCCTATAATCATAATAATCTACCTGTCTCCAATCACCTCGTTGTGGCGAGAGACGTTAAAAATCAAGAAACAACAACAGCACGAAAAGCATTTCAGCGCACAACTAACGCGCTAAGGCAAACAAGCCGACCTAAGAAACAACACGGAAAAGAAATAACGAACGACGCGCTAGAGCTCGCACTCCGAAAACACTAGGGAAAACAAAAATCCCAGACCAGAATCCGTAACATCGGAAACAGCCAAAAGAATCTGTCAAGACGCAACAAACACCAGCAACAATGGCCACTGATGACTCACAGTCACAGGGGACCGCGCGACCAAAAAAAACTGCCACGCGCGAGAACCAGTCTAAACGCCCAGCATCACAGTGAGCGCTGCACCATTGCAAACAAACCAACACGCAATGAAACAAATTAACTGATAACCCAACACGGTGAAACATGCCGCAAAACAAAAAACAACGGAAGAGTGCGACCTGCAACCCCCCCCCCCCCCCCCCAACAACGCAATGAACCGAAAAACAAAAAGTGACACCAACAAAAAATAGAAATCCACAGAACAGTCACAACAAAAAGAAAAGTTCGGTGTCCATCACCAGTGTGGTTAGGTTGGTCCGCTGATGAGAGCAGTGCCTAGCTTATTGCAAGCAAAAATGTGCTCGAAATACACTAAGGGAATGAAGTGACGTAACAAAATCTAGACCTGTGTCATAAAACCTTGTGTATACGGCCAAGCCAGAACAAACAGGCTTAAAGAACGTGTTGTTGGTGTGCGATGTTTGGCACCAGTTATACACACACATATGAATATAGAAATGAATCCGTACCACATTTATAACTGTTTTATATGGCCCTATGCCGTCTGTCATAGGTTAAGAGACCAAAAATTGCGTACGGATTGCCCTCCAGTCTGCTTCTCGGACAGTGTAAGGGGGCTTCAGACAATACTGTCTTATGGCAAAACTATGCCTTGTGCCCTCTAATGCCTATAATTTATAAATATGAAAATGCTTTCTAAACACATTCATAACTGTTTTATGTGGCCCTATGCCGTCCGTCATAGATTTAGAGACTAAAAATGGCGTACGGACTGGACTCAAAGCATCTTCTCAGTGTTGGAGGTTTCAGACAATACTCTCTTATGGCAAAACTATGCGTTGTGCCCTCTAATGCCTATCATTTATAAATATGAAGATGCTTTCTAAACACATTTATAACTGTTTTATGTGGCCCTATGCCGTCCGTCATAGATTTAGAGACCAAAAATGGCGTACGGATTGGACTCCAAGCTGTTTTTCAGTCAGTGTAAGGGGCTTCAGACAATACTGTCTTATGGCAAAACTATGCTTTGTGCCCTTTAATGCCTATCATTTATAAATATAGAAATGCATCCGGAACACATTCATACCTGTTTTATATGTTTCTATGCCGTCCGTCATAGGTTAAGAAAGCAAAAATGGCTTACGGACTGCCTCCAAGCTGCTTCTCCGACAGTGTAAGGGGGTTTCAGACAATACTGTCTTATGGCAAAACTATGCGTTGTGCCCTCTAATGCCTATCATTTATGAATTTAGAAATGCATCCGGAACACATTCATAACTGCTTTATTTGGCCCTATGCCGTCCGTCATAGGTTAAGAGACCAAACATGGCGTAAGGACTGGCCTCCAAGGTGCTTCTCAGACAGTGTCAAAGGTTTCAGACAATACTGTCTTATGGCAAAACTATGCGTTGTGCCCTCTAATGCCTAACATTTGTGAATATGGAAATGCTTCCTGAACACATTTTTATAGGTTTAATATGGTGCTATGCCGACCATTTTGCATTTAGAGACAACAATGATGTACAAACTGGCCTCCAAGCTGCTTCTCAGACAGTGTAGGGTGGCTTTAGACAATAATGTCTTATGGTAAAACTATGCCTTGTGCCTTCTAATGCATATAATTTATGAATATAGAAATGCATCCGGAACACATTCATATCTGTTTTATATGGCCTTATGCCGTCCGTCATAGGTTTAGAGACCAAAAATGGCGTAAAGACTGACCTCCACGCTGCTTCTCAGACAGTGTAGGGGGGGGCTTCAGACAATACTGTCTTATGGCAAAACTATGCGTTGTGCCCTCTAATGCCCATCATTTATAAATATGGAAATGCTTCCTAAACACATTTGTAACTGTTTTATATGGCCCTATGTCGTCCATCACTTTTCTTGGTGTCCCGGGATTTCGTCCCTTGACGAATTGCCTATTTTTGGTATTTTGTCATGATCGGTATATCATACTTTGGCTGCTAAGATTGTTGGCTGCTCTCTGCTGGCTGCTAAGATAGTTGGCTGCCTTCTGCTGGTCCATGGCAAACTTTCATGTTGAGGAAATGGAACTTCGAAGGTTGATCAGATCGTACAAAAGCGAGAGATCTATGCATGTGACGTTTTTCAACGCTTCTTCTAGACATGTTGATGTGTTCTGGGTGGACTTTAACGGCAGGCTGGTTCGTTATTTCTACCGCATACCTCCACGAACTTACAAAGAAATCGTAACCTACGAAACTCATCCATGGGTAGCCAGGGACTCGGACACAGGGTTGAGGTTGTGTTTGTCAGGAGACTACGTGTACATTGCAAAGATACCCAGAAGGCAAAATGCAGCAGAAGAAGAAGAAGATGAAAGAAATGTTAGTAATGTTGAACTTTGCCTTCATACACCAGGTGAGTTTGCGCTGATAGTCCTGTATCGGTCTATAATTTGGGACCTAACTTCAAAAACCCATGAGGTCCAAATTCGCAGTGTTTATTGTCCTGAAGTATGAAGCCATAAGGCCCCCCCCCCCCCTCCACACTTTTTTTGCCCCCTTACAACACCCCACCTCGCCCTCCCTCTTTTCCATACCCCCCAGACTACCACTATTAAACCACACCCCAGTTTGTTAGTTATTTGGGTTTAACGCCGAGCAGGCCACTAACGCCATCTCAAGGCGGGATGGGTAAAAGTCCGGCCAGCCAGACTAAAAGAAAGGTCTTAAGACAAGATGTAAATACATCTTTAAAATATTTTATTAAAAAATGCTGCACAGGTCTTTATATCCCCTTCACATAAACAGATTTTTCTTATGAGTCCGGCCAACTCATAGTCAATTGCAAGCATCCGTAAATAACTCGCTGTTATCCATAAATAAGTTAATAACTCATCACAACACGCAGACACTCTTGAGGATCCGTGAAAGGAGAGGCAAATTTTTTGCCATGTTAAAAATCTTCTTACAATTGTCCACGGATTTATTTGTCCTGTAAATAACTCACAACAATCCGTAAGTATCGCAAACCGCTCGCAAGAATCCGTAAATGACTCGTAACAATTTTTGTTCACGATTTGTTACAGTTAGTTTACGATATGTTTACGTATTCTTTACAGATTATTACATGTGCTTGTGTGTTGTTTACGATGTCATTCTGGTCATGTTACAATGGCTGTACGGATTGTTACGAGTTATTACAAGCACTTTACGTGTAGTTACGAGTACTTTACGAATATACGTATACTTTACGTATTCTTATGTATTGTTTACGATTTGGGTAAAGGTAGAACAGCTGCAAAATCGAACACTTCATTCATAGAAGGCACATCTCTGCATATCTACTCTACAAGCATGGCTCCAAAGAAGAAGGCAGTCAACAAGATGTCTCCTGATCGTTGAAAATCTCCGCGGAAGAAGAGGACATGCTCGACTTCCCTTGAACCACCACCGCAGCCAGACCCTGTTGATGTAGAAGACACTGAAATTGAAGTTGACATAGGAGCCAGTGAACATGACTCCTCGATCGCCAGAAGTGATGCTTCGGACGATGGAGCAGCTACAGGTACTGCCACGACCACTGCAGCAGTAAGTCAAAATGATAGTAATAAGGAATATAGTAATAAATAATATAATTTTTTTAATGTAAAATATGTATCATGTATAATATCATATATAATTATAGTAATTGTACAAGTATTTGTTTTTATGTGTATTATGAAATTGGCTATTTTTGTTTTATTTTCAGAAGCACAAGAACAGGAAACCTAAAACTAAGATGACCAGGTTCCTCACGAAGGAAGAAGAGGATGGGGTTATTGAGTGGCTGAAGTCGAACCGATACCTTTACGACAAGTCCTGTTTCGCGTTTAAGAACCGTCACAAGAAGGAGCGTGCCTGGCTGGAGATGGATCAGAAGATGCGGCTGAACCCTGGCGACCTCTACAGATGGTATACTTCGTTGAGGACCCAGTACGTGAAGGAGGTGAAGAAGAAGGAAAATGCAACACGATCCAGCGCCGGTGCTGTAGATGACATCATGACGCCTAGAAACACCTGGTTGTTGGAGAAGTTTGTGTTTGTCAAGCAGTATATCTGTCAAGCCAGGGCCACCAGAGGGTCGAATTTCAGAGACCTGACCAGCACTCTGACTGCAGTGAGTCATCAGTGACACCCCAGAGTACCCTTGAAGGTACACCACAGTCGGCGACAACACACGCCATCACCGACTACCTCGACAAAGTCTCGCAGCAGCTGGCAGAGCCGAAGAGTGACATAGAGAAGACCTGCGACTTCCTCGGCATGCTCATGGCGAAGATGACCCCTTCCTGCCTGGAGGATTTCACCCATGAAGCCACCTCCAAGGCAATGGAGTACTGTATGTGAAACAGTCCAACTGGGAACGTCATCAAGCACAGCAACCACCGCAAGTCACCTTTTTGCAGCCACCACAGCCTCCGTTCAGATTCATGCAGCAAGCCAGCAACACCGCAGCACACCCTGTTGCAAGCACCACCACATCTCGCCGCATCTCCCAGTCCTACGCTGACAACGTCCACCACAGTGTTTAGGCAGACCCATCATCCCCAGCTGACTACCGATTACATCATGGCATGCAACCTGGCAGCTTCCAACCCACCTGCTGATGTCCTGCAGCAGCAAGGACAGTACCCGTGGACACAGTTTCAACCTTTCTCCTGCAACCTGTCCTGCCGGATCAGCTGCAACCCCCCGCGCACTCCACCCCAGTCCACAGTAGAACCCAGGCACCCACCACTACAACTTCCACGGATACTGCAGCAACCTTGACCGGTGCTTTTAAGACACTGAAACACAACACTTCCTTCATCTTGGACTTTAACTTGCATGACTATATGTCTGTTACGCCCAAGGCGCCGCCGCCGACTACCGACGCCCAGTGAACACTGAGTAAATGAAATATCTTTAACAGTGTAATAATGAAAGTAAATGTATTGTAACTTGTAAACTGTTTTAAAACACTTGCCTCATCGTCCAAAAAGCACAGCAGCGTGTGTGTGTGTGTGCATGTTATTTTAGTCTTAAGAGTAATAACTGACAGCACAACACAATCCAATGCTTTTATATTATTGGGCCAAAAATCGTCAGGACTTGTAAATACTCGTAACTATTTGTAACAACACGTAAACAGGTCGTAACTAACACGTAAAAGCTTTGATGAATAGTAAAATTCCATAACGTACTCTTAACAATCCGTAAAAAGCTCGTAAAATGCTCATACGTTGCTCGTAGTTATCCGTGACAACTCGTAACAATTCGTGGAATATTGCCGTATATACATCGTAATAATCTGTAATTAAACCGCAATTATTAAATCGTAACCACTCGTAAATCGGTTGTAAAAGTGGCCAAATCGTAAGGATCCATGCCTTTGTGCGATCTGTAAGGACTCGTAAGAAAAATCCGTGCATGTGAAGGGGGCATAAAGGAAATGTCTACAGACTCTCAACAATATGGAATGAACCATAACCCACAAAGTCCCTTCTATATGAGAGCTGTCCTCGCTGTCAAGGGTCTACCTTTTGTCTTTAACCTGATTCTGATGTTGAAATGTCTCCTATTGAACAAGATGAGGATTTTGTCCCAAAGTCTACCACATTATTTGGAGCTCACGTGTTTTTCTTTTAGGAACACTCAGAGTTGTTCATATTTTTAAGCTTATCCTTCTGATCCATTTCCCTCCTCTCTAAGCCGACCTGTGATCAACACACACGCCGGCAAACACAAATAAAGACGGGACACACGGCACTTCCCACCATTAGTACACTCAGTGGGCTGGAGTAGCGACAGGAATTCTGAAGAAGAATAGCACCAGCAGCAAAATGATGTCACTATAAGCTTGATGTCATGGCATCGCTAGTCTCACGATGCCGTGTACATAGTGACGAAACTGATGTTTCATGTCATTCATCGGAAAGGTATGCGACCTCTTCCAGGGCTGTTTTGTTCCACACAGCCTCTTCCAGGGCTGACTGACTGATGGGACTATATAGTGGATCCAAAACTTGCAAAAATGAATTAATTATTATTCAAAAGTTGAAGAGGTACAAAGCTGACAAACGAACTCGACCATTGTCTTTCCATTTCAAGTAAATATGACAAAAATTACGGCTCTAATCTGGGTCAGCCGACTTTCTGTAAACGGTCTTGTCTCCAATGAGACATCCAGTTACAACATGCTCGGAGGCTCTCTTAGCCACCCCTTAACCCTCATCATTCGGAATACACCAGTGTGTGAAATAGGTTTGACTAAAATAGTTCAAGGGTAGTGCCAGAATAGCTTGGCACCTAGAGGCACCAAGCTATTCTGGCACTACCCTTGAACTAAAGCCTTTGGTCTATATCTTATCTGCAAGTACTATAAAGTAGCTTGCATATATATATGGCAGTGTGCACATTTAAAGCTTTTAGCCCCAGTATGATATGGGTTAAATAAAGTATTTCGCTAAGTTCCAAGCTTGTACGTACATCAGTATCTGAGATTCTCGTGTCTACATTTAAACGCACACACACATATATATACGGCAGCAGGTTGGCGTAACTAGACATGATGTAATTTTTATCTCGTTACTTCAGTTGTTAGAGGTTTAGGCCTGCCCACCTTTGACACCATGGACATGCTATTAAATTCGCCCCACCGTGACCCATCCCAACAAGTCCCATCTATAAGTAGAAGGGACTTAAAAAGGTCAAAATAATAAAATTTACATAGTCTATGAAAATCTTATTAAACTTATAGCATTCTCTAAGAAAACTGAAGATTTTGTCCGAGGGAACATCCTGGAACAAAACCTTCAAGGTGTCTGCTGTAAAGTGTTTACATCTTGTGTCAATTAGATCGGCACAAGACAGCAAAAAGTGTTTGACAGATAACTGCTTGTCGCAGGCATAACATCATGAATGCTCCTCCTGTTTTAGTAAATAAGAGTGCACAACATACATGTGCCCGATGTGGAGTCGTGCAAGGACAGTCTCCTTGCGGCGGATGCTGCAGCGATAAGGTAGACTGTCGGACACCATAGGATGAGCTTCATGCAGCTTGTTAGCTTCTTCTTTGTCCCACTTGGACTGCCACTTGCGGGCTATGTATGCACTAATCACAGGTTTAAAATCACTATGAACAGTCTGTGTCAAGAACAGGGTCGCTGCAGAATCTGTGATCTTGTTACCTTCGATGCCCTGGGACCCAAATAAAAATGATGTCATATTCTTTCATCAAATCTGCGTAAAGCTCACTAATCTGCACCATCAGTGGGTGGTCTGTTCCTGCGCCTTGAAGGGCCTGCATGGCAGAAAGAGAGTCAGATGGAATCAGGAAGTAAACCACACCCCAGGATACCAACAGACTTTGTGTAACCTCCCTTCTAAAGAGTGCCAAAATCTTCAACATCATTAAGTTGGGCGCTGTGCACAAGAAGAAGAAAAAATGATGGACCAACATATTTCGTTAACTCTTTCAAGCCTGGAACTCTCAGATTTGTGAGGCCTTAAGTGCCAGATATGCGCTACTTGTGGGAAACTGATGGGACACGACAGTTAAAGGGTAGCACCAGATGAGCTTGGTGTTGTAGAGGCCTGTCATGAATATTCAGTACTTGTTGGAGACTGAAGGACCATGACAGTTGGTGCTGACTTGGTGCTGCAGAGACCTGTAATGTACAAATGTATATTCAGTATTTTTGGTAGACTGATGACTGACAGTTCAGGGGTAGCGCCAGATTGGCTAATTGATGTCACAGAGGCCTGTGATGAATGCCCACTACTTGCGAGAGACTGATGGAGCATGACAGTTCAAGAGTAGCACCAAATTAGCTTGGCATCGCAAGGTGCCGCACCAATCTGGTGCTACCTTTGAACTATCATGGTCCATTCCAATAAGGTGCAAGGACTGAATGATTAACTCATTCAGCCAGACGGCCGTATTTCCCAAATTTTGGAGGCGTCATCTAGCAACTATGCACCATTGCAGGTGATGGATTGACCATGATAATTCAAGGGCAGTGCCAGATTAGCTTGGCGCCGACATGAGCCACACTGAAAGTTACTTTATCACAATAATGCTTGTGCGTTTTCTCATCTTTTGCAGTGTACAGATTGGAGGAAATCTGTGTGGACTTCTTCCGCCAGAAACTTAACAAAGATGCAATGTCCAAGTTAGAAGTGAGCAAGTACATTATGGACAAGCTGTGCTTCGATCCCCAACCTCCGATCAGCATATACCAACACCCACTTCAAGTCCGACAAAACTGAATTATCAGTACGCATTATGGCAACGAATGGATCAACAGTAGAAAAACCTCAAAGCTTTTTAGCCATTCCCTCACCAGTAATGCAGAAGAAAAAAAAAAACACCCAGCATTGGACAAACTACTAGGGTTGATATTGATAAGCAGATTGGCAGGGAAACAGCTTACATTATGTGTATATCCTGGTCATAGGAGACCTCAGTGAGTGACCACTGAAGTACTGTACTTTTATTTGCATTGTTTACATATTAAGGTTAAATCAGTATTCAACCCCTATAGCAAGTTTTGACATGTAATGTCATGAGTGATGTACATTTAAACAGGAGTTTTCCAAGTGTCTATTTGAAGAGTGCATAGGTATACCATAGAAACGCAAGAGCCTTATCACAGAAATTACTTATTTAATGATGTTACTTGTTT
Source organism: Semisulcospira habei (assembly GCA_036245525.1). Classification (NCBI taxonomy): domain Eukaryota; kingdom Metazoa; phylum Mollusca; class Gastropoda; family Semisulcospiridae; genus Semisulcospira; species Semisulcospira habei. The sequence continues at coordinate 22,319,494 of BTPG01000006.1, read as the reverse complement.
GTTTTTTTTTAATGTTGTATGTTCCAGATGTGTATACATGTATGAAAAATACATGTACTTTTATTATACACTTTTTACATGAAACAGATTGATTTTTTTTAAAAGTTGATTTTTAATTAAAAAAAAAAAAAATTATATACGTGCTGTTCAAGCCACCAATCAACCTTTAAGGTAGGATGATCATGACTTAACTATACACATCGACTAAAATTTTACTGTTTCGCATAGTTTTAGTATTAGACAGGCTTGTGATGAATCTCAAGCTGAGGGCAAAGGTTGCTGTGCTTTTCACTTCTAGAGCCAGATATGTATAGAGCTGCCTGCTTAACCCATTCAGCCCTGACGCACTACAGCAGGAGATGGGTCGACCATGATAATTCAATGGTAGTGCCAGATTAGCTTGGCGCCTGTTGGTGCCAAGTTAATCTGGCACTACCCTTGAATTATGGTCGATCCGTCTCTGCAACAGTTGCATAGTCATTAGATGACACCTCCAAATTTTGGGAAATACGTGTGTGGGGTTGAATGAGTTAACACATTATGCTACTTTGCTAGTCACAGGAAAGGGATGGTCCATAATAGCTCAAGGGTAGTGTCTGGTGTTTTGACACCTCTCCAGGTGTCCGTCTGATCAAGCACTATACCGTTAAGCTGTCACAGTTAGTCCCTATTGTGCAATTTGTGTTGGAAGCGAGTCACAAGCATGCTAACCCGTTGTCTGTCAGGAGCACTTTTTGTTGAGGTGATTTTAACAGGAATCACCTGGAGAAAAAGCACTGCCCACAGCCAAATGGTTTACACATTAAACATCACAGCAGGATATAATCGACCATGGTATATACTTTGTGAAGTTGCAAGTTACCACGAGGTGTGAATGAGTGAAGTATTTTACATTTTGAAGCCGTGGCCTGTCATTGCTTGTGTTACCCAATGCCTAAAATTTCAGGCATGCTAGTGTTACCGACAGCATATTTTCTGACCTGCAAGATATTGAGCATAATTATCCTGGTATTTATTTTACCACCACATGACCGTACACCTATTCTGCATAATCAGGTACTTAGACTTTTGTGTACTAAATGTCACGTTGATCAAACATAGCCAGCAACAGTTTGCCTGGAGTACTGCATGCAGTTGCAATGGTGTTCTCATTATGCCTTTCACACAAAATGGTTAACAAAATTGGTTTTGGTGTTTTCTTCTTTGCTGTTGGTAGCACATTTGTGTCTACCATATTTAAAAAATACGGTAGACTTTGAAATGGGGCTAGGTCAGAGCGCATTCCGGAGCATGCACGCGACGTTTTTGGTGTGCGGCGCAGAAATTCTGGCAAAGAAGTAACACGATAAAAATGATGTCACATCTAGCTATGCAAACCTTGCTAGATAACGTCTTTTTGGCGCCAAGCGGTTTGTGTGTGTGTGTGTGTATATAACAGCGACTAGACCCCACGTTTGAGGACGGACAAGCTTGAAATTTTAGTATATTGTCCCTAAAAAAATTATCTCTGGACTTTTTTTATTTTTTAATAAGATGATCATTGGCGAGAAAATGTCCGTTTCACAAAAACTGGTTGATCCACTGGAGTCCATAATTTTTCTTCTTTTTACTTTATATTTAGCATATAGCTAGATAAAAGGGAGATATTGAGCAAGTTCGTTAACCAGCATTGTACCTCTAGAACCTTTTGAGTGATAATTAAATATTTTTGGAAAAAATATATTTTCACGTTTTTGGGATTAATTTCACGAATTATATGGGTTAATCTTAAACCAATTGAATCCTTTTTTTATAACCCCCCCCCCCCCCCCCCCCCCCCCAATCTTCTCATTAATAATCGCATAATTTTTCGTATACGGTATTTTCATAAGCCTACAGTTTGTCTCGGCTGTCGGGTACGATTAGGTCCATACTGACCTATATGCCCTACGTGTGAAAATCAATGTTCTGCACCACTTTTTAGGAGTCATTTGTAAAACAGCTAACATAACTTTAATTTGTGTTTTACGAAAAAAAATCTCATTAATACCCGCATTTTTCATAAACAGTGTTTGCATAAGCCTGCTGTTTGTCCCGGCCCTGGGGTAGAATTAGGTCAAATTGTGACCTGTAAGACCTAGGTGTAAAATCAGCAAGAAAATTGCAAAGTTGATTCTCTGATACATCAAATGTTAGTACTGCGATGAGCGACATATAACATCGAGTCGTGGGACTAACGATGCCATGACGTGAAGCTTGAAGTGTCGTCATTTTGCTGCTCATGCTATTATTTTTCTTCAGAATAGCTATGCTACGCCAGACCATGGAGCCTACAAATGGTGGGAATCGCTGTGTGCTCGTCTTTATTTATGCGTGTCAGTGTGTGTGGATCAGAGGGTGGGTTAGATTAGAAGGAGATGGATTTCTGTCGCTACATGATCCCACAGAGCGTACTAATGGCGGGAAGCGCTGTGTTTCCGTCTTTGTGTGCGCTGACGTGTGTTTATCAGGGGTTGGCTTAGAAAAGAGAAAAGAATCAGCATAAGCCTAAAAATATGAACAACCCTGAATGTTCCTAAAAGATAAACGCATGCGAGCTCCAAACCACACGGTAGACTTTGGGATGAAATCCTCATCTTGTTGAGGCGATTCCTGCAGGAATCAACATGTACAGCCAAAGGGTTAACCGTGCTTCTTTACAGGCTGTTTTTTTTTTTCGTTTTGTCAGCTTTTTAGAACCAGGGGAATATTTTTTTTATTGCCTCATTCTTCTTGTGTTCTTCACAGTCTATGTCATTTGGTCATGTTTTGTTTAATTTTGAGCTGTGCATCATGCATGTTCATAAAATGAGATTGGTACATATCCAGGCCATCTAGATGCAATGAGGGATTCATGCATCTTCTTCCGAGTGATTTTCTTTCGTTACATCTTGTGCACCAATTTGACTACTTTGGTTTGGAACACTATTTTCGCACGAGTTTGGTTTGCGATATTCTTTGAGCGACGTCGGTGTTGGGTTGTGTGTGTGTGTGTGTAATGGCACCTTCCTGTAGGTACAGTGCGGAACATTCCTGGGAAAATATTACAATTATCTGCTGTTTTTTTCAGATTGTAATATTAATCCTTTTTACGATTTAACACATTCTACCCCTAGATCGAAATCTGCAAATTTTTAAATTGTACTCTGAAGGACTGTTACAATTCTAGAAATAGATCGAGCGTGATAGTTCAAGGGTGGTGCCAGAATAGCTTGGCGCCTATGGGCGCCAAGCTATTTGGGCACCACCCTTGAACTATCATGCTCGATCCATGTCTCACTGTGGTGTGTCAGGGCTGAATGAGTTAAGATGTATGCCTTGTAAAGGGTGATATGTATTGCCATAATACAATCCCTGTACGTGTTGGGGCGGTCCGTGGCGCAGTGGTTAAGGCGCCTGCCACCAATGCCAAAGGTGCGAGGTTCGAAAACGGGTTCCAGCGTCGGACTTTTCTCCTCTGGTAAGTGTCACCGTTAATTCGGGGGGTTCTTTCTCCGGGTACTCCGGTTCTTCCCCCCCCCCCCCCCCCCCCCCCAAACACTTTGGTACTGGTTTCAGGCCACTTTACAAATTTCAAATACAAGCGATCAAAAATCTCAGTAGCTGAACTGGCCCTTCGTCTGTCTTGTACTGTGTTCGTCTTAAATGGCGTAAATCCATGTCTGTTACGCGACCCCCACCCGGGTCTGCCCTGGGGGACTTGGGTGGGGTTAGGTATTTTTTAGTTCCCAGGGTCACCCTGGTCAGCCCCACAGGGTGGGTTTTTCTCTCTATTCTGGGGCATGTTTTTCTGTCTACCCTTTGTCCATTCACCTGTATTTGCCTTTTTAAAACTCTCCCTACTGTCTGCACTGCCTGTAGCTCTTGATATTGGATGTGTGTTGCTAAATGGTCTTAGCTTTATTTAGGCCCCATGTGTTAGGTTTATTTAATGTATTTGACCGGCTGGCGACATACATTCAATGTTCTGTTTATTTTTTTTTTTCACAAGCAGTGCAGGCACGTCCTGAGAAAGCCTTGTTGCCGTCGGGACGTCAAGCAATGTACAATCAATCAATCTGTTACGCGAGTGTGCGTGTTGGGTTTCAGTTCGCGGCGCTTTGAGTCGATTTGCCCAAAAATTGAGAAAAAGCGTCTATATAATAACGGTATTATTTATTATTATTATTACTATAGTGTATGTGTTTTACAATCCATGTACGTGCGTATGTCTGTTTGCATGCTCTTTTAAATTCTCCTCTGTGATTTTGGACCCAAGGGGTTGGATCTGCAGGGTATAAAATCACAGAACAGCACACACTTTTAAACCGGGAAACTGTACCTGTCAACTGACCGAAATTCCAACTTGAGAGATTTGATGCCAACAATAATTTGCATTTATTAAATCAGAAATAGAGATGATGCAGTATACCCTCTTGCAATAATACAAAGAAACTCCATTAACTCATTCAGCACCGACACAGCACAGCAAGACATGGATTGAGCGTGATAGTTCAAGGGTGGTGCCAGTATAGCTTGGCGCTGACGGGTGCCAAGCTATTCTGGGACCACCCTTGAACTATCACGCTCGATCTGTATCTAGAATTGTAACACAGTTCTTCAGAGTGTGATTTCAAAATGTAATACAGCCTATAGTATTTGAGAACAAATTAATATTGTCAAAATATGGCTATTTTGGACCTATTTCCTTATCCCATGTGACCATTACCTTTGAGAGAGGTCACTCAAATTGTTATGCTTAGAAAGGTCTTGCCACAAAATAATGTTGGGCCAAGTTTGAAGACAGTGGCTTGAATAGCCTCTGGGAAAATGCCAATGTTAAAGTTTACTATGGACGACCACTGGCCCAGAACTTTTGCTTCGTACGTGAGCCCAAAAATCTAAAAGCACTTCAGTTGAAAGTAAATGCAATGCCTCCGAACTCTGATCCATGTGCAAAAGTTCTGGTTTAAATGACTTTCAAGGAAAATGTCACATTGAACGAAGAGAAATATTTAGTGTAGAGTCTAGAAGACTTTACAGGATGTGACATTAGTGGCTAATCATCTGACAGTTTTTGTAGACCAGGGACTACTGTCAACATGGAAACAACCAATAGGCTATGTTTTTTGTAACCCCTTGGCTGTCAGTAGCGGTTTTAAAACTGCTACAGACACCCAAAGGGTTAATGAAAATGGACCAATCTCTGGTCAAAGACTGCCTCAGACAGTGAGAGACAGCTGAAAAGTAGCAAGAACAGCAAAACATTTGAAAAATTGTTCATTCACTTCTCTTACCACAAGAAAAACCACATTTTTACCATCCTCCGCATGATATACTGAACGTGATACTTGTTAACCCATATCATACTGAGGCTACAAGTTTCTTTTGTACACTGCCATATGCAAGCTACATTATAGAACTTACAGATAAGGATGTAGACCAATGGCTTTAGTTTAAGGGCGGTGCCAGAATAGCTTGGCGCCCAAAGGCGTCAAGCTATTCTGGCACTACCCTTGAACTATTTTAGTGAAACTTATTTCACACACGGGTGTATTCCGAATGATATGGGTTAACACAAACATTTATAACACGTGCCAACATAGCAGATGCATTGCCTTACCCTTATGCACAACCTTGAATCAAATTCTACAGAAATCTGTTCCTCATGAAAATAAATGTATGTTTGTCTGAGAATATGGACATCATGGCCTGAAGTTATAAGGCCCAAAATCACAGACCCCCCAAACTGTGACCCGTTTCCACAAAATGGGAAATTAGTCGCACTGGCTTCTGCTGATGATCCAAAAGCATTACTCGTACATCACCTCATGCAGCCATTTGCCCACCCCCCACCCCTCCATAACCCCCCCCTCACAAACCATGAAAAATCCTGCACTATACAACAAAGTATTTCTTCAAAATGGCATACCCAGAACTTTTACACCATGTAAAAATGCCAACATGTCATAAGATGAACATCATTAAGGTTATATTCCCCAGGATCAAGCATCTTAACAGTCAGAAAACTGTCTGCAACAGATACTGCTGACAGTATGTGTATGGGTCCTTTGTGTACTATCTTAGAGCTTTATGATGTAAATAAAGTGACAAATGTTGAAATTCATCGTTTGGAGGGTGTATTGCTTTTGTACCCGAGTCACGAATTTATCGTCTGTATTGGTCGCGTTTTGAATTAATAATTAATATGCATATTTATGAGGCTACGTCACAAGGCGAAACCTGGCTGACTATCGGTGTATCACAATAATGCAGGTCACGAGGTCATCGGTGTGATGTACACACCTGTCAGTGTACACGTGTACTGATGTTCTCCAGCATTCCTTCGACGTAATTTTTCATGAGAAAGTAAAATAAACCTTCCGTACTCGCTATGCCGTCAAATTCACAATGCCGGTTCTGCTCGACATACTAGTACTTTCTAGTAACGATCGTGCCGGTTTAGTGCACCACGGTGTTGTGTGTTTGGCGCTCGCAAAGCGAGCACGAGTCCATGGTGCCTCCTTTGACCCTTTACCCCTCGGAAACAAGCACCGTCTTCCACCATTCAAACAGAACATTTATACCGACTTTCTGCACTGCACTCAATTTCACGTCACAAACGTTGAGGTCTATGTAAAGCATCATTAGAAACGACAAATGCACCCTCGCAGCAGAAACACTACCTCTCAGCCAGCACAGACAAAACATATGACCATCGTTTTGGAACTTTGACACACACCATAGTTTCAGACCTCTGCAGCATAAAATGATCATGAAATCTGAAAATCACTAGCGATTGCGGAACAATATGAAGATCGACAAAGACCGTAGATTACTTGTTGATTCAGCAGGAAAGCGACAAATTCTGGGTGGGTGGTCAGCCAAGCTCTAGCTTTACGCATTGCCACATGTCCCTATTCCCTTGTCCGGTCAATTCTACTTAGGGGTATCTCATCTCTCTTCCTCTTTCTTCTCTTCCGCAATTACCGAGTCTGTCAATGTCAATGCTATTCTTTTTTTCTTCGCTGGTTCATCCATCATCTTGTCTCCGATTGGTAATAATTATGCAGATGACCTATGGTCGTATAGAATAGTTATAACATCAGCTACTATGGCCTGTCACAAGCAATCTTTCCTGGGATCCTAGGATAGATTCCGGTGGGCATCTTTTCACTTTGAACAGACAAAAGAAAGCATTTGGTGAGACAATAGGGTGGTCACTGTCTGAGTATGTATACTGAATCCCAGTAAAAGCTTTTTGTGAAATGAAGCCTTAAAAAAGGTCGGGTGTGCCCCTTTAAAATATTTCTGTGTATCTAGCTTGTGCGTTTCTTTTGTCATTAGGATTAAACATGAGCTCTTGACACCCCGTCTTGAAACGGGCTCTTGGAAAATACCTGTGACACTAGGCATCAACTTTTTCGATAGGCGTTGCAAACTTCCAATAATAGACTTAAGCTAGGAATTAGCACCGAACAGGCGACTAAGGCCAGCTCACGACGGTATCCATAAAGGTAACGGCTACTGATCTGTGTACGGTTTGGATAGTAATAATAATAATGTATATTTTTAAGGCGCCTATACTTTCAATAGAAAAGCTCTAGGCGCCGTACAAATGACATACTAACATGCATACACCTTGCATCCTACAACATATATTCCCTAACATACACACTCGCGCAACAAGATATACAAGAAAAATAAGAATAACAAAATGAACACACCAACAAGAAATGCTCACACACAAAAAGATATACGTGTACCATAAAATTAATAACGGATACACTAGACGGCTCTCGCTGACAAATAAAAATTGTAACCGTGAATGCATGTTTAAAAGATGAAGCTTTACTTTCCTTCAACCCATTCAGCTGCGACAAACCACAACAAGAGCATGATAGTTCAAGGGTGGTGCCACAATAGCTTGGCGCCCATATGAAGGCACAAGAATTTTGATCCCGTTCTATAAATCTTTCATTGAAAGTGTGTTGTCTTTTTCTTTTATCTGTTGGTATTCCAACTCGAGTATCAAAAGCAAAAATGCGTTGGACAAGATCATAAGGGTCGCATCAAAACTTATTGGTCAAAATCAAAGAAGCTTGCAGCGTTTTCTAGAGAGACAAATAGTGAAAAAGGCATACTGTATTCTGGATAGCAATGATCATGTTCTGACCACCGAGTTTGACCGTCTCCCCTCGGGACGTTGGTTCCACTGTTCAGCGAGTACGACGAGCAGACGAATATTCTCTTTTGTCCTTACTGCAATTCGTCTCATTAATGATGCCCAAGTGTCCGTGTGTGTGTGTGATATGTGCACGTGTTTTTTTTTTTTTTTTTTTACATAAATTTTATTTATTAATGTTGTGCTGTTTTTAAATACATTTGATTTTAAATGAAATGATTGTTTGCATCATTATTGTGTGCATATTTTAATCTAAGTTTTATGTATATTTAAGTGACTGAGCCTGTCGCACCACTTATAATTGCCCCTTACGGGATAAACAAAGTTTTTTTAATTGAATTGATATATTTCTTCTGTAGTATTGTTGATCTGCCAACCATGTGTGTTAGTGTATGCATTTACTAATCCAGTTAGTTTGGGTTTAACGCCGAGCAAACGACGAAGGCCATCTCACGGCGGCATTTACTAATCCTGGCTTTCTTATGTATAGTTGGTTATTAAGCCGAATACAAGCTGACCACTCAGAATTCCAGGCTGGTGATGCCATATGATCCAAGAACAAGACCAGAAAACTTGATGTTACAAGTGTGTTTGGTTCCATGTGACAGCATGAGTTTTTAGGCTTTATACTTAACATGAAGCAAGGAAAAAGTATCCTGCTCTCCTTGCTTGCTGAGTAGACACATGAGAAAGGTCTCATTGAGAATGTTGGCGGCTGCTTGCACTACAAACTTCTTCGGCATCAGATGGGTGGGCTGCTAAACCACTTCAGATCTGCTGTTCAAATTTTCCATAGATTCGCTCATAACATGATCTCCTTGAGTGTGGACGAACTTGACAACATTTACTGTGTTCACGTCGCAATCTCTTAGAACAATTGCACAAAACTTGTGTAAGTGACTTTGCCGGGTAAACAGAAGTAGACATAAATCTCCAGTACAGACACAGTGATCTTCTGCAGCTAGTCAGGTATCTTTGTACCAAGTTTGGGTTTGAAGTTGTGAATAGCATTTGAGAAAAAATAAATTATGTCAAAATATAGCTATTTTGGACATATTTCCTGATCCCCTGACCTTGACCTTTGTGAGAGGTCACTCAAACTGGTATGTTTAGAAAGGTCTTGCCACAAAGTATCCTTGGGCCAAGTTTGAAGAATCTGGGTTGAATAGTCTCCGAGAAAATGCCAATATTAAAGTTTACCACGGACGACGGCGGACGGACGACCACTGGCCCAAAACATACTCACTTATGCTTCGCACGTGAGCCAAAAAAACAGGTCAGCTCTGAACAGGCACTCTCCATTTTGCCTCTTAGCTCACCGAGCAGGGCTTCTGTTTTAGTGCATCTATGACGCATTAAAAATCAAAATTACGTACTGAAAATGTAACTAAGGGGTAGTCAGACGCACTAAAATTCAGTGCATCTGCGTCCGAGAAGCATTATCCTTGCACCACCGTGCGTATCATAACAGAGGTCGGTGACAGTCGTTCTATTTTTAGTGAATTGGTTCGTTTAGCCGCAAGCTCAGTCGCGGCTGCGTTCAGAATCGACCCGACTCCGGGGTCCGTGCGAGTGTAACTGGGCGGGCAAACTGTTAGTTTATGTGTGGGGTCAATTACAAAGTGCGCGCTACATGTTGATCGTGTTACTTGCTGTGACGTCACCATACATACTACTATGGGATACGGCATCGTGCGTTTCACTTTCGATCTTGAACGAAGTTGTAAATGGCGGAGAAAAAGCAAAGGAAGCTGGAATGCTTCGGATTCTTCAATCCACACCGTCTGATCTTGATAATCACTAAGTTGCACTTTGACACCGCCATCTCCATCGACAAGCGACAGTACCAGATATGATACACCTGGGCCGTGTGTGGCACAACCGCTGCAACACAGTTTTCAGAGTTCGTGGCTGCGCTGCGTGTATTTCCATGGCTAAAGCACGACGGCACACGAATGGCATGCGCAATGTGCACTGAGGCAAACTCAAAAAGCAAGTCCAGAAATTTTAACAGAAATAAGTTTGTCAGTTTTTTTTAAAAATCGACTTATCGTGGTCGATCCATCTTCTGGTACACAGTTATTAGGCAAAAATTAGAGAAACACGTCTTGCTGAGTGGTTAAATGGGTTGAAATAAACTTTTATGTACATCAGTTCACACACACACAGTGACAGAGAGAGAGAGAGAGAGAGAGTTTAGACAAGTCACACTTTGGTTGTCAATCTGCCGCATTCAGCAGAAAACGCTATATTCTCCGTTACAATACATTATCAAACGATCATACTAATAAATAAATAGATAAGTTTTTCTGTGTGTGAGAGAGAGCGATGGAGACATGATTTTGTGCGATAGCTGACCAGTTAAAGAATCAGTATCATGGAAAGGACACACACACTGTCACAACACATTTAGAGGAGAGAGCGAATAATTTATTTTAAGGAACATACAGATGCAGTTTTTCTTAAATAAATCTGCGGACCCTCTATAATGCTCAGATGGGGGTGTGTGTACCCTCTAAAATTTATACTAATATACATGGGGGTCTACAGACCCTTCAAACTGTTGTGAAAACGGACGCCCTGCAGCCTGACTGGAAGTGCCTTCCATATGGATATGGGTAATCTACTTTGATGATACAGAAATTGTAGACAGTTTCCGGTGGGAAGTATGTCTGTCACAAACACAAATGTATGCTTCTGTCATACAGAATCTACAAATATAACATTGCTGAACAGTCTTGATTGCGTAAATACCCTGTCACATGCGTTGGATAGTGGAGAAAACTAGCTATATATGTCTCTGTCCACAATTTTATGGTGACCTACTTACTTTTATAACCTATGGTATAGAAGTGCAAAATATGCTGTCTATCATAGGTCTTATTAATTGTACTCATTCAATAACTCTTGCCAGATCACCATGTTGTCACTTTTCTTTTACTACTGAGCAGAGATGCATTAGCAGTAACTCCCTCCAAGCGTCAATGCAAGTTATTGCAATTTGATTTGCTATGCATGATGGGTCAGTTCGTATGAAAATATAAATCATTCTGCCCAACAGCCATATTTCCGAAATTTGGGAGGCGTCATCTAATCGACTATGTACCAGTTGCTGGATCAACCACGATAATTCAAGGGCAGTGCCAGCTTAGCTTGGTGCCTACAGGCGCCAAGCTAATCTGCCACTACCCTTGAATTATCATGGTCATCCCATCTCCTGCTGTAGTGCTTTAGGGCTGAATGGGTTAATAGGTCTCTCAGTAAAAAAAAATTAGTGGATACAACAATGATTTGTAAGAATGGGTCAAATATCAAGAAAAGAACCTGGTATCTGGCACTGGCAAAGAGACTGGGGAGTTCACACAATTTCTCAGCTGACAGGCACCAAGCTAATCTGGCACTACCCTTGAATTATCATTATCATCTAATGACTATGCGCCAGTTGCAGGAGATGGATCGATGGATGAATAAACTGTATAGGTCTTACTTAACTCATTCAACCCGACGGCCGTACTTCCCAGATTTTGGAGGCATCATCTAAATGACTATGCACCAGTTGCAGGAGATGGATCGACCATGATAATTCAAGACAGTGCCAGATTAGCTTGGCGCCGACAGGCACCAAGCTAATCTGGCACTACCCTTGAATTATCCTGGTCGAATCATCTCCTGCTGTTGCTGTAGTGCGTCATGGCTGAATGGGTTAATAGGTCTCTCAGTAAAAAATAGACACAACAATGATTTTGTGAGAACGGGTCAAATATCAACAAAAGAACCTGCTATCTGGCACTGGCGAGGAGACTGGTGAGTTCACACAATTTCTCAGCTGTTTGGTCATGTACACAAGACAAGGTGGTAAACTGTGATTTCGTGTCCATGTTGAAGGTGAACTTGGCTGAATCGACACAGATTTTCACCAGTGTCTGTGACAGAACAGGACTCTTCACAGGCCATGGTAAGTTCAGGTGATGGCGATGCAGCTGAAACACATTGTGATTTGCTGATAGAGGTTACCCTTGGAATAGAATTAGGTCAGAAAACGAATGGAGCTGATGCACTGTGTGGACTAATGATCGGAGATCAGTGCCCATGAACACATCATCAAAGAGATCTCAGTACAAAACAGATCACTGAGGCGACATTGGCCGCAGTAGGCCCACGCACAGTTGTGCGCAGGCCGACTGCAGCCAACATCGGCTCAATATCCTTTGCTTACTGGGATGTTTGTGCTGCGCTCTCCCACTGCAAGAGACATAGATCTTCATGAGCCCCCGCAGTTGCGGGGGCTCATGAAGACCTATGTCTCTTGCTGCTCTCTCTCAGCAGACGTTCTTCAAACAGAGGATGCTAAATGGATCAGATTTTTGCATACAAATGTATTTGTTTCTTCAAAAACATTACCTATGACATTACTGTCTGGAAGTGTCAACCTCACGGGTTGTGTAGGAACACAACAAGTTCTTAGGCTAAAATTGGGTAAGTAGTTGACACTTTCAGACAGTAATGTCATCGGTAATGTTTTTGAAGAAACAAATACATTTTGCAACTCCTGTCCTGTGCTTCTCCTTCGATTCTACTCCAGGTGGTTCCCAGTCTCTTGATGTCTGCTTGGAGGTCTCAACGCCAGGAGTTTCTTGGCCTACCTCTTTTCCTCTTTCCCTGGGGGTTCCATGACAATACCTGCCTAGTGATACTGGAAGCTGGCTTTCTCAGACTGTGACCGATCCATCCCCATCTTCTTCGCCCAATTTCATTCTCTGCTGTTATCTGCTCTGTTCTCTCCCAGAGTCTGACGTTGCTGATCTTCTCTGGCCAGTGGATTTTCAAAATTCTTCTAAGGCAACTGTTCATGAAGGTCTGTACTCTGTTGACTGTGGTTTTTGTCAATCTCCATGTCTCTGCTCCATATAGGAGAACTGCTTTTACATTGGAGTTGAAAATTCGGACTTTGGTGTGTTGTGACAGCTCTCTGGAACTCCACACTTTTTTCAACTGGAGAAAGGCTGCTCTGGCTTTACCGATTTGTGCTCTGACATCTGCATCAGTGCCGCCTTTTTTGTCTATGATGCTCCCAAGATAGGTGAAGGACTCCACCTCCTCCAACGGGGTGCCAGCAAGCAAGACTGGTTCTTCCCTGGTTGCGTTCAGCCTCATTGTCTTTGTTTTCTGTTTGTGAATGGTGAGGCCCACTTGGGACGAGATGTCAGCAAGCCTCGTGGTCTTGTCCTGCATTTGTTGATGAGTGTGGGACAGTAATGCCAAGTCTGCAAAATCGAGGTCGTCAAGCTGTGTCCACAGTATTCCACTTCATCTGTGCTCTGTGGTCATCTTCATGACCCAGTCTATGGCCAGTAGGAAGAGGAACGGAGACAGCAGACACCCCTGCCTGACACCAGTTCTGACCTGGAGCTCTCTGGTGAACTGCCCTTCGTGGATCACGCGACATGTCATGCCATCATAGCTGCTCTTGATCAGGTGGACGAGCTTTGTGGGTACACCGTAGTGTCGTAGGAGTTTCCACAGAGTCTCTCGGTCCACGCTGTCAAATGCTTTCTCATAATCCACAAAGTTGACGCACAGCGGGGAGCTCCACTCCAGAGACTGTTCCACAATGATGCGGAGAGTGGCGATCTGGTCTGTACATGATCGGTTCTTCCTGAATCCTGCTTGCTGGTCTCTCAGCTGGGGGTCAACGGAGCTCTTCATTCTCTCTAGGATGATCCTGTTGAAGACCTTTCCTGGTACTGACAGCAAGGTGATTCCTCTGTAGTTGGAACACTTGCTGAGGTCGCCTTTCTTGGGAAGCTTGATTAGGTACCCCTCCTTCCAGTCAGCTGGCATCACCTCCTCTTCCCAGATCTTTCCAAACAGTGGGTACAGCATCTCAACTGTTGTCTCTAGGTCTGCTTTCAGAGACTCCGCTGGGATGCCATCTGGCCCTGCTGCTTTGCCATTCTTCAAAAATGCCACTGCTTTTCTGATCTCTTCCCGGCTGGGTCTGTCACAGCTGATGGGTAGGTCGGTCTCTGCCGGCTGGATGTCGGGGGGATCGGGTGGGCTAGGTCTGTTCAGTAACTCTTCAAAATACTCGGCCCATCTGTCGAGTTGGTCTGCTCTGTCTGCAATAGGCTTGCCTTCTTTGTCTTTTACTGGTCTTTCTGTATGGCCATACTTACCCGACAATCTTCTGGTAATGTCGTAGAGCTGTTTCATGTTGCCGCTGCCTGCTGCCTTTTCTGCCTCTGCTGCCAGGCTGTCTGTGTAGGCCCTCTTGTCTGCCCTGATACTCCTCTTCACCTCGCGGTTGGCTTCCCTGTATTCCCCCTGTGCCCTTACTTTGGCTGCTCTTGTGCGACTGTTGTTGACCGCTGCTTTCTTCTGCTTCCTCGCTTCTATCTTCTTCAAGGTCTGTGCCGACAGCCAGTCCTTGTGGTGGTCATGAGGAGATCGTCTGCGCAGAAATGTCATGCCTGCAAGGGGAAAGCGGCAGGAAAAGGCGGGTCCGGCTGCGCCGGATAAGTTTTGTCCTGCGCAGGTAGAGTCTTAGCGCCCAGACAGGGTCCTGACGGCGAGAGTCCTGAGTATGGTCTGGTTCCTTTAGGGGTCGCAGGGTGAGGAATGGGGCCCAGGCCGAAGGGAGCCGATTCTTTGCCAAGAAGGCGGGATTCGTTAGGAGGTGTACAGAGCCATCGGCCCTGAGCTGAAGACAGGTCGGGTCCATAAATAGCGCGTGTAATTCACCGACTCTGGACGCCGTGGCAAGCGCAAGTAGGAAGCAGGTCTTCCGGGTGAGATTCGCCATGCTAGCCAAGTGCAGTGGCTCGTATTTGGTAGAATTTAGCCAGGTAAGGACCCAGGCGAGGTCCCAGCGAGGAATAAGAGAGTGTGGAACTGGTCACTGTAACTCGAAATTCCGCATGAGGTCTGAAAGATCCGAGCAGGCGGCCCGGAATGTGACGAGCCCGGAGGGAGATGTCGCGGTCCCTGCACCACAGAAGCAACTGGTAAAGAAGCATGCATAGGGCCGGGGAGCGGGTGCCCCCTTGCTTCTGGATGTATGCGACGACTGTGACTGTGGCGTTGTCGGACATGATGAGGACTTTTTGATGGTGAAGCCGAGACTGCCAATGGTCGAGGGCTAAACCGCTTTCAACTCCAACCAATTGATGTGTCTGTCCGAAAACTCTGGTGGCCACAGGCCCGAGGCGGTGGAAAAATCCGGTAGGAGGTGTGCGCCCCAGCCAGAGTGGCTGGCGTCGGTGCAGAGGGAAAGTTGAGGCGGGGGGGAAGGAGAGAAGAACCCCCGAACGAAGCCAGCAGGGATCCGTCCACCGCTGGAGGTGAGCTTGGACAAATGGGAGGACAGGAATCGGGGCCGAGAGGTCGCGGGACGAAGGGCGCCAATGGGCAAGGAGATGTAGTTGAAGAGGGCGCGAGTAGAGCCGACCCAGGGGAAGCAGGTCCGCGGCCGCGTTCAAGAGGCCTAGCAGCTGTAACCAAAACCGCGAGATTGGACTTTCCGCTGAGTCAGCGGGCCCTGCCCCATCCAGCTCTGCGGGCGGGACGGGACCAAGTGGTGGTGGGAGCTCGAGGGCAGGAGGAAGGACGACCGGAGAAGCCGGCCGAATTCTGGAGGGCAGGTCGGCGGTAGGGTCTAAAGGACCGCAGGGCACGACCCACCGCCCTACGGGAGGTTGGAAAGCGAGCCGCAGCAGCCCGGGGGGCAGAGGGCCATGAATCCTTAAAGGTCTCTTGCACAGACTGCAAGGTTGGGCCGAAGAGGAGAGGGCCCCCGATAGGAGCACGACGGAGCTAAGCGACAAAGTTCGAGGGGATGCCGGGCACTCTTCAGCAAGTCTTGTCAGGTCGCAAAACACCGCTGGCGCCAAGGAATTGGTCGTGATGTGGTGCACGGCACGATTGCCGCTATCACGGCGAGAGAGTGGACGTCCTGCAAACGGGCCTCGTTCGGACACTACCAAAACTCCTCCACACTCCTCGCCACCGCCTGCATGGCCAGGTCCAGAAGTCCCGCACAAGCCAGGGAGTTCCAAAACAGACTTGCCGTGTGTTCCAGACCATGGAATATGTTGACGGCGCCGTAAACAGTCCGTTTACTCGTAGGCATAACCCGAGGACTTACCTCGCCATCTTCTAGCCACTAGCGAAGCTTGCAACATAGTATAGCAGTAGAACAATCCAACAGAGAGGCTGAAACCGGTGAACCGTTCACGGTGAAGCTAAGGGTAAGACTGGAGGGTATACACACCTCATGCAGAGATGTTTACCCCCCCAAAAAAAAATGGAGTAATGGACTATGCCAGAAAGAGTAATCTTGGGTAAAAAGAGTAATGCTTTCTGTCAGCACATTTGATCGTTCTCAAACGCAATCTCACTCAACAAGTTCTTACAAAGCCTTGCAGTTTTTATTTGCACTCGAAATGAGATACAAGTGAAAAGAAAAAAAAAAAAATCACTGTGTTAATTCAGGCATGCCTACCCTCAATTTGAAGTTTCAGTATTAGCTATTTCAAATTTCAGTAATACTATTACTATTGTTACCTATTATTTCTGCACTGTTTTTTATATTGTGCCTTTTATATTAGCACGAGCGCAAAAATAAAAATGACACACACACATCACTAACCAGGACACATATAGTTTGCACATCTCTGTAATGGGTTAAATAATGGTTGGGCGCCCCCCCCCCCCCCCCCCCCCCCCCCCCCCCCACTTAATTTCATTGCGAAATTTTCTGATCATTGCACTTAGGTCCAACCAAGGGAAAGCAGACACGGACAGGTTGGTTTAAATAAAGGGACGTAATCGAGCAAATTGTCCTAGTGTGCTTACTCCCCTTGTTATTGTTTTAATTTGACTAACTCCAACATTTACTTTATTTCTAGATTTAAAAGGCAACTAGTATTAATGATAAATTACGAAATCATATAAATTATTATTTTATGTACTAATGTTGGATCTGGTCAAGGACCCGGTTATGTTTTGAAGTAGGATTTTGTTTGATCACTTTCTAAGAAAAAAAGCGGATTGGAATACGATTTCAAAAATCATAGTTTTTGTTTTAAATAATCGTAATAGTGTGAAAAAAATCGTAGTGGCGTAATCTATGCCAAAAATCGTAAGCAATTACTCCAAAATCGTAAGGGTAAACATCTCTGCTCATGTGACCAGATGGAGGGAGGGGAGACTACCCAGTCACTTGGATACAACTCTCTTGAGTTACGGCCCTGGTCATGTAGGTACACACAAAGGGTCTTAGGCTGAAATCGGGTAAGGGGTATATTCCACATAGTAATGCCATCGGTAATGTATTTTGAGGAAACAAACACTGAACAGACTCAGTGACTGACCTTGTAAAGTTTACCAGAGGGACAGTGCCAAACGATGCCCTCCACTCTGTTGCTGCTGATCTCTATGTCAGCTTCAAACCAGTGGCGCAGTGCTGGTCCATCCAGAGGTGACGGGCAGATCACAGACAATGAACCATGTACCACTAGGAAATGCAATGGCTCCTGTTTGCTTCCTATGTCTGCAAAGAGGAGATTTATGCAGCCTTCCAAAAGGTATGATAAAGTCAAAAGTTACGATAAAATCAGACAATAGCTTGATTTCACACTATTACTACACATGTACTCCTTTTAAGTTAGTTACAGAACACAGCTTTGAAGTGAATGCATCACTGGCTGTCGGCAGCTTTTTAGGTCAAGGTGATTCCTGCAGGAATCACCTCGACCAAACACACAACTGACAGCTAAAGAGTTAAACTTATAATTCTATATTAATTCAGTTAAACCCATGGCCCACGGCTGTACAGAAAGGCCGATTTCTCACTCTTTAGTTTGGCCCGCAGCCTGCTGCTGTGGTGTGCGATAGCCTCTCCCCCCAGCGAGCAGGTTATCCGGGTCACTGGCTGGCAGCAAAAATTCCTTCTCTATTCTCTGTAACGGACTACTCACGAGTGGTGTGTAATGCCTGTGTTTAATGTTCTCTATCTCCTCTTCATCAGTTTTCTACATAAAACCGTTTAACACACTTGTGCACAAATTCCTGCTGGTTCCTGTGTTGGTGGTATTATTCAGGGGACGTTTTTTTAAAGAGTGCAATCCGAGGATAAAGACAGGTACTGTGTTTGTGTGTGACTGAATAATAAATTATCCGTGCCTCGCACAGTACTGTGCATGCAGGTCTGAACATTCATTCTCTATGGAATACTGTTGTGTATAGTGTAATCCCGGTGTTATGATGCTCTGCTTATAGCCTTCAGTATTCTCTGTGATACTGTTTAGTAGTATCTAACTGTAACTGTTAATATTAAGGAACCAGTGTGACCAGTGTGATATGCTTCGGACCCATTACTTGTATTCGTGTTCATATAAAGGCCCAGTGTGGTGTGCTTCAGAGCTGTTATTTGTGTTAGTGTTAATGTAAAGGAACCAGTGTGGTGTGCTTAAGACATGTTACTTGTGTTAGTGGTTATGATTTATTGTGTAAACCCAAAAGTAAGGCATAAAGTAAGGCTGGCATCAGCATGTTTGTGTTGATGGTCTTGATGGACCTAACAGATTACCAGCTTCTCAGCAGTAGAATACTTTCTGACGCTAGTGTTGCTCTAGCAGGAATGGCCCCAGAAATCTAGTAAGTGATAACAGTAGAGGCTAGAATGCTGCGTAGATACATCAACTTTTCATCCCACAGAAAAGCGACATGCACAACAGATTGAGCTTTAAAGTTAACGCTTTATTTTGTCAGTGCATGTTTATTGTATTGCAAATATGAAATGTAACTGCTCTTCAAGGTGTGCTGGTAGTAAGCAGCATGGGCATGTTTAGTATGAAAAGAAAGCAAATTTTATCAGCTACAAATTTACACTCATGTTATAATGACATTCTTGAGACAAAAACGCATTTTGTGATGAATGTTCAGTTACTAACACTGGCCAGTGTTTCCGCTGCAGTGCGCCGGTATGTGGCTGTCGGCACGTAGACATAGTGTAGGGTATTGGAAGAGCACTCCTTTCTAGGACCATGAACGGCTCTGTCACTCTGCCTGAAGAGGCGCGCGCTAATGACCAATTGCCCCCATGCCCGGCCTTGCCACAGATGGCTTATCTTGCACTCGGTGAACCCCGGTCCTCTCCTAACTAAAAGTGTGGTTCTGCACAGCCGTGGGCCGCATTTCCTAAACATTTAGTCTCAATTAACAAACTATGTACCAGTTTCTGGAGATGAATGGACCATGATAATCCAAGGGTAGTGCCAGATTCCTAATCTGGCAGTACCCTTAAACCATATACTCAGGCTAAAAACTTCAAATTTGTCAACATGCAAGCTACATTATAGCACTTACAGATAAGGATATAGACCAATGGCTTTAGTTCAAGGGTGGTGCCAGAATAGCTGGACGCCTAGAGATGCCAAGTTATTCTGGCACTACCCTTAAACTATTTTAGTCAAACTTATTTCACACACTGGTGTATTCCAAATGATAAGGGTTAAATGACATTGTCGGTCCATCTCCTGCTCAAGTGTGTTGGGTTAAATGGGTAACTAACAACACTATTTAACTTATTCAGCCCTGATGCACACCAGCAGGAGATGTCGACCACGAGTCGACCATGATAATTCAAGGGTAGTGCCAGATTAGCTTGGCACCAAGCTAATCTGGCACTGCTCATTAATTATCATGGTCGACCCATCTCCTGCACCTGCTGCATAGTCATTAGATGAAATTTGGGTTAATACAAAACTAGAAACTAGTGTCTCACACCAACCATATGCATTTCCATTGATGTTTGTGCCGATGAGTTCGCATGTCTTCCCACAAAGCTGGGACAGTGGAGTGCACTCTACAATCAGCGTGGAGGTGTCCTTGCTGGCTCGAAGGACCAGTCCCAACCCACTGTCTAGGTCCACGGATGCAAGGTGCCAGCAATACTGACGGGAATGTTTCTCCAATGGAACCCAACCTGTGCACATTAAATCGGAAGAATATCATTTTGTGACTACCATCACTTTAGTTTCAGTGGAAAAATATCTTTGCAAGCTGGATGTAATCTACATAAACCCATACCAAAACGGTAGATGCCAAGCAAAAAGGAGGCTGCCAGATACATGGACCCTCATGAGCCTCTGAAGGCTACGGAAACCAAGAGAATCAATAACTCTTAGAGCTCTTGAGGAGTAAGAGATTAAACCCAGCCCAAGTTACTATGCAAGGTGTTCCGCTACAGCACAACACCTTGATTAGTTAGTGGCTTGTGCAGGACTTACACTTTCTCATATATATATGCAACCTTAAGAATTGAAACTGTAAAACCCCAAATCACAGGCAGAGAACTTAACTGTGCATTCAATTCAAGCTCACTTCTCACTAATGTCTAGTCACAGAACAGACCAGAGGATACACCTGTACCTAAAAAAAAAAGACGCTCTTCTTATCTTGGTCACTAATCTACTTACATAGCTTACCTGGTGTGTGACCAATACTGTCTGGCTGTGGGACTCCATCTACTACTTGAATGCCTGATGCTGGGATCCATGTGTCGGGTACATCCTGCAAAAAAGTATACAAACATGACATAGGATTACAGAAATGATACATATACAACATAAACCGTCCGACATTGGCAGCAAACAAAACGTTTAATTGCTGCCACAGAATTGCTGAGGAGTCAATGTGCTGCTGCAACTAAACCATTTAGCTCTCACACACAATGAGACAGATTGACCATGATTCTTTGACAAGTTCAAGGGTGATGCCAAAACAGCTTGGTGACTCGGACGCCAAGCTCTTCTGCCACCATGTTTAAACTATCAGTATCCTGGTCAATAGTTATAGTTGGTATCACCGTATGGATTTTGCAGAGGATGACACCAAAACTTCACATTTTGAGATTGGCTAAACGACTTTATTCAGGGGTCACAATTATTGCTTTTTTGTGTGTGCATGGATTGTGAAACTCCTACGACACTACGGTGTACCCACAAAGCTCGTCCGCCTGATCAAGAGCAGCTACGATGGCATGACATGTCGCGTGATCCACGAAGGTCAGTTCACCAGGGAGCTCCAGGTCAGAACTGGTGTCAGGCAGGGGTGTCTGCTGTCTCCGTTCCTCTTCCTACTGGCCATAGACTGGGTCATGAAGATGACCACAGAGCACAGACGAAGTGGAATACAGTGGACACAGCTTGACGACCTCGATTTTGCAGACGACTTGGCATTACTGTCCCACACTCATCAACAAATGCAGGACAAGACCACGAGGCTTGCTGACATCTCGTCCCAAGTGGGCCTCACCATTCACAAACAGAAAACAAAGACAATGAGGCTGAACGCAACCAGGGAAGAACCAGTCTTGCTTGCTGGCACCCCGTTGGAGGAGGTGGAGTCCTTCACCTATCTCGGGAGCATCATAGACAAAAAAGGCGGCGCTGATGCAGATGTCAGAGCACGAATCGGTAAAGCCAGAGCAGTCTTTCTCCAGTTGAAAAAAGTGTGGAGTTCCAGAGAGCTGTCACAACACACCAAAGTCCGGATTTTCAACCCCAATGTAAAAGCAGTTCTCCTATATGGAGCAGAGACTTGGAGATTGACAAAAACCACAGTCAACAGAGTACAGACCTTCATGAACAGTTGCCTTAGAAGAATTTTGAAAATCCACTGGCCAGAGAAGATCAGCAACATCAGACTCTGGGAGAGAACAGAGCAGATAACAGCAGAGAATGAAACTGGGCGAAGAAGATGGGGATGGATCGGTCACAGTCTGAGAAAGCCAGCTTCCAGTATCACTAGGCAGGCATTGTCATGGAACCCCCAGGGAAGGAGGAAAAGAGGTAGGCCGAGAAACTCCTGGCGTCGAGACCTCCAAGCAGACATCAAGAGACTGGGAACCACCTGGAGTAGAATCGAAGGAGAAGCACAGGCCAGGAGTTGCTGGAGGTCTCTCGTCGACGGCCTATACCCGGGTAGGGGTGACAGGCGTAAGACAAAGAAAAGAAGATGGATTGTGAAGTTTGGGAGGCCTTACACATTCTTGTTGGGTGTCTGCGTTGAGATGACCCTCGCTTGCATCATGTCATACACATTTTTATTGACCACGTGTATACCACACATGCAAAACACAAGTGTAATCTCTTTTTATTCATAATACTTTTGACTCTGCTGAAACGGGGCCTTCAACCTGATACAAAAGGCCTCCACCACGCTAGATCTTCTTTCCGCGAGGGCCAAAAAATCAAACAGTGGGGGGGGGGGGGGGGGGGGGGGGGGGGGGGGGGTTTTGATTGATTGTACATTGCTTAACGTCCCGACAGCAACAAGGCTTTCTCAGGACGTGCCTGCACTGCTTGTGAAAAAATAAAAAATAAACAGAACATTGAATGTATGTCGCCAGCCGGTCAAATACGGTAAATAAACCTAACACATGGGGCCTAAATAAAGCTAAGACCATTTAGCAACACACATCCAATATCAAGAGCTACAGGCAGTGCAGACAGTAGGGAGAGTTTTAAAAAGGCAAATACAGGTGAATGAACAAAGGGTAGACAGAAACACATGCCCCAGAATAGAGAGAAAAACCCACCCTGTGGGGCTGACCAGGGTGACCCTGGGAACTAAAAAATACCTAACCCCACCCAAGTACCCCAGGGCAGACCGGGTGGGGGCGGGGGGGGGGGGGGGGGGGGGGGGGGGGGTTTAGGCAATGGACCTTGCTTACTTCTGGGCGCCCAAAAATCAAACATTGGGGTGGGGGTGTAGGCGCCGGACCTTGCTTACTTCTGGGCGCCAGAAAATCAAACAGTGAAGGGGGGGGGGGGGGGGGGGGGGGGTTAGACGACGGACCTTGCTTACTTCTGGGGGCCAGAAAATCAAACAGTGGGGGGCGGGGGGTATGTTGTCAGCGGACCTTGCTTACTTCTGGGCGCAGGAAAATCAAACAGGGGGTGGGGGGGTGGGGGGGGGATTTGTGGGCCACCTTGGGTCTGCCCGCCTAAGTTCGCAGTGCAGCGCGCACTCAGGCAGGCCACCGACACAGCCTGCCGCACCATGTTCTGTCGCGGAATATAACTGGTGCTTTCCTTCTTTTGCTACCCACAATGGTTTTTCGCAGAAACGTCTTTTTTTTTTTCGCGGACAATTTCTTTTTCTCGCGGAATTTCGCAGACAATTCCCATGCCTGATAGGGTTCATTTTTAAAATTTATGCTCATGGGTCATTGACCCGCAGAGTACAAATGCAATGGATCATTTCTGAAAATGAATGGGCTAAGTGGTGGACAAGCATGTGTGGGCACGTCATCTGCCGAGATGGAAAAGTGGTGTGTTGGGTTGTGTGTGTGTGTGTGTGTGTGTGTGTGTGTGGGGTGGGGGGACGACAAGTGTGTGTTTGCGCGCCAGCACCTTCTCGCCAGCCACCAAAATATCGAAAAGGGGAAGGCCGTAGGGGTGTTGGGGAACACAGGGGGCGTTGGGGAGGTGTTTCGGAGGGGGTGGGGGTGGGAAAAGAAGGGCCAGTTATTGGGAAATTATGCTCCAATGGCACGTTCCAAAAATGAACCCTGCATTAGTTTTACACAAAACTTGAATGCAAAAAGTGATGTATAGTATACCTTGAAATCTTTCTTGAAATCCCATTTGAGCGAAGGAGGTTCCCCTGTCTCTCCAGCATCTTTCCATGCTCGCAGCTGTGTCTGGTAGCGCTGAAATTTCTTGTCACCAGCTTTGCTGGGTTTGCGGTCTAGACGTGCCCAAAGCCAGGGTCTACCTAGCAAAGTGAAGATTATATTATATGCATAGATCTATAATAAGCAGGAACTAAAACGTACTTTAAATTTTAACACGTGGCTGCTGGTACTGGTATTTGAGGCGATTCCTGCAGGAATCTCCTCAACAAAAACCACTACCAACAGCCAGAAGGTTAACTCATCTTCATTGTAGGCTCCATGACCTCTATCCCTGCTGATGTGTAAGCAAACACTCCATTTTGGTGTGTCTTTTAAAGTGGTTTTAAGTACTAGTTACTAATGTATGTAGAGTTAATCAGGCTGAGTTGGTATACCTTGCCCTGTGCCTAGGTGATATGCAAAAGTGGCGCCATTGTTGCTATTTTTGTACCTGACCCATCGCTCAGACCGGTCCTGTGCACCAGATTGGTTTAGAACGTGTGCTCCCTGCACTTGTAATGAGCAGTCTCGGAGAAAGAATCATGTGACGTTTGATTGCTGCAAAATAAGATGAGGAATAAATAAACCTTTTTCTATGCAGTCCGGCAATAATGCATCCTTAAATGCTAGGACCACAAAACATTACACGATTTGGCAGATTTGAAAAATAGGTTTGTTTTTCCTCAATGGTGGTGATTTTCCGACATCTGTGTCGCTTTGCCGTAAGAGATGAGTGCACTACAATGAACTTGATTTAGGAATACACAAGTTCCGAGGAGAATGAACCCCCCCCCCCCCCCCCCCCCCGGAGACCTATCTTTTTCCAGTAGGGATGTACCCCCTCCAACATTTTATGCTCAAAACAAGGGTAGCAACACTAAAACCGGAAACGAACAGTTTTTCGACTGCAATCACATTCTTCTGCGGAAACGTACGAGACCACACTTCAAGCGCACAAGCCTACCTGCGTGCACAGGATCCGTCAGAGCCAGAGGACTCAGCGTTACTCAGTACTAGTACTATTTATTTACAGTGGTGTTTTAAAGGGCGAATATTAAATCACTTAAATAACTAAAGCACAAACCTTGGTACAGCTCAACAAGACAGCACGTTCCATCCACTTTTTCGGTTACTAATGCAGCTTCAACGTCACTTGCAACAATGTCGGGGTTGAGCACATCAGACGCAGTCACTTTGAACGGCTGATTGACGCGTTTTTTGGAGGGCTCATTCTGCACTCCCGTCACGAAGACGCAGGAAATTTTCTGCTGCACCGCTACACATTTATCTGTGGCCATAATATGTGAAGTGGCTTAAACGTCTTTGAGCGAAGGCGAATAACTGTAGGCCAAATCGGAAAGTTTTTTTGTTCACAGGCTGGGGCGTGGAACAGCCTGGGGTGCAGCAACTTTCAGTGAGCGAAGGTTCTACACGCGTGCCAAGTCTTTCGGACTTTTGTATGCTACTGCTAGCCATACACAAAAACTATTTCCCAAATAAAGCTAAAGCAACCACAAACTTACACGTTCTTAGAAAACTGCTCGAAAAACAATACTTTGTCCACATGTATCAAACAAATGCTTCGCAATCTGATGAACCAGCAAACAGTTGCTAAAGACCGTTGCCCCTCGTAAAAAAGACGCCATTATTAACAAGGGAAATAACCGACAGCCTTTCAAAAATTGTGTCCCTTAGATGGCCCAGACGACAACAGCCACCTCTTAGCAGGCACTCAAACCTGAGATGTCCCGGACTAGTGCTGTTTCCGTACGTCCAGTCTCTTAGCCTTAGTCAGTCCCAGTCATCCTCTAATTTTTCAATTCCCTAAAAAAACACTACCGCTGCACATTTGTCATGCACAAAATACAAAAAAAAAAAAAAAAAAAACAACAACAAAAAACAGCACATCACCCGTCTTGGCTATGAAACTGGTTCCTTACCAACCCCACACCCAAGCACAGCTAAAATCAGCGTGCCCCTCAAATCACTACGTCAATGGCAACTCAACATAGGCCCACAATTGTTCACTGGATAAGCTCAGGATGGTATGAATCAAAGCACCAAACATGTCTCCTCTCAGCTAACCAGAAATTTCCAGCAAATTCCAACATTCAGCCCTACTACAAATTTTCAAACAAGGCAAAAATAATTTTTAAAAACACCGGTCCTTGCACTGCCTGAACTGCCCAATTTAAATATATAACATGACCAGATTGGTCCAGTAGTATGGCTCCCAGCATATGCCTAAACCGCGCTAACCACTCGTCATGTCCTCTCAGCATTCAGATTCAGTGGAGCAGACAGGCTAATAGAAGCACCCCCTTACTGATATTTTACTTATGCCACCCAAGATCTGACTGAATAATAAATGCACATTTTTCAGTTCGCAATTTCACAAATAAGGAACGGGCTCAGACCCCTAGTTATACGTCACTTATCGCAGTACTAACATTTGACGTTTTAGAGAATCAACTTTGCAATTTTCTTGCTGATTTTCAGGCCTAGGGCTTACAGGTCACAATTTGACCTAATCCTACCCCAGGGCCGGGACAAACAGCAGGCTTATGCAAACACTGTTTATGAAAAATCATGCGGATAAAAGAAAAAATAATCATGCTGGCTGTTTTACAAATGACTCCTAAAAGTGGGGCAGAACATCGTCTGATTTGCACACCTAGGGCATACAGGTCACAATAGACCTAATCGTACCCGACAGCCGAGACAATATGTAGGCTTATGTAAATACCGTATACGAAAAATCATGCGTTTATTAATAAGATTGTTTTTTTCATAAAAAAAAGATTCAATTGTTTTAAGATTAACCCTTATAATTCGTGAAATTAACCCTAAAAACGTGAAGATATATTTAAAAAAAATTTAATTATCACTCAAAAAGTTCTAGAGGTACAATGCTGGTTAACGAACTCATTCAATATCTCCCTTTTATCTAGCTATATGCAAAATATCTAGTAATAATAAGAAAAATTACGGACTCCAGTGTGGATTAACCAGTTTTTGAGAAACGGCTATTTTCTCGCCAATAAGCATCTTAATAAAAAAAAATTTAAGAAAAGGTCTGGAGAAAATTCTTTTAGGTTCAAAATCTTAAAATTTCAAGCTTAGTCCATCCTAAAACACGGGCTCTAGTCACAGTCACACACACATACAGTGCATGGCGCCAAAAAGACATTCTCTAGCTAGGTTTGCGTAGCTAGACGTGATGTCATTTTTATCGCGTTACTTATTTGCCACAATTTCTGCGGCGCACACCAAAAACGTCATGTGCATGCTCTGGAATGCGCTCCGACCCAGCCCCATTTCAAAGTCTACCATATTTTTAATATGGTAGATAAAAACAACAATACAATAATACTTTATTAATCCCTCATGGGGAAATTCGCTGTCTGCCCATACAACACATGAAATAATTAAATAACCCATAACTCTCAATGAAAGAGATAAACTGTAACAGACATATTGTTACCTTTGTAACACTCTTCGCATCAGAAACACTTATGGTGGTATCCCCCTGTGCTTCTTGTGTCAGCAATGTTGCAGTGAACTACTGAAAGGGCTAGAACTAAAAAACTAAAGAATGTTGACAGACACTACCTACTGACGTTACTGTTGAAGAGCGTAACAGCCTGAGGGACAAAAGAGTTGGCATAACATGATGTACTACTTTTGGGTACTCAAAGTCTGTCACTTCGTTCGATAGATCTGCTGTCAAATTCATATCCAAGTGGATGTGTTTTGTCATCAAGAATGTCAGCCAGTTTGTTCGTAATCCATCTGTTGTACAGTGCGTCCAAAGTATCCTGTGCCCTACCAATCACCCCGCCCCCTTTCCGGATTACTTTGTTAAGATCTTGATCTCTTTTACATAAATTTCTACCCCAGCACGTCAGTCCAAAAGTTAGAACGCTAACAATACTGGAGCAGTAAAACATCTGTAAAAGCCGAGTGCTTACATTAAATGATCCGAGCTTTCGCAAACAGTAAAGACGGGTATGCATTTTTTTCACAATAGCATCCGTGTTTTGTTTCCAGTTGAGCGTGTAGTAAAAAAGAACACCTAAATACTTGTAGGACTCTACACACTCAACTTCTGTTCCCTCGATGACAACAGGATCGGGATGATGTTTGTTTTTCCTGAAATCTATGACCATCTCTTTTGTTTTGCCAACATGTAATTCAAGATAGTTTCTATTGCACCACTCTACAAAGTCGTCGATCTCCTGTCGATAGTGTCCGTCGTCCTCATCTGTAATTTGACCTGTCAGTGCCGTGTCGGCGTATTTGTCTGTGACACAGTCGTCATGAGTGGCTCTACTGTCCGCTGTGTACAAAGAAAACAAAAAAGGCGACAGGACAGTCCCCTGTGGTGCACTGGTGTTAGTAAAAAGTACATCCGAGATTAGATCCTAACTAATTCTGACATACTGTGGGTGGTTAGTGAGATAGTCCAAAACCCAAAGAATGGTAGAGGCATTTATGTTCATGTGAACTAGTTTGAATGCGAGTATGTGTGGCTGAATGGTGTTAAAAGCAGACGAAAAATCATAGAACATCAGTCGAATGGAGGCTCCTGGTTTTTCTAAATGAGAGTAGATGTTGTTTACAACATGCAAAATGGCATCACCAACACCCCTTTGCCTTCTGTAAGCAAACTGAAAGGGGTCCATAAAATCAGAAACCTGTATTTGAAAATGTGAAAGAACAGCCCTCTCAACGAGGTAAGAGCAACTGGTCTTAAATCATTCATCACAGATACAGTTTGCCTTTTTGGCACAGGGACAATACAAGAGGTCTTCCACAAACTGGGAACAACACACTGGGTAACGACACGTTAAAAATATAGCAAAGAATTTGGTACAGTTGTTCAGCGCATAATTTTAACACATTTGATCCAACACCATCTGGCCTAGATGCTAGTATATACAACCGTCTTAAAATCCAAGAGAAAAGATAAAGGGGGACCACAGACAACTAAATCTCAGGAAGGACTTTGATGGGTAATTCAAGAGTATCACAGTTACTACAGTTATGTTTTACAAAGGAGAAAAGAGAACATAAAACAAAAGCACGGGACAGTAATGAAGAGATCAGTCAGCAAAAGGTCTATAAGCCCACCTCTGACTTAACCCATTACATCCTGAGGCTGATTTGGTGAAATTTGCACATTGTCCTCCAAAGGCTACACTACTGATAAGGAGATAGATCAACTGTTTTAGTTTAAAGGTGGTGCCAGAATAGCTTGGCACCTCAGGTGCCAAACTATTCTGGCACCACCCTTGAACTATCAGTCAAATTGAACTAACAGTCAAATTTATATCAACCAAATGGTGTATCAGGATGAAAAGGGTTAAAATAGTCAACACACACACACAAACACATAGTACTTTGAATCAACAGATTGTTTATTGTAGAAAAATGAATATTAATATCTGCAGATCATCCGGGCACCAGTGCAGTTTTGAACAGAGCAATAATTTGCACAGAAATACATTTAAGATTGTATAAATCTTCCGTCCACAAGAACCCAGCAGTTATCACTATGTTCTGTCAGCCTTTCTTCCTTATTTCTTCTTTTCTCCCTGAAAACAGATGTAAAAAGACACCATTGAGAAAATGAACGGAAATTAATTAAATATAGCTGGAGCTGTTAACTGAAGTCAAAATTTTACAGAGCAGACTTGCCTCTGTACTTTCTCAACAAAAACAAAAAAGGCAAAGCCATTATGGCTCACATGTATGACCGATTTACATATGTTTGACCTTTGTGACAAGGGCAGGCTTCTGCAGCAGCAAAATCCATGTTTTCTGAAATGTAAGCATTTTTCACACATCTATCAACCCCCTGTGACCCTTAACCTTTGTGATGAGTCGACTAAATTAGTATGCAAAGGAAGGTCTTATCATCAGCTATCTTTGGACCAAATTTGGCTGAAAAATTTGCAACAATGTTGGCAATACCTACAATTTTATGAAAAATCGGCATTTTACACACATTTGCCAGCCTCTTGTGACCCTTGACCTTTCCAAGGGGTCATCCAAATAAGTATGCATAGATAGGTCTTTTCATCAGGTATCTCTGTACCAAATTTGGGTTTGAAGTTGTGAATAGTATTTGAGAAAAAACATCTTTTGTCAAAATATGGCTATTTTTGACCTATTTTCTGAGCTCTCGTGACCCTTGACCTTTCTCAGGGATCAACCAAATTAGTGTGCATAGAAAGGTCTTATCATCAGCTATCTTTGTACCAAATGTGGCTGAAAAATTTGCAAAAATGTTGGTAATACCTACAATTTTATAAAAAAATCGGCATTATATACACATTTGCCAGCCTCTTGTGACCTTTCCAGGGGTCATCCAAATTAGTATGCATAGATAGGTCTTAGCATCAGGTATCTCTGTACCAAATGTGAGTTTGAAGTTGTGAATAGTATTTGAGAAAAAACATATTTTGTCAAAATTTGTCTATTTTTGACCTATTTCCTGAGCTCTCATGACCCTTGACCTTTCGGAGGGATCAACCAAATTAGTGTGCGTAGAAAGTCTTCCCATCAGGTATCTCTGTAGCAAGTTTGGGTTTAAAGTTGTGAATAGTATTTGAGAAAAAAAACATCTTTTGTCAAAATATGGCTATTTCGGACCTATTTCCCGAGCCCTTCGTGACCCTTGACCTTTTCGAGGTGTAATCCAATTAGTATGCATTGATAGGTCTTACCATCAAGTATCTCTGTACCAAATGTGGGCTTGAAGTTGTAAATAGTATTTGAGAAAAAGCATCTTTTGTCAAAATATGTATTTCCTGAGGGCTTCTGACCCTTGACCTTTCCGAGGGATCAATCAAATTAGTATGCATAGAAAGGTCTTACCATCAGGTATCTTTGTACAAAGTTTGGGTTTGAAGTTGTAAATAGTATTTGAGAAAAAATAAATTATGTCAAAATACAGCCATTTCTGACATATTTCTTGATCCCCTGTAATCTTGACCTTTGTGAGAGGTCACTCAAACTGGTATGTTTAGAAAAGGTCTTGCCACAAAGTATCCTTGGGCCAAGTTTGAAGAATCCGGCTTGAATAGTCTCCGAGAAAATGCCAATGTTAAAGTTTACCACAGATGACGGACAGATGACCACTGGCCCACTGGCTCAAAACATACTTACTTTTGCTTCGCATGTGAGCCAATAAAATTGTTCAACCAGATAGCACTAAATGATTGTAAATTATCTGCTGGGTGCCGCTAAGCCAATTAATACAAATGAGGCCCGAAAAGACTAAGTGCATGCACAACACTCGTTAGACCACAAAGTGATCTCTTTTGGCAAAATTGAACGGTGATAATGTTTTGTTTTTTTCAAAAACATGAGCCTTTGTCATTATTTGTGGGTGGAAGGGCACACTCATCAATTTATGCTGCAATAAACGCATTCAATAGAATTCTAGCAATCACATGTTCTAGAAGAAACACAGACACAGTGAATGAATGAAAAGTAAAACATTTGCATCATTCGTTTTCATGTCTGTGTCACAAGCAGTCATTATGCGAAACTCAAAATCAGGTTAACTTATTTAGGCCAAGGCTACATTTCTTAAATTTCGGAGGGTCACCAAATGAATATGTACTTTTTGCAGGAGATGGCTCAACCATGATAATTCAAGGGCAGTGTCAGATTAGCCTGGAGCCATTCTGGCACTACCCTTGAATTATCACAGTTGATCCATCTCCTGCTGTAGTTGTTTGGGGTTAAAAGGGGTTAAAGACAGTCAATAGTGACCCTTGATGTGTGGACCATCAACCATCACTGTGGCATGCATCCTTATCAAAGTTATAGAGTGAAACGCGGATGAGTACCTCAAACTGGGGATCAAATGAAGCCATTCGCTGCCAGCAAGAGGCATAAATTCTCACGAGCCCTTGAGACTGCGCGGGGTCCTATGAGAACATAAATTCTCACGAGCCCTTGAGACTGCGCGGGGTCCTATGAGAACATAAATTCTCACGAGCCCTTGAGACTGCGCGGGGTCCTATGAGAACATAAATTCTCACGAGCCCTTGAGACTGCGCGGGGTCCTATGAGAACATAAATTCTCACGAGCCCTTGAGACTGCGCGGGGTCCTATGAGAACATAAATTCTCACGAGCCCTTGAGACTGCGCGGGGTCCTATGAGAACATAAATTCTCACGAGCCCTTGAGACTGCGCGGGGTCCTATGAGAACATAAATTCTCACGAGCCCTTGAGACTGCGCGGGGTCCTATGAGAACATAAATTCTCACGAGCCCTTGAGACTGCGCGGGGTCCTATGAGAACATAAATTCTCACGAGCCCTTGAGACTGCGCGGGGTCCTATGAGAACATAAATTCTCACGAGCCCTTGAGACTGCGCGGGGTCCTATGAGAACATAAATTCTCACGAGCCCTTGAGACTGCGCGGGGTCCTATGAGAACATAAATTCTCACGAGCCCTTGAGACTGCGCGGGGTCCTATGAGAACATAAATTCTCACGAGCCCTTGAGACTGCGCGGGGTCCTATGAGAACATATATGCTTCTTGCAGATGGAATGGGCTCGCCGAGTCCACTGAACGTTTGCATTTTGTACATTTTCTGACCAAACTGTGATTTAAGCCATATCATACCGAGGCTAAAAGTTTCAAATTTGTACACTGCCATATGCAAGCTACATTATAGTACTTACAGATTAGGATATAGACCAATGGCTTTAGTTCAAGGGTGGTGCCAGAATAGCTTGGCGCCTACAGGTGCCAAGCTATTCTGGCACTACCCTTGAACTATTTTAGTCAAACTTATTCCACACACTGGTGTATTCTGAATGATAAGGGTTAACCCAAACTCCAAGGCCACATTTCCCAAATTTTGGAGGTGTCACCTAAGGACCATGCACCATTTGTATGAGATGGATCAACCATGATAATTCAAGGGTAGTGCCAGATTAGCTTGGCGCCTTCAGGCTCCAAGCTAATCTGGCACTACCCTTGAATTATCATGGTTGATCCATCTTCTGTTGTAGGGTGTCAGTGCTAAATGGGTTAAGGGCATTGTCTCCCGGCACCTTCAGAATGTTTGGTAGTTTGCTGAGAGCTTGCTGGAAGGGTTCAACCAGAGGTCGCAGAGCCTGCCGCCCGACCTTCATCTCCCGTATCCTTGACCACTTGCCTGCCTCGCGCATCATTTGCTTGAAGTGGAAAATCTGTCAGCAATCAGAAAAGGTCCAAAATCCGTGGTTGACAGCATACACAAATTTAAATGACTGAAAACGGTCCATGGACTACATCCCATAATCCACAGCCATCAAGAGACATAATTTGTCATGAGCCCCTGCTAATGCAGGGGCTCATGAAAATGTATGCCTCTTGCAGATGGTACACGCTGGCTGAGTGGCTGTTCTGTTTGAACCAAAAAGCTTAAATTCAGCTTTCTGGGAGTTTGAAACAGCTGAATCAGCCTCTATAGGACTGAAGACTGTCATCCATGAAAATCATAGGCAAGCGCACACATGTACAAATCAACTGACCTGCAAACAACCATCCAATAAACTAACTACACATTAAAAATAACCAACTAACCAACCAAGTGCTCACCATCCAAATAACCCACATACAACCAACAAACACATAGGGGAAATTTGGCAGGAGTCAATGAAAATATTGTGGCATTCTTAACCCATATCATCCTGAGGCTAAAAGCTTCAAATTTGTACACTGCCATATGCAAGTTACATTATAGTACTTATAGATAAGGATATAGACCAATGACTTTAGTTCAAGGGTGGTGCCAGAATAGCTTGGCGCCTAGAGACGCCAAGCTATTCTGGCACTACCCTTGTTACTACTTTAGCCAAACTTATTTCACACACAGGTGTATTCCGAATGATAAGGGTTAAAAGCATTTTTGCCACTTCTCCGCTGTAGTTATTACTAAAGAAAGGTTTTGACTGTTGTTGTATATATATATACATTTCCACACGCAAGACTTTCAAATCACAGACTCCCATTTTTCTGTCAGCCATCCTCTATGCAACCACTCACTCACATGATTATCAACAGACGTTATGAATTCAGAAGCAAGTCAAAATCGTGCTCATTTCAATAAAGCATGTTTTTCTGGGCTTTTATTTAATCCATTGTTGTCATTTTGATCTGCTTCTGATTTCCAGAAATCATTTATTCTGACCTCTTTCTTCTCCAGGAGAGATATGGAGGTGCCAGCTCTGCCAGCTCTAGCAGTGCGCCCCACTCGATGGATGTACGTCTTGATGTATGGAGGGTGATCATACGATATCACACACTTCACGTTTTCCACGTCCATGCCACGGGCCATGGCATCCGAACACACAAGCCTGGGAAAAAGTATGAAAAGTGAGGGAAAGGTCCTCAGGCTGACATTGGCTATCGTTGGCCTGTGCATGGCTGTGCACAGGTTATCAATGGCCGATGTTGTCCAAAGGGAATGGTTCGATAAATGCAAAAATGTTCACAAACATTTCTGCAATTCTGAACTAAATGGTCTCTCCTTTTATGGCTAAACACAATAATCTGATCCAGTTTATGTCAGTTAAAATGTGCCACACAATTAATATGAGACAAATGAAGTTAGTGTGTGAGGTACATGTATAGTCATGCACTTTAAAAATGTGACAAAACGAATGCCATTAACCCTTATTCAGAATACACCAGTGTATGAAATAAGTTTGACTAAAATAGTTCAAGGGTAGTGCCAGAATAGCTTGACGCCTCTAGGCGCCAAGCTATTCTGGCACAGCCCTTGAACTAAAGCCATTGGTCGATATCCTTATCTGTAAGTACTATAATGTAGCTTGGATAATTATGGCAGTGTACAAATTTGAAGCTTTTAGCCTCAGTATGATATGGGTCAATTACACAAAGAAGTAGAATTTTTTTTTTTTTTTTTTAACGTTAGCCCCCTTCCGTAGCAGTGGGCACAATTTCAGTCCCTTGTAAATTCAAAGCCCAAGAACCCCAACTGTCCAACGAACACTGACACAACCTAAAGGCAGCAAGAGGCATAGAACCTCATGAGCCCCCGCGACTGCGGGGGCTCATGAGGCTCTATGCCTCTTGCAGATGGGTGGTTCTGGTGTCCTAGCAGTCTAGAGGTTAAACCTTGGCACAGAATAATTTTTAAAATATATATGGACATCAGCAGATATAACTGAACAAATCTCATGTTTTTAAAGTGAACAACTGAGCAGACATGCTACATACTTCTAATGTGAGATGTACCTCCTATATATGGGTACACAGCAAATGAAGTTAGCATCCACGCGATGTTAGGTTTCATTCAACACGTCACATACAGAATGCCACAAACGAAGTTTGCAGTCCAGACATTAGCGCATGCGCAGTAGGGGGGATGTTTGACATTTTATGATCACTTGCAATGTGCACAACATGAGTGGAATGTCTCAGAACTTACAAATCAATTTTGCCACTGGAGAATTTTTTCAGGATCTTTTTGCGACGGTCACCCTGCAGGCGTGATGAGAACTCGCACACCTTGATATCGCCAAACATCTTGGCCAGCAAGTACAGCCTGAAATCACAATGCCATCGAACAGTCAATTCTCCCAACAATAGAACCCTTTTTATCCTGATACACCCACAGCTTTAAAAAAAATTGACTGATAGTTCAAGGGTGGTGCCAGCATAGCGCTGTGCCAAGCTATGCTAGCACCACCCTTGAACTAAAACAGTTGATCTAGATCTACTAATCAGTAATGCAGCCTTCATAGGACAGTGAGCAAATTTTACAAAACCAGCCTCAGGATGTAATGGGTTATGAGATCAGAGTGGGACACAGATAGGCAGCTGAAGCATAGTGCCATGCTACCTGTAACTCAAGGGTAGAGCCTACTGAAAAGGACTGGGAAAACTGGCATCTATCAGTGCCAGACAGCAGGTTAACTACATCGTACCTCTGTGTTAGGCTGTTTATAAATCATCATCCGTTGGTACTGACAGCAAGAAAGCTGTCAGGTAAGTTATACATAGGGCAACATAGTCACTCTTCCATCTCAATCCATCTGCGAGAGAGAAGCTGCAGGGCTCACAAGAATAAGTGCATCTTTCTAGCTGATATAAGCTTCACTATCAGCCTGAGACTGGGGAAAGTCAGCCAAGGTAAATATACCGACTTCCATTAAAAACGCGAAAAGTGTAAGTGTACCCGCAAACAAAGAGCCACCCTGACAGCAAAACAAGAAAATTTTATTTGTTGCTTACTTAGATGTTCAGCCTACTGTCTGAGCTACCTTCACACAAAAATTGGATGAGTTATCGCCCATGGCTACCTTGGAGGACACAGGGTTTCATTAGTGGTGAAAATAAGCAAAACTGGACACACTCTGTGAAGCAAGTTTCCTGTGATATGTTTTAACACACAAGTTGTGTGGATTGCTTATGATGTTATTAACTGCCTCAAACAAAATTTGACTCGAAAAATTCATTAGAGAACCAGAACTTCTGGTGCACATCATTTTCTTAATAAATCTTATTTGATTTAATGTGAATTACTTTCAAACCATTTTTTAGGCTCCAGTGACTGACAGAGATAAAGAACACACCCATATCCATTTGATCAGGTAAATTTGGGCTAACCTAAAAATAATGCACTTTTGATTTTCATGTTTGTGGGTCATGTTGATTATTTAGGTGCCTTTGACAAATGAAAAGTAGGTCAAGATCAAACAGGCCGGATTTTCATGCACACGGACCCTAGTGACACTGTACATTGGTTGGCTTTCAGCTGTGCCCTATGCAGATGCTCCCCATTTCACTTTCAATATCCTGTGATGGTAGTGTCACTGATGATGTCATTAAGTCATCGATGTGCGATTTTTAAGACTAAACATTCTATTTGCACACGTCATAAAACACTCTTCATAACATTTTTTAATAAATTACGTCAAAATAACCCGGATTAAAAGCATATTTATGAAGAAAAGCGCTATGGTGAAAAATTCGCGTTTTTAATGCAAGTCAGTATACATTTAACAAGAAAGGCAAAGCCATTATGGCTCACATGTATGACCGAACTACATGTGTGTGACCTTTGTGACAATAAGTATAGGGTTGCTTCTTTATCAGCAAAATCCACGTTTTCTCAAAACTGAACTAATTTAAGCATTTTTCACACATCTGTCAACCCCCATGACCCTTCACCTTCGCACGGTGCGTCGACTAAATTAGTATGCATAGAAAAGTCTTATCATCAGCTACCTTTGTGCCAAATTTGATTGAAAAGTTTGCAAAAATATTGATAATAACTACAATTCTATCAATTTATACACATTTGCCGACCTTTTGTGACCCTTGACCTTTTCGAGGTGTCCTTCAAATTAGTATGCATAGATAGGTCTTACCATCATGTATCTTTGTGCCAAGTTTGGGTTTGAAGTTGTGAGTAGCATTTAAGAAAAAATACATTTTGTCAAAATATAGCTATTTTGGATCTATTTCCTGATCCCCTGTGACCTTGACCTTTGTGAGAGGTCACTCAAATTGGTATGTTTAGAAAGGTCTTGCCACAAAGTATCCTTGGGCAAAGTTTGAAGACCGAGGCTTGAATAGGATCTGAGAAAATGCCAACGTTAAAGTTTACCACGGATGACGCCGGACAGATGACCCCTGGCACAAAACATAGACTCACTTCTGCTTCGCACGTGAGCCCCCAAAAGTAATTAGCCCTTCGCTGTTGGTAGCACTGTTTTGTAGAGATGATTCCTGCAGGAATCATCATGACAAAATGTACTACCTGCAGCCAGAGGGTTAAGAATTATAAGGGAGGTTTGCATTGCAAGATATAATGATGATCGATCTATTCACCTGTGGGTGGACTCCACACTGTTGGTGAAGCAGAGAACATGGCGAAATTTCAGGTTGTGTAGAAAATGGAGCACAACCAGGGGTTTCTCTGCAGCACTGCTCTCCACAAAATATTCCTGCGAGGAATATGAAAGTAAACATAGCTTCTGAACAACTTTCTTGTTAGTTAGTCACTTTATAAAAATTATAAACCATTAACCCGTTCAGTGTCAGTCAAAATAAAAAAATAAAAAAAATACATGGTATTTATATGGCGCATTTCTCATATTTATAATATAACTCAATGAGCAGGTGAAAACAACACACACACACACATACACAGAGTCTGCAGGGGGTAGAGATTACACGAAAGTCTGCGAGAAAAATTAAGTTTTTAACTTTGCTTTAAACTGCATAAGGGTGGAGGCATTTCTCAGCTCAGTCGGTAAGGAATTGCAAATTAAAGGAGCAGTACATCTGAAAGAGCGTTTACCAGCAGATTTGAGATGGAACTTTGAGAAGTTTCTCTACCGATGAGCGCAGTGAGCGAGAGGGCTGGTAAGTAATTAGACTGGAGGAAAGGTATGACGAAAGACTGCCATCAAAGTGGCGGTATCCAAGGGTTGCTTTCTTAAACTTGATGCGGGATTGGATTGGAAGCCAGTGAAGGTCTTTCAGTATAGGGGTTATGTGGTCTTGTTTTTGCATGCGATTCACAAGCCTTGTGGCATTATTTGAACTCACTGAAGATGTCTAATCTGCTCAGATGGAAGACCAAAAAGCAGAGAATTGCAGTAGTCAAGACGGCTCGTGACTAAAGCATTCACTAATTTTGCAGTGGCAGATTCAGAAAGACTGTGTCGGACAGAGGCGATGAGTCTCAGAGAGTATGAAGCACCACAACAGATTTCACTTGACGTGATCCTGCATACTCAAAGTCTTATTGAGTTTGACACCAAGATATTTAACCGAAGACTGAAATGGAATATCAGTGTCATCTATGCATAAAGACTCCGTGTGAATTTGTTGAAGCCAGGATGCTGAGCCAACGGCCAGTAACTCTGTTTTTTTCTGGGTTCAGACTGTGTTCCTGCAATCTTTGTTAATTCAACACCAAAATAACATAGCTGTCCTAGGGACATGGATTCAAAGTGGTGTCAGCAAGAGGCATAGGTCCCATGAGCCCCCTGCATATGTGAAGGCTCATGAGGATCTATACCTTTTGCACTTGGGTGTTCAAATTTTCTCAGCACTGAACGGTTGATTGATTGATTGTACATTGCTTAACGTCCCGACAGCAACAAGGTTTTCTCAGGACGTGACTGCACTGCTTGTGAAAAAAAAAACAAAAAAAAAAACTAAACAGAACATTGACTGTATGTCGCCAGCCGGTCAAATACGTTAAATAAACCTAACACATGGGGCCTAAATAAAACTAAGACCATTTAGCAACACACATCCATTATCAAGAGCTACAGGCAGTGCAGGCAGTAGGGAGAGTTTTAGAAAGGCAAATACAGGTGAATGGACAAAGGGTAGACAGAAACACATGCCCCAGAATAGAGAGAAAAACCCACCCTGTGGGGCTGACCAGGGTGACCCTGGGAACTAAAAAATACTTAACCCCACCCAAGTCCCCCAGGGCAGACCTGGGTGGGGGAGCACTGAACGGGTTAAGGGGGAGCTTTAGACTGCCATCCCTGGAATAGGCATGTCACCAGAGAGAAGCACCAACTGAACTGCACAGTTCTTTTTGTTTTCTGTTGATATTTCAATCAATTTTGCTTTCTAAGTAAACAGCTGTGCGAGAAATATGTGGTACAGAAAACTCTCAGCATAAGATTCTAAGGGTATATCAATAAAATAGAAAAATATATTCTCCAAGGCCCATTCAGCTGCGATGAAGATACTCACAAACCAGATAGGTGAGGCTAGCGCTGGCAGAATTGTATACAGACCAAGGGAAATTACTCAGCGCTGGACAGACAAACAGTTAGATCCCCTGCTCCCGCCTATCAGGCACCCAATCGCCAGCCCACAGAGAAATACACAAGTACAGAGCAAGACGATCATCTACATCTATAGAGATGATCGTCTTGCTCTATACTTGTGTATTTCTCTGTGGGCTGGCGGTTGGGTGCCTGATAGGTGGGGGCAGGGAATCTGTTTGTCTGTCCAGCGCCGAGTAATTCCCCTTGGTCTGTATACAGCTGCGATGAAGTACTGAAAGTCTACTGTTCACCTAAAATAGTAAATTAATTTGGGGGGGCCCATTCAGTTATGATGAAGTAATGAATGTACACTGTGCAAATCTAAACGGCAAAGGTATAGATATGAAC
Organism: Semisulcospira habei; assembly: GCA_036245525.1. Classification (NCBI taxonomy): domain Eukaryota; kingdom Metazoa; phylum Mollusca; class Gastropoda; family Semisulcospiridae; genus Semisulcospira; species Semisulcospira habei. The sequence goes on along the minus strand of BTPG01000006.1, from coordinate 22,279,437 downwards.
CCAATATATGTAGCCATAAGAAAGACATTATCATAGCCTGTGCTGGTCTGTTGTTTTGGACTATATGGCCTAGACAAGTACGGTCCAAAATTACAGACTAGAACACTCACATTTAACTTACCGTCAGTCCCTCTGGCGTTGTGTATTTGCCAACAAAGCTTCCTCCCTCTGGTTTTGTCGACTCCTCTATGTAGGAAAAAAAATGTGTAGGATTACCAAGTCACAGATTTTAATGCACTTACACAAGTTAACTAGTTCACATTCAACAATGACTGAACCCATACAGCTGCGATGCACTACAGCAGGAGATGGATTGACTATGATAATTTAAGGGTAGTGCCAGATTAGCTTGGCGCCTTCAGGCGCCAAGCTAATCTGGCACTACCCTTGAATTATCATGGTCAATCCATCTCCTGCAACTGGTACATAGTCATTAGGTGACACCTCTAAAATTTGGAAAATGCAGCCGTTGTGTTAAATGGGTTTAGCAACTTTAGGAGGTGACAAGATTAACTCATTCATGGTAAGCTGCATCTGGATACGCAGCTTTATGCTGCATATCTGGATGCGGATCACAATGAAGGAGTTAAGACTGTGTATCAGTTGTGGTAAAAAAAAAAGAATATGCCATGATAGTTCAAGCAAAGTGTCAGATTAGCTTGGTGCTTTTACAGGTGCCAAGTTTATCTGCCAGTTCCCTTGAATTAGAATCTTACTCCTAGGTATTTTAAGGGTAAACTACTGATTTACGACAAGAGAAATTGAGAAAATGTTCCATTATCTGAATACAAAAAAAAAAAAAAAAAAAAGGGGGATCAAAATGTGCATTTTTTGTCCTACTTCTGATTTCTGAATGTCTGTTTGATATAAACCCGAGTACAGCACCATCGCAAGCACAAAAAAGGTTTCTGCCTGCCTCACTTGTCACAAACGTCGTACCTCCTGCACCCCCTTCCTCTTTTTCCTCCTTTTTTATTTTATTTTCCTGCATATCTGGCTCTACATGCGGCTGTGTCTCAGAGACAATGGATGTGAGCAGACGTGGCATGAAGAGGTTCAGCTGCTGCAGTTTTTCAGGGTTGTGAGACAAAGTGGCAGAGAAAAGCAACTTCTGCAGCTGTGGAAGTGATAAGAAAAAAAATTCTTTAGGAAAACAAGATATATGTGTGCTAGTGCTAGTCTGTATGTTTAGGCCTTATGGCCTAGAACTGTAAAGTCTAAAATCACGAACCAACACATACATCATGCATTACACCAAACAAAATTAATGAACTTTTAATCAAAATTGGATAAATTGCCATCAAACGCACACAACTTTACAGTAAACCAGTCAAACCCAAAGTGAATCTTCCAGCGCAAATCCACCCAGGCAGGAATCCACTCCTTGTAAATTTGTGCTGAAATGACTCTACCCCTTTTTAGAAGTAAATGTATACTGTGTCCTTTTAATTAATTTAAATACACGCAACGTAAATCCTCAGGTTTGAATCCACCCAGCCAAGAACTCTAGGTGGAACACATGCAGTACAAACTTACACAGATTCACACCTGGGTGGATTCGTGCTGGCTAGATTTTCACTAGGTAGATTCACATTGGTAGATTGCCTAAATGTAGCGAGATGACCCTTTACACATCAACAAGAGTCTACTAAAAAAGAAAAATTAATTTTTCTCTAAAATGTATTTTTTTGAAAAATACTTACCGATGACATTACTAACTGGAATCTTTGCTTAGCATGTCAATTTTAGCCCCAAAAACTTACTGTGATGCCCCTGGTGTACCATTGCCAGGGCACTCCCGAGTGGCCTCCCGTACTACCGTAACCGGTGGCGCACTCACCCTTACTCGCCAGTATCTGAGCCTTAGCTCTAAGCGGGGTAGGAGGGAGGGACGTTTGAGTAATGTCATCGGTAAGTATTTTTCGAAAAAATACATTTTAGAGAAAAATTAATTTATTTTCTCAAAATCATTACTGATGACATTACTAACTGGAATTGCGAATAGGAGGCGGGTGCCGCCCGCTTAGAACACCTCCCATTGCCGGCGCTGAGTGCGCAGTATCGAGGCCTTTCCCTATGCGCCCACTCCCGACAATTTTAGCTAGGCGAACCTAAGGCGCTGGGAGGGAGTGCTGCGCCGGCGAGATGACCTCCGCCAGGCCCAGGTTGATGCGCTGGCCGGATAGATCTCGTAGGTAAAGGAGGTCGAGAGTAGACTCGATCCGCCAACCCACGGTCGCCACAGTATCCCTCTCTGCCTCGTATCGGACAACCAATGCTCTCTGCCACTGTTTAGACTTCCTGCCTGAAGGTCTGGATGCACATGGTTAGGCTTGCTCCGGCCGAGCTCTTGTGTGGGGACCGAATCACCAATCGGAGCCAGCAGGAGATTATATGTGCTGAAATGCCTCGTCTGCCTGGAGCCAAGGGCAGGAACGGCGCGAGCATCCTAGTCGTAGCGGCTTAGAACTGTGCAGGCACACTTAAGGGCCTTGAAGGTCCTGTGGCCGGAGTACCGTGTCTGATCCGTCGCCATGAGGGTCAGACGATGACGACTTGTGGGGCTGTCACCGGAGAGCGGTTCCTTGCTGAGAAGGCAGTGTCCGTAAGCAGCAGGTCCTCCATTGGCGACATAAAGGATGTACTGAAGGCATGTAACTCACTGACCGGAGCTGTGGCAAGTGCAACCAGAAGCAGGTCTCCTGGTAATGTCTTCCAAGCACTAATGGAAGAAGCTCGAACCCTCACGTAGGGCCAGGTGAGCACCCAGGGGAAGTCCCAGCGCGGCACCAACTAAATAAGGTCTGCTGCTGCAGATCAAAAGGACATCTGATCTGCCAAGTTGTAGCACGCTCCCGGGCGTGACCGTCCCAGGCTTCAGAAGAGTCTGCCCTCATCGCCAGGTAAACCCAGGAGGGGACGGCGTTAAGTTCCGGCAGAAGAACCGTCCCATGAAGAAGCGGCCAACTGGGTTGGTAAGGTCCGAGGAAAAAAACCGCTCCATGGCGCACCAAGCCTGGAGAATGCCCACTTACCTTCGTAGACATAACGAGAGATTCTCCTCCTGGCTGTAGAGCTCGCTTCCACCATAGCCCCCGCAAAGCCTCTAGCAGAGAGGGATTGCCGGACAATCACGCGTATGACCTCAGAACCTCTGGGCACGGGGGGAACAGCCGTTGCCTTGGCTGCTTGAGCACCATACTCGTCGCGGATGGCACCTGCGAAGGGTCCGTCGCAAGAACAAGAAGCGCAGTCCAACTCTTGGACCAGCTGAATGGCGCCAGTAGTCTCAGAACCGTAGGAGACGCACAGGGGAAGCCTGTAGTTCGATCCTTGACGAATGGACAGACCAACGGCGATTCTCCATGGCGAGCAGGGTAGCTTGAAGATATCTGGCCGTAGCGACCACTCCAAGTGCAACCTGGCCTCGAAGAGCCCTAGCACATCCCTTGTGTACGTTCACAAGAAACCAGCCGCAGCACTTCATCTCCAACCAGTTGAAGTGTCTGCCTTGGGAAAGACGATCCGCCGCCGTGCTAGCAGGCCTAACAGTCAACCCGAATGTAAGGCTCTGAGTGATGCTCCTACTCTGTACTGATCCCGTCCTACTGGAAGTCCGACTCGAACAGGGCGGCCAAGAATTCCAAACCTCGTTGGAACCCACTTAGGACCTGCCAAATGTTTGCCAACTGGTTCCATAACAGTCGGTCATCCAGCTGTAAAGAAGTCCTGGAGACGCACCGCTGTCCTCAGCGCTCTGTCTCCATCATGTCATGACGCCGAAAGAACTTGTTCAGGACCGAAAATCGGCCGCCATTCGAAAGGCTTGGGTACAAGCAAGAATCGACTGTACTGCCGTGGAGTTGGAACGCAGAACCACCTCTATGGTATACTGGACAAAACACTGTCCATGAACCAACAGATTGTCACAACACCAGTCGCACAGCCTACATGGAGCTCCATCGCATTTCTTCTATCAGACGATATTTGACCATCGAAGCCACAAAAATCTGTGCATTTGTTCTTTCCAAGCTGGACTATTGTAATTCACTGTATGCAAGTTGTCCCAAATATCAGATTGACAGGCTTCAACAAGTTCAGAATTCTGCTGCGAGGCTCGTCACCAAAAAGCGCAAAACTGATCATATTACACCTGTACTTAAATCCCTCCACTGGCTTCCTGTGGCTACAAGAATTCAGTATAAACTTTCTTCTGTCTGCTTCAGCTGCATTTCCACATCAAGCCCCCTGTACCTGTCCTCTCTCCTGTAGCTGTACACTCCCTCAAGACAACTCGGATCCTCAGCTGACAGCCGCATTTTGCGTGTACCTTTTGTCCGTAACAAGTCTTTTGGCCAGCGGTCTTTTTCATATCTTGGGCCGCTGTACTGGAACGAACTCCCCTCCCATGTCCGTCACAGTGCTTCAAAAGACGTTTTTAAATCTGCGCTAAAAACACACCTTTTCCAACTCCATTACCCCACTGATTAATCATTGACTGTTGAGGATTCTGTTGTAGTTTTGCTGTGGTGCCTGGAATGTGTGTGTGTGTGTGTGTGCGTGTAATATTGTGTACAGTTTTTTGTAATTGTATTTTTAAAAAAAAAAATTTTAATTTATTTTTATTTTTTTAAATTTGTAAGGCGCCTAGAGCTCTACCTGAGGTTAGGTGCCATAGAAATCATTATTATTATTATTATTGTTACTGTAAGGTCCTGCAACGCTGTCGCCATGTCCAATCTCCCAGTACTTGCGTCCCCAGGACGCGTGCTTCCACAGCGTTGTCTGTAAACAGCTGTCGCCCAGCAAAACAGCTGTCGCCCTGCAAAAGCTGTGAACTGATCCAAAGCCCCGGTAGGGGGCCCAGGGGGGGCATAGCCCCCCCCCCCCCCCCCCCCCCCCCCCGGGAAAGAAAAAAATCGACATTTTTCATTTTTAGAGGTATATATTCTGGCTTCTTGTGAGAGATAGCACACAGAAAAGGCTCAAATTTGACTACATGCATACTCAAGATTACAGAGTAAAATTCATTTTTCTTTAAAAGGTATTTTTTCGAAAAATACTTACCGATGACATGACTACCAGGAGTGTCCACTCCTTGCTCAATTCTAGCCTAAGAACCCGTTGTGTAAACACAACCCGGGAGGCACTCGGGGAACCCCCAGAGGGACCGAGAGTTGTCTCCCGCTCCTACTCACCAGCCCTATTCACCTGTGAACTCCAGTCACGAAATTAGGCTCACCAGCGGCAAGCGGGGCAGGTGGGAGGGTCCTTCGAGTCATGTCATCGGTAAGTATTTTTCGAAAAAATACCTTTTAAAGAAAAATGAATTTGTTTCTTCAAAAACATTACCGATGACATGACTACCAGGAGAATGCCGAACAGGAGGAGGGTGCCGCACCCCCAGATGGTTTTCTCTAGGCTCATGGCCCCCTCCTCTCTTCCGACACTCTGCACTCCCTAATAGGTGCATACCTACGGCGCCTGTGGCGCCGGGAGGGAGTGTTGTGCCGCCGTGACGTCCCCCACCAAGGCGAGGTTGTCTCGCTGCCCTGCCAGATCCCGTAGATAGAAGCGGGCGAAAGTCGATTCTGATCGCCAGCCCACCGCAGCCACGATGTCCTTGACAGCGCAGTTCCTGTCGAAGGCTATGCTCGAGGCCATGGCCCGTACTTCGTGCGCCCGAATCTTTAGGCTCTTCGCTCCCTGAGGGGAGAGATCGACATATGCTGAGCGAATCACCCAGCGAAGCCAGGAAGAGACTGTCTGTGCCGTAATGTCGTTTCTTCCTGTTTTTAAAGGAAGGAAGAGGCGAGAGCGTCCCCTCCGGACGGCTCTGGTTCGCCGCAAGTACACTCTGAGGGCTCGTACAGGATCTTGTTGCCTGGTCTCACTGGGGAAGTCTTTCCCGCGTAACGGTCGTAAGGTGATAACCTGTGGCGCCGTCAGTGGAGACCTAGTCTTGGCAATGAAGGCAGGGTCGGTCACCAGTTGGACCGAGTGGTCAGCTCGAAATTGCAGGCATGTAGGCCGGACTGATAGAGCGTGTATCTCACTTACTCGTGCCGCGGTGGCAAGCGCCAGCAGGAAGCAGGTCTTCCGCGTCACATCCGCAAGCCTGGCCAACGGTAGTGGTTCGAAACGTGGTGAGTTTAGCCAGGTAAGAACCCATGGTAAATCCCAGCGGGGCAGAAGAGAGTGAGAGGCAGGCCTTTGTAGTCCGAAGTGTGACATAAGATCTGCCAGGTCCTTACACGCGCCGGGGTCCGCGCGGCCGAGGTGCCGGTAGGTGTCGGCAATCATCGAGAGATATCCCCGAATGGTAATAGGGGCCAGTCCTTGGTCTTCGAAGAGCCAGAGGAAGAAGTCCGCAAGTTGGGGGTTTGTCAGTTCGGTGGGGGAGAGACGACGGTCGCTGCACCAGGTACAGAGTACCCTTCATTTCCCCTCATAGATACGTCTAGTCGAGGGCTTGCGAGCTGTAGCGATCGCGTCCACTGCAGCACCCGAGAAACCTCTAGCTGAGAGGGCTTGCCGCACAACCTCCAGGCGTGTAGCAGTAAGCGTTCCGGACAGGGGTGGAACAGTGCCTGGCGTGGCTGCTTGAGCATAGTGCGGGGCGTGGGGAGCAGTAGCGGAGGGTGCGTGGCGAGGCTGATCAGGTCGGTGGACCAGGAACGAGTCCAAGCGAACGGGGCGACCAGGAGCAGGATCGCATTGGTTCCTCGCAGCTTTAGGAGGACTTTGGGGACAAGGACTGTCGGGGGAAGGCGTACGCTATGAGTCCGTCCCAGGGAATGGATAAGGCGTCGACCGCCCAAGCCAGGGGATCCGGTACTGGGGAAACGAAGAGGGGAAGCTGGTGATTCCACCTCGTGGCGAACAGGTCCACCATCGGGGTCTCCCAGTGAGAGCAAATCATCCGGAAAATGTCCTGGCGTAGCGTCTATTCCGTGTGAATGAGCTGTCCTCGGCGAGAAAGGGAGTCCGCTAAGACGTTCAGGCGACCGGGAATATGGCGAGCGCTGAGAGTCAGATCGCGGTCCTCGCACCATCGCATCAATCGGAAGAGTAGCATGCATAGATCGGGTGAATGAGTTCCTCCCTGCTTCTGTATATACGCTACCACTGTCGAGTTGTCCGAAAGGACGAGAAGATGCTGGTGTCTGAGCTGCTCTTCCCAAACGATGATGGCCTGCCACACCGCTTGCAGTTCCAACCAGTTGCTGTGTTTGTCCGCGAACTCCGGAGGCCAGAGGCCGGACGTCGTGGTGAACTGAGGAAGCAGGTGGGCTCCCCAACCAGCCCGACTCGCGTCGACACACAGGGAGAGGTGCGGGGATGGGGAGGAAATGGGGACCCCCAGAGCCAACCAGGCTCTGTCGGTCCACCGTAAAAGGTGGGGGCGTACCAACGGGGACACGGGGACGTTCGTGGTCAAGTCGCCCGAGGAGGGACGCCAGAGCAGTAGGAGATGAAGTTGTAGCGGTCGGGAGTAGAGACGCCCGAGGGGGATAAGATCCGCCGCTGCGTTGATCAGGCCCAGAAGCTGAAGCCAGACCCTGGCGGGGGCTGCCTGTTGCTGATCTATCAACGCGGCGAGAGCGGACAACTTCACAATCCGTTTCTCTGGCAAAAGTACCCTGTTGCGGTCCGTGACAAACTCCATGCCTAAATGGATGAAGTGGCGCGCCGGAGTGAAGTCCGACTTCCCGGTGTTGACCAGGAAACCCAACCGGTAAAGCAGCTGTAAAAGAGCGTCCCTGTCCGCCGCCAGCGCGGTCTCCTCCTGATTTCTCAAAAGAAGGTCGTCGAGATAATTCGAGGTCGGACTTGACGACGACTGCCTCGCCTTGGCCACTACAGCATCCATGATGCGGGTGAAGGCCCAAGGGCTGAGGTTGAGACCGAACGGCAGGGCGCGAAACTGGTAAATCACTCCTTCGAACGCGAAGCGCAGGTACTTCCTGGCCGAAGCGTGCATGGGGACATGTAGGTAGGCGTCGGACAGGTCTAAACTGACCGCGTAGTCCATGGGTTGCACCGCCGCACGAAGAGCCCTGGTCGTCTCCATCCGAAAGGAAGGGGCCGCGATGAAGGCGTTCAGCGCCGACAGATCTATGACTGGCCGCCACTTGCCGCCGGGTTTGGGGACCACAAACAGTCGGCTGTAAAAGGCGGGCGAGTCCGGACGCTGCACTATCTCTGTGGCCTCCTTTGAAAGGAGAGCCGCGACTTCTCCTCGCAGAGCGGCGGCCTTGAGGGCGTCGGACGGAACCTCTGTCCAAAGAGGAATGGAGCGCAAGGGCGGAGGAGAGCGGAACGAGATCCGTAATCCTCTGGTGACTACGTCCAAAACCCAGGGCTCGTCTCGAAACAGCGAGCGCCACTCCTCGCTGAATCGTGCTAGCCTCCCGCCGACTGGAGCCCTGACGACGGTCGGCGGGGGCGGAAATGGGGACAAGTCAGGTGGCCCGCCCGCGCCCAGGGCGACGGGCGGGACGGGGCCAGGCGGGGGCAGGGGCGTTAGCTGGGCCAGGGCGACGGAAGGACGGGCGACGGCGCAGCGCAGCTCGTGGTGGGGCAGACGGGTCCGCGGTGACACGTTTCCGGGCCCGCAAGGAGCGCCCCAGGGCTGTGCGGGCGGGAGGAAAGCGCTGCTTGACAGTCTTGCGAGGCCAACGGTCGGAGTTGGAGTCCTTCACCGTCTGCCAAGTATCCCCGAAGAGCAGAGACCCTCCCAGAGGGGCCCGACGTAGCTGAGTACTCAGGTCGACCGGCATACCACTGCAAGCTTGTAGGACGGCGTCTCGTCGCATGAGGTCGCAGTTAGCCGCAGCCGCCATCGCATTGACCGATGAGTGATAAGCAGCGCGGTTCCCAGCCTCCGCCATGAGTAGTAGGTCTCCCAGGAGGGGAGACAAAGCAGGTTGCCAAGCTTCCTCGAGACGTCGGATGAAAGCCTGAGTCAGCAAGTCCAAGAAACCGGAGCAGGCGAGCGTGTTCCGGACCAGCGACGCCGTCCTATCCAGTCCCCGTGGGAAGGACCGTTTCAACATAGAAGCCCCTCCGGCTTGCATCAGAGCGGCGGGATCCACTGGAGGAAGCGGGCAGAGGAACGACTGCGAATGGCCGGCGTACCAGTCCTGCTGAAAAGCGATGTCCAGAGCGGAAGGCCATCTCCCGTCCGCGAAGAAGTCCGAGTTCCGAGTCTCCGCATGCAGGTGAGACGAGAAGGCGTCCCGCAGATCCACAAAACTAGCCGGCTGTGGGAGGGACTTGAACCTCTTAACCGTCCTATCCGCGTCCACGAAGGCGGAAATCTTCCTCTTCACAGGAGGTGAAGCTGGGCAAACATCCTCCGGTAAGGCGGCGGCGATCAGCTTGGCTGCTCCGTCCAGTGCCAGCCGCGTGTCCATCCGGGAAGAAGAGACCTGTCTGACGGAAGCCGACACACTGGAGGCCGAAGAGGGAGAAGCTGAAGAACGGCTAAGACCTCCAAGTAACCAGTCCGAAGCATCCTCCGGTGCCAAACTGAGGGTGTCGAAGTCCCGCTGTCCGGAAACCGGCGACCGAAAAGGGCAACGAGGGCTCCGAGGCCGGGAATCCCGTCGGAGAACCGCAGCGGACGAAGACTCCCTCCGCAGTGGAGAGCGGTAGTCTGAACGATGCGGAGAGGACCTCCTGCGAGCCGAAGGCGGATCCCGACGAGGAGAACGGCTGCGACGAGATGGAACGGAGCGGACAGTACGAGGAGGGGGGGAAGTGGCCGGTCGCTGGGAAGAGGGACGGGACGAGTGGGGGTCCAACCGAGAGGGGGGATGCGAAGAAGGTGAAAACCGTCTGCGGCGAGGTGAGTCCCGGTGCGACGAGCGATGAGGCGAGAAGTTCCTCCTACGATCGTGCGAAGGAGAGCGGAAACGTCGAGCAGAACCCCTGTACCTACGTTCTTCCCAACCAGGAGGCTCCGGACGAGTGCAATGATGTCTCTCTGAACCAGGCTCTTGGGAGAGGCGGGTTACTGGCCGGCCAGGGGACCTCCCGCGGGATCCCGGCGGCTTCCTCAGAGACGAGTGGGGAACGACGGTGGAGGAGGGACGCCACGAGCGTCCCACCAAACCAGGCTCTTGGGAGAGGCGGGTTCTTTCCACCAAATGTGTACGGGCGCGCTCTCGAACGGAGGCGGTCTTGACGGTCGAACTCCCACTCCGTGCACTAGTCCCTTGATTACTCAGTGGCGTTATCTGCGTCGGATCCCGTTGGTCTCGCACATCCGGTGCCGGGGGCACAGCGGAAGGCGTCTCGGAAATCTTCAAGGTACCCGCGAGGGTAGAAGGCTCTCTCCTATAAAAGTTCCAGAGATTAGACCACCGCAGTTCCGGCCATGTAGCACAGACGTCACACGTATGGTCGGACGCACACCCAGCGCAGGGGAGACAGACTGCATGTTTATCCGACGGCCACTGGAAGCCTCCGCATTTTGTGCATGTCATCAGTAAGCCACTGCAACACACAAAACATGAAGGCACTCGGCAAGCGTCCACCAATCACCCCGTTAAGCTTTAGGCCCCCAAGCTACTGTGGTGTTATGCACCCGATTAACCAACGTACGGTCACCTGCCATCAACATTTAATTAAAACTACGGCGGAGGGAAAACAAACCCTGCCGGGACAGGTGAGTATCCAAGCCTTCGTCATAACGAGGGGTGTCTAAACCGAAAGCCGAAAAACGTTAGGTGTGGCCGAGATACAGTAACTTGACTCACCGCTCGCATCTGGTAATGGCGCGAAATCCCGCCAAAACCGGCGCCAACATTCTTCAGCTAATCAGGCCACCAAACAGAGGTCCAAAAACCCCAAACGAGGGAGAAGCGACGCAAAAAGCAAGCTGCTCATGCCTGTGCCCCGCCCGGGCAACCAGCCGAGGGCCCTCTAACTACCTTACCTGTCAGTCGGAGAGGTACGAGAAGGAGAAAGCTCCATGACACCCGCAGCCCGACCGGCAAGCCAGAGAGGGAACCCTTGAACAAGACCGAAGCTGCAGTCGACCAACGTCGCACGCGCAGAATCCCAGGCCGGCGAAGACGAAGCAAGCAAAGCAGACCGACCCGGTCGACAAACTTCTAAGTCCAGAGGCTAGAGACAACACGTCTGAACGCGTGAGCCTAAGAAGCGTGACTGGAGTTCACAGGTGAATAGGGCTGGTGAGTAGGAGCGGGAGACAACTCTCGGTCCCTCTGGGGGTTCCCCGAGTGCCTCCCGGGTTGTGTTTACACAACGGGTTCTTAGGCTAGAATTGAGCAAGGAGTGGACACTCCTGGTAGTCATGTCATCGGTAATGTTTTTGAAGAAACAAATACATCATCAAAGGGTCTCCCCAGTTAATCACTCATGAAAAGCACCACTTGGTAGGCTATTGATCAGTATCACAATAGACTAACAAAGGCCGACACAGAGGACTGACCTTCCCGTGAACCGCCAAACGTTCAACATCGCTATCACCCACTGTAATCAAGTGATGAGTATTCTGTTTTCACAACCGGTTAAATGGTCTGTAGACCCCCAGGTATAAATTTTAGAGGGTACACAGACCACCATCTGAACATAATAGAGGGTCCGCAAATTTATTTAAAAAAAATTGCATCATCTGTATGTTCTTTAAAATAAATTAACTCATTTTGCTCTCTTATCTTTAAGTTTGTTGTGAGAGTGTCTGTGCGTCCTTTCTATGATACCGATTCTTTAACTGGTGAGCTATCGTGCAAAAGCCTGTATTTATTTGTATGATCATTTGATAATGTATTTTAACTGAGAATAATATAGCCTTTTCTGCTGAATGCAGATTGACAACCAAAGTCTGATTTGTCTAAACTCTCTTTCTTTCTCTCTCTTTCTTTCTCTCGCTCTCTCTTTCTTGTGTGTGTGTGTGTGTGTGTGTGTGTGTGTGTGTGCGTGCGTGCTTGTGTGTGTGTGGGTGAACTGATGTACTTAAAAGTTGGTTTCAAGCCATTTAACCCGAAAGACCTATTCCTCCAATGTTAGAGCTTTTGCCTAATAACTGTGTACCAGAAGATGGATCGACCATGATAAAAAAAAACCTGACAAACTTATTTCTGTTCTAATTGCTGGACTTGTTTTCTGAGTTTGCCTCCATGCATATTGCGCTTGTCATCCGTGTGCCATCGTGCTTTAGCCATGGAAATACACACAGCCATGAACTTGAAACTGCGTCGCAGCGGCGGTGCCACACACGGCCCAGGGGTATCATTTCTGGTACTGTCGCTTGTCGATGGAGACTTCGGTGTCGAAGTGGAACTTTCTTCTAAGCGATTATCAAGATCAGACGGTGGCGGACTGAAGAATCCGAAGCATTCCAGCTTCCTTTGCTTGTGCTCCGCCATTTACAACTTTGTTCAAGATCGAAAGTGAAACGCATCCCATAATAGTATGAATGGTGACGTAACAGCAAGTAACGTGTTTAAAATGTAGCACGCACTTTGTAATAACATGCTGACACCACACCGGGCGTAAACTTGCCCATCCAGTGTGACACTCGCATGGACCCCGAAGTCAGGGCGATTCTGAACACAGCCGCGACCAAGCGAGCGACTAAACTAACCAACTCGTCACTAAAAGTAGAACGACTGTCCGACCTTTGTTAGGGTACGCATGGTGGCATAACTGATGATGTGTCTCAGACGCAGATGCACTGAATTTTAGTGCCGTCTGACTACCCTTTAGTTGCATTCAGTACGTGATTTGAGTTTTAGTGCGCCAGAGACGCACAGACGCACTAAAACGGAAGCCCTGTGAGTAAGCCTTATACTTATATTGGGCAGTGCATACAATGTTACACTCGCGGGTGCCACGTTCAGTGATGAGAAAGTAAAAGCTGGACACGGACCTGAACTCGTCCTATTTTTAAACTCGGATCGAGACTTGGAGAAAATGTGTTTTGCGAATTTTTCTCGGAACTCTATTTCACTTCTCGGAAGTGATGCTACCTTTCTTCGGAAAATCGCGGATCTGAGGAGAGTTCTCCACACTGGTTGGTGTCCCGGGAAAGGCGGTCTGTCCCACAGCTGTCATCCGCACAACCCTGGAGCTGATGTCGAACTGCGTCTCCGCGGAAGAGTGGTCCCTGCCAGTCCGGTCTGATGATCTGCCGCTGTTCGCCACTGCGACTGCGTCGATGTCCCTGGAAAACGCCTCCGTCCAAGCTGTCATCCGAGAGAACCCGGTGCCGACGTCCACTGCGCCTCTGCTGCCACGCGAACCCTGCCAGCCTGGTCCCAAAACCTGCTGCTCCTTGCTGAAGCCCCTGAAGCCCGGCGTCGAACGAGGTCCGTTGCCGCAACATGCTTGAACTTGTCCGCCGATCCGGAGAAGAGGACAGGGATAGATGAGACATCATCACGAACACAGAGTCCAAACTGCGCCATCTCCCTGCGCCGTGAATGCTCCTTTGAACTTATCCACTCCTGTGTATGCAAGACGGGGGGTGTACAGTCCAAGAACCTCGGACGCGAGGTCCCTCCCCGTCTAGTCGGCCATTTCCACCGACTCCATCCATACCGCAGAGGCGGTTGTCAGTGCTGGTGGAGCGCTCTCTATGGCTCCACCCTTGAAGTAGGTACCCCGAAGGATACTCACTTGGCCCGATCTTGATCCAATCCTCCCTGTGTCTGCCAAATGGGGGTGTATTGTACCAGCGTCTGCTCTCAGCAGGAACCGCCCATCTATCGGCAAAGTACTGACTAACCTCATACCATCCGAAGGCGGTAGTCAGAGATCGATGCTGTGACACGTTAGCACTGTCCGCCGGTCCGGCGAAGAGGAAAGGAAAGATGACACATCACCACGAGTATGATGTCCTACACACGCCGAATCCGAACACTGTGATATCCTTCGATCGCCTTTCATCCTTCCATATTTAGGACGGGGGCTACCAGAACCTCGGAAGCGAGGCCCCTCCCCGTCTTGTCGGCCATTGCACCGACTCCATCCAAACCGCGGAAGCGGTTGTCAGTGCCAGTGGAGGGCTCTCTAGGGCTCCACGCTCGAAAAAAGAACCCCGAAAGTTATCCCTTAATCATTATGGCCTGTCTTGTCGGCGACTTAACCAGATTCCCCTCCGAGCGCTGCCTCAAAGTTGCGACCCTCTTCCTTCTTCCTATTATACCGGCGCTGACTCGTCCAATGGCCGTAGGGTCCAACGGGCTCAGGGGGTGGGTTCTCCCGACTGCTGCCTGAGTTCTCTTTATTCCTTTTTGCTTGCCAGGAGTGCATGAAAGAGACCCAATCCGTGCGGAAAACCGAGCTCACAACGCCTGTTTGCCAATAGGTGGCGGACCAGGGACAGGTAGAATCCTAGAGCAAGTAGCTCTGAGCTCAACGGTGCTATGCGAGATGGTGAACCTCGTCCGCTGCCTGTCTTCATTAGTCTCCAACGCCCGCTGGGGAACGTGGCAGCTCAATAATTAGCACCGGAGGGGGCAGCAGTCCCCTCTTTGCGCCCGACAAGCACACGATATCCAAAGTTTCATTTCTCTGCTTCATCTCTTTGACTGCGGTCGATATCAGCTGACGTAAAGGTCTCTCTCTGCGGTAGCAGGCCCACAGGTTGTCCTTCCAGGCCGCGCAACGAATGCAAGGTCGACTGGAGGGACAGCCCGAGAAGTGAAGGCAGACATCGTGTACATCATAAGGCCATAGGGGAACGCCACAATTGGTGCCGGTCCTCACCTGAGCACTGTAACATAGGACTGACAAAAGGCCATATGAGCGCTCGAAGCCTCCTTGGAGGGTCCTAATTCCCGGTCAGCCTTGTACATACAAGCAAGGGCCAAAGATGCGACCCGGTAAAAAACATAACGCACGCTGAGGCTATAGTAACCGAGGCTTTACCTTGTCATGTCCTAAGTGCGTAATCCACAAGACCTAACACCAAAATCCTTGCACCAAACCACACACACACAGAGAAATCCTTTCCTTCTCTCTTTTTTTTATTTTTTATTTTTCACAGTGAGGCCTCGTAAGCAGAGTTCACAAACTACCATCGGAGCACAAGTGCACACGACCGGTCTGACTCAGCTAAGCGAAGATACTGGCGAGTAAGGGTGAGTGCGCCACCGGATACGGTAGTACGGGAGGCCACTCGGGAGTGCCCTGGTAATGGCACACCAGTGATTGCCTCCCTTAGAGGGCATCACAGTACGTTTTTTGACTAAAATTGACATGCTAAGTGAAGCTTCCAGTTAGTAATGTCATCGGTAATGATTTTGAGAAAATAAAAGATGAAGCCTAAACAAAAAGCATGCACTGGCTTCAGACAAAACACTTGAATTTTAGTTGAAATGTTCATACTTACAGGCAGCTGTGAGCACTGGGCACTGAAAAGAAAAAATTGTTTACGATGAAATACAATATGCTTTGTTTTCATATTAAATAAAACAGAATTTTTTAATCCTTCAGCAAGCATAAAGAAAACTAAACAGACAAAATTTGTAACTTCAAATGACCCAAACCCACAAACCATCCAGTGGGTATGGATACAAAATGGTATCAGCAAGAGGTATCGATTCTCATGAGCCCCCACAACTGCAGGGGCTCATGAGGATCTATACCTCTTGCAGTTTGGAGGTGT
This sequence comes from Semisulcospira habei, assembly GCA_036245525.1. Lineage (NCBI taxonomy): Eukaryota > Metazoa > Mollusca > Gastropoda > Semisulcospiridae > Semisulcospira > Semisulcospira habei. Next base: position 22,263,791 of record BTPG01000006.1, on the reverse strand, counting down.
TACATTTTTCTCAGCAGTGAAGGGATTAGACCATCTATCTGAAGGAGCTCATAAGAATCGATGCCTCTCGCTGCCAGATGGGGTTGAGAGACTTGCTAAACAATTTCAAAACACCAGAGCTTCGTTACCTGGCAATGGTCAGAGGTCCTGGCTGTGTGCGAGAAAGAGGGAAGTACGCCAATGGGGCTGTGGTGAAAGCCGCCATTTCCACAGTCACCAGCCAGTCCTGCTTAATGTCTTCCATCATTCGATCTGCTTCGTCAATAACCTGTGTCACAAAGACTAAAGTTTAAGCACATCACCTGAAACTTCATACACTTTAAACAACACTAGCTTAGCACATTCAGATTAAACAGATTAAAACAAGGGAGGAGGGATGGCCAAGAGACCCATGCAGGTCATATCAGATAGGTACACTTGAGCATGTAATATTGAGGCTGCCTTGTATTAACTCACTGGAGACATGCCGTATTAACTCACTGGAGATATGCCGTATTAACTCACTGGAGACATGCCGCATATGGATACACAGCGATTTGCCGCATATCCATATACGGCACGTCCCCAATGAGTTAACCCATCAACCTCAATATTACATGTTAAAATATACTGCAGCCTCCGATATGACGCGTGCAGGTTTCTGGCTCTACCTGCCGAGGGTAGGCAATGTTAACCTTAGCTGGCCCAATTAGCTAAGGCTGACGTCAGCTCTAGGATCTTTTGATTTTTCTCCACGCATCTATGAAAATTCTGCCCTACAATAATGCCATCACAAATAACATGGTCCGAGTTTATGGCTCCAGTGTACCACTTGCCAGAAAGCGGAGATGTGAAAGGTCAAAGCCAGGTGTGGAGTTGATGTGGTCCACTAGGCGCCCCGGGGTGGCCACCAAAATATCCACCAGACTGTGATATAGATGTTCTCTGTTCAATAAGAGCAGACAAAATTAACCCTTTTAGCACCAAGGTCCCATTTCTAAAATTTGGGAGGTGTTGCCTAACAACTATGTTCCAGTTGCAGGAGATGGCCTACAGGCGCCAAGCTAATCTGGCACTACCCTTGAATTATCATGGTCAAGCCATCTCCTGCTGTAGGGATCCGGGGCTAAAAGGGTTAACATCTCATGCATACAGCTGCCAGTACCGTTTACCCCCTTGCATATATATGCAGCCACCTGTTAGTGTACTGCTTGCATACAATAGGTTAACCCCTTCACTGGCAGTGTGTTTGAAATCACTGTAAATTTAAGGACAAAGGAACATGGCTACAAAGTGGTTTCAGCAAGAGAAATAGATCCTCATGAGCCCCTGCAATTTCTCATGAGCCCCTGCAATTGCAGGGGCTCATGAGAATCTATACCTATTGCAACTGGGTGGGTGTTCATTATTTCTCATCAGTGAAGGGGCCGAAGAAAGTGTCAACAATGCATCACGCAAAACAAATCTGAAAGGTCTCCTTTTCCTCCTCTTCTGCATCCCTGTGGTCACCCGCCTCTTGGACGCAGGCTGCCCTGTGCTGGATTTGGCCGAGCGACACAGCATGTTCCAACAGCACAACCCTTTGACTGTTACCAACGGTTTTTGTCACGATTACTGGCCAAAACTCCTGCTGGAACCATTGTGACAAAATGCGCTACCAACAGCTGAAGGGTTAACAGGCAAACTCCAACCCTCAGTACGGGAAATGTAATTCATTCATTCATTCAGTTCTCTCTGCGCCGTCTGGTGCTTGAGGCGACGGCAAGGGAGCGCCACTTTTGTCTGTCAGCTGCTATTTTGGGTGCTGTTTGCAGAGTAAGGCCTCTGTTCTTGAGCTCTCGCTCCACGGTTCGGCGCCACGTCTCCTTTGGTCGCCCACGGTTTCTCTTCCCCTGTGGTGTCCATCTCAGTGCCACCCTTGATAATAAGTCGGGTGACATTATGCAAACGTGGCCTAGCCATCTCCATCTCCGTGTGGCGATGGTTTCAGCGATGCTCAGAGGTGCCTACCCCTCTTAGACCATTTTGTGTAATGGGCTGCTTTAAAATGTGTATTTTGTGTAATCATTTCAGCGCAACACGCAACGAAAAAAATACACCACAGCAAACAAATTAAAAATAAAGACATTTATCTATACTGTTAGTTATTTTATTCACACAATATCAGGTATCGCTGTAGCAAGTTTGGGTTTGAAGTTGTGAATAGTATTAGTATTTGCGAAATTTTTTTTTTTTTTTTTTTTTTTTGGGGGGGGTGGGGGGGGGGGGGGGGGTAAAAATATGGTCATTTTAGACATATTTCATATTTCTTGGGAGCATCATAGACAAAAAAGGCGGCACTGATGCAGATGTCAGAGCACGAATTGGTAAAGCCAGAGCAGCCTTTCTCCAGTTGAAAAAAGTGTGGAGTTCCAGAGAGCTGTCACAACACACCAAAGTCCGGATTTTCAACTCCAATGTAAAAGCAGTTCTCTTATATGGAGCAGAGACATGGAGATTGACAAAAACCACAGTCAACAGAGTACAGACCTTCATGAACAGTTGCCTTAGAAGAATTTTGAAAATCCACTGGCCAGAGAAGATCAGCAACGTCAGACTCTGGGAGAGAACAGAGCAGATAACAGCAGAGAATGAAATTGGGTGAAGAAGATGGGGATGGATCGGTCACAGTCTGAGAAAGCCAGCTTCCAGTATCACTAGGCAGGCATTGTCATGGAACCCCCAGGGAAAGAGGAAAAGAGGTAGGCCGAGAAACTCCTGGCGTCGAGACCTCCAAGCAGACATCAAGAGACTGGGAACCACCTGGAGTAGAATCGAAGGAGAAGCACAGGACAGGAGTTGCTGGAGGTCTCTCGTCGACGGTCTATACCCGGGTAGGGGTGACAGGCGTAAGTAAGTAAGACATATTTCTTGAGCTCTTGTGACCCCTCGAATTTTCCGAGGGATCAACGAAATTAGTGTTCATATAAAGGTCTTTTCATCAGGTATCTTTGTACCGGCCAAGTTTGGGTTTGAAGTTGTGAATAGTATTTGAGAACATGTCCCAAAATAGCTATTTTTGATATAATATTTCCTGATCCTCTGTGACCTTGACCTTTGTGAGAAACTGTCACTAAAACTGGCATGTTTAGAAAGGTCTTACCACAAAGTATCCTTGGGCCAAGTTTGAAGACTGTAGCTTCAATATTCTCTGAGAAAATGCCAAAGTTAAAGTCTCAGAACATACTCACGTTTACTTCGCACGTGAGCCAAATATGTCTTTCGTGCATGACAGGTAGCTGTTACTTAACATGCATCAGTAAAAAGGGGATCTGTTACTGCGACACATTAGTGTCCATGCATTTCCAGTATGCCGATACACTGTAAGTCTCCTACCTGGTCGCCAGATGTCAATGTTTACACCTGCCACTGTACGGTATATCCACAGTCTAGACAACATGTAATAAGCGGCATTGAACGATGTGTCTCATACACGATGGATGAAAGTATCAGTGTTGTAAAGACAATGCATGTACTACACGTGTGACCAATGTGTGTCAGTGTCCACAGAGTTACCTACAGGTGCAATGACCAAGGTGTAGCATCAGAGAAACGGAATATCAATTAGAACCTCCAAATTCAGCTTCAGAATCAAGCCGTACGCCATTAACGTTGTCAGTGCCTCAACCGTCGATCGCTCCAGCTGACACTGCCAACACATGGTTATGCTGCCACGCGGTAGGTGGGCACACGTGTCCCAATACATCAAAGCTATCTGCTTTTGAAACCATGTCTCCAAACACAAAATATTATCACTCCTAATATCTACACATTCACTCGCCATTTTGACAGTAATGCGTATGCTAGCACTGCAAAGCCGGCTGACTGCATACCACGTACAAAAGTACGCACGCACTGTCAGGACCCTGTAATGTCACAAACATGATGTGTCAGTGCGACGGGCGAGGTCACCACACGCGCGGCGAGGCTCGCGTATCACCGGGTGCTCGATATAAAACACCTAGCGGTTTTCTGGGCTGCACGGTATACGAGACCGCCAACCAGTACAGCAGTTTGCCGGGCCGAACGGGTTAACGAAAAAGTGCTTTATGTCAGCTTTGGGATGTACTACTGCCTTGGCCTTATGCCCAGCGGGTTCCAAATGTCTTTGAATATCATACTTTTGTACGCGCCACTGTGAGCAACACCAAAGTCCTTTCTGCACACGTTGCATGCATTTGTAGCAGAGGAGCCTCCTGCTATCGCTAGTTACTACCCGCGAGTCAGACTTCAGTGTTTCAGTGCACGCTTGGCGCACTGTGTGCGAGTATAGTCTTGCTGCCTTGGTTAGTGTCTAGCGGACTACAGTACACGCCAAAGCTCAGTGACATATTTTCTGGTTCCAGAGGCTGGGGAGCCTATATAAAGCGGCTGATCTTCAGTCCACAAAAAAGCCCCCGCCCCCCCCCCCCCCCCCTCCCCCCACGTAAATTGCGTATTTTGGAGGAGCTAGTCGTATTCGCGTAACTTGAGCCGAAAATGCGTAAAATTACGAGCCAGCGCGTAAGGTAGGCACCTCTGGATGCTGTCTGCGCCTGCTCTCTTCCGTAGTTCCTCGTTTGTAATCATGTTTGGCCAGAAGACCTTCATGATCCGTCACAGGCACTTGTTCTGGAAGACTTCCAGCTTGCGTTCCGTAGCAGTAGTGGATTTCCAGCACTCTGACAGAGAAGGACACTCAGCACGTTACTCTTAAAAATACGAAGCTTGGTGTGGATGCTCAGGTTTGTGGTCCTCCAGATGGGTTTCAGCATTGCGAAGGCTTGGTTGGCTTTGCTGATTCTTGTGGTGATCTCCCTTGTGCAGTCTCTATCTGTGGTAACCTTGCTGCCCAGGTACGTGAACTTCGGGAAATGTAAGAACCATAATTGATGTTGTTATTGATGTGTTAACCCATTCAGCCCCGACGCACAACAGCAGGAGGTGGGTCGACCATGATAATTCAAGGGTAGTGCCAGATTAGCTTGGCGCCTGTTGGCGCCAAGCTAATCTGGCACTACCCTTGAATTATCATGGTCGACCCAGCTCCTGCAGCAGATGCATAGCCGTTAGATGACGCCTCCAAAATTTGGAAAATATGTGCGTCAGGTCGAAAGAGTTAACCAAATTTCATGATCTGTCTTCCCTTCTGTGACTTCCCATTGGCGTCAAAATTAATCTGTATGCAGATCAATTTTCTTGGGTGTAAGTTATTAAACTGGAAAAGACAACTGACAGAGACTTAGACCAGCAGAAACCTCAACAACACAAATACTCACCTTTTCTTGACAAGGGTAGCCTGTTCCACTGCTAATGTTTTTCGGCCCACTACCAGACCAACCTGAAAAGATAGAAATGACATGATTGGTATACATGTGCATGTACGTATCTAATGACATGAGAGACATTCATATAATTTGTGTTTGGGTTTGTGATCCTGGACCTTACGGCTCTGGGTCTGTAACATCCACGGGTGACGGTCCGAAAAATGGAAATGACTGAAAACAGCCAACAATACGACACAATGACAATTCATATTTCATGATAAGCATGTGTCTAAAAAGAAACAAGTACTCTATTCAGCGGCATGAAAAACTAAGTCTGCGGATGTAATTCAGGCTGTCCCACGCCAGAAACAGGCATAGATTTTCAAGAGTCCATGCAGATGCAGGGGCTCATGAGAATCTATGCCTCTTGTACATGGTTATGGTTGGTCGGTTGATAGTTTTGTCAGAATAAACATCAAAAGTCAGCTTTCTGGGATTTTGAAACAGATGAATCTGTGTTCAAGATAGAAGACTGTCACCCATCAAAGTCCAATATCACAGACTAGAACACACATATCTCTCAAGTGAGACTGGTAACTTTAGACGAAAGGCCCAAATCACAGACCAGCACACAAATATTTCAATTGTGACAAAAGGTGCAGAGGACTCAACCTACCTTGAGAGAAGTACCTGCACAGTACTGCCGGAAAACTGTGAACACCTGCTCAGCCAGGTCTCGCACAGGTAAGACCACCACCGCCCTTATATGAGGAACCACTCGATCCTTCAGAGCCTGCAGCAAAAAAAGAACTCTTTAGTGGCACAATAATAAGAATAATACATGTAATAATAATAATAATAATAATGTACATTTATATAGCGCTTAACCTCCAAATGAATGGCGCTCTAAGCGCTTTACAAGATCAAAAATCACAGAACAAAAAGTACAAGAAAGAAAACGCTACAATAAATGTTACAAAAACTAAAATGACACATATCAAAAGCTCACACTCAATCATACACACACACCGTTACAAGAACAGTTACTGCTGAAGATTGCTCACGCACTGAAAATGCATCTAACTGTATGCATAAGAAAACAGATAGGTCTTGAGCAGTGATTTAAAAGCAGAGAGAGTTGGGGCATATCTGACATGGGCCAAAATAAGAAAAGGCACACCGGCCCTGGATAGACTTCTTTCGCCTAGGAACCCTGAAAATACGCGTGTCTGATGCTGAACGGAGGGATCTTGAAGGCGTGTAAATATGAACCAGGTCGGACAAATATGGGTTTGATTGATTGTACATTGCTTAACGTCCCGACAGCAACAAGGCTTTCTCAGGACGTGCCTGCACTGCTTGTGAAAAAAAAACAACTAAACAGAACATTGAATGTATGTCGCCAGCCGGTCAAATACATTAAATAAACCTAACACATGGGGCCCAAATAAAGCTAAGACCATTTAGCAACACACATCCAATATCAAGAGCTACAGGCAGTGCAGACAGTAGGGAGAGTTTTAAAAAGGCAAATACAGGTGAATGGACAAAGGGTAGACAGAAACACATGCCCCAGAATAGAGAGAAAAACCCACCCTGTGGGGCTGACCAGGGTGACCCTGGGAACTAAAAAATACCTAACCCCACCCAAGTCCCCCAGGGCAGACCCGGGTGGGGTCGGACAAATATGGGGGAGCAGAATCGGTAATAGCATTGTAACAAATGACAGAGACCTTGTACACAATTCTTTGAGATACAGGCAGCCAGTGCAGATCAACAAGTAAGGGTGTTATGTGCTCACTTTTTGGTACTCTGTAAATTAGTCGGGCAGAGCAGTTCATAACTCTTTGAAGTTTATCAAGAAGATTCTGAGGAACACCAGCCAAAAGGAAATTACAAAAATCAATGCGTGAAAGAACAAGGGAAGTAACAAGCGTTTTAGTTGCTTCGGTAGTGAGAAGGTGTCGAAATGAACTGACCTTTCTCAATTCAAAGAAGGAACATTGGCAAACTTTGTTGACATGCTCTCTCATGGTCAGCCTATTGTCAAAGATAATACCAAGATTACGGGCCGACTCGGAAAAGGGGATACTGTTCTGACCAACCCTGATCGAGTCTGGGAGATCAGTGGAGGTTGAACAAGAAAATCTTAAGGCCTCAGTTTTGCCACTATTCATTTGCAATTTGTTCTGTGTGGTCAAATTCTGAACGTCTGTGACACAGGACTCTAAAGACTGGAACATCTGACTAACATGTTTGCGCTGAGCACTGGCATACAGCTCTGTGTCATCAGCATAAAAATGCTGAGAAACACAGTGACATTTGATGACACTAGATAAAGGCTGGGTATACAATGTAAAAAGGATCAGCCCCAAAACTGAGCCTTGAGGAACACCGCATACAAGCTCAGTGGGATTGGACTCTATGTTTTAGGCGACATCTAAATCATGGTTTCATGCACAAATTTTTCTGTCACAGGACAAAAGCATGTCAGAGGCAGACCTGAAAAAGAGGTCTCTGCAGATGGATAGTTTTTCATACTAGCATCGACACATTTATCAATATTGTCACGGATGCTTTCAACTTTTTCACTGAAGTAACCTGAGAAAAGCTTTGGAATAACTGGGGGTGGATAGGTGCTTGGAAGAACAACAGACCTGACCTTTCCCATAAGGCTGTTGGCAATGCAAAACAATTATGTGCATGTACCAGCAACCTTAGAACAATAAAACACAGGAGTAAAAACAGGATTTCAACACAGGACTTGCTCACGTTATAAGAAACGTTTGAGATAATCTTCAACATGACACAACTTTACCAGTGTGACTAACATGTTCCGTGCCAGATGACGCAGACAGTGTTTCTGCAATCTTCGTTAATTCAACACTAGAAAAACCTAGATGTTCCAAAAATTTATTTTTCTCTAAAATGTATTTCTTTGAAAAATACTTACCGATGGCATTACTATATGGAAGATACACTTAGCTTACCAATTTCAGCCTAAGAATCTGTTGTGTATACCTACACAACCAGGAAAGCGACTCTAGGGAGAAACCCTGAGTAGCCTCCCTTCCCTCCCTATCCTGTCACGTGTATAGTGGTGCCACGCCAGTCGAACGCTATAGCACTCCGGCGGCAAGCAGGGTAGATGGGAGGGCCATTTGAGTAATGCCATCGGTAAGTATTTTTTGTAAAAATACATTTAGAGAAAAATACATTACCGATGGCATTACTATATGGAAGAATAGCGAAAAGGAGATGGGCGCTGACCCCAAAACCCCCCAGCGCAACTGAGTGCAGCCCGCGAGGGGCGACCTCGCGACAATTTCAGCTAAACGTGACCTACGGCGCCCGAGGTGCCGGGAGGGAGTGTTGCGCCGCAGCGAAGTCCCCCATCAGGGTCAGGTAGTCCTGCTGGACCGCGAGGCCCCTGAGGTAGAAGCGGGCAAGGTGGAATTAGCCCGCCACCGAACAGCTGCCACAATGTCTCGCACGCTGCAGTTCTGATCAAACGCAACGCTGGTGGAGACTGCATGGACCTCGTGTGCTTGTATAAGCAGCCTCTTAGCCCCCACTGGGGAGAGCTCGTCATATGCAGAGCGGATGACCCAGCGCAGCCACGAGGAGAACGTCTGCACAGAGATATCGTCCCTGCCGGGGGATAACGGCAGGAAGATGCGGGTCCGGCTATGCCGGATAGGCTTTGTCCTGCGCAGGTAGACTCACAGCGCCCAGACCGGGTCCTGACTGCAGGACTCCTGGGTCTGGTCAGGTCCCCTGAGAGGGCGAAGGGTAAGACTGGGGCCCTGGCTGAGGGGAGCCAATCCTTTGCCAAGAAGGCGGGGTTCGTGAGGAGTTGCACGGAACCATCTGACCTGTGCTGTAGCCAGGCCGGGTCCACCGAGAGCGCATGCAGCTCGCCGACTCTGGACGCTGTAGCAAACGCCAGTAGGAAGCAGGTCTTCCTGGGTACGTCCGCCAGACCGGCCAAGGGCTGGCTCGAACCTGCTTGAATTCAGCCAGGTAAAGAACCAGGGGAGGTCCCAGCGAGGAACGAGAAAGTGTGGGACTGGTCGCCAGAGCTCGAAGAGGCGCATCAGGTCCGCGAGGTGCGGGCACGCCCCAGGGTCCGTGTGGCCCAAATGACGGTACGTGTCTGCCACCATGGAGAGGTATCCGCGGATGGTGATAGGGGCCAGGTTCTGCTCTTGGAATAGCCACAGGAAGAACTCAGCTAGCTGGGTGGGACGTCAGAGCCGTGGGGGAGAGGCGCCTCGACTCGCACCATCCCTGGAAGACTCCTCACTTTGCCTCGTACACCCGGCGGGTTGAAGATCTGCGGGCCGCAGCAATAGCCTCCTCCGCCGCACACGAGAAACCTCTTGAGGAGAGGGCTTGCTGCACAACCTCCAGGCGTGTAAGAGGTGCCGCTCTGGGCACGGGTGAAAGATCTGCTGCCTGGGCTGCTTCAGCATCGTGCGAGGGGTGGGCAAAGGCAGGGGGAGGGGGGTGGGGGGGGGTGGGGTCCGTGGCGAAGCTGAGGAGATCGGCCGTCCAACTCCTGCTCCAGCTGAATGGAGTGATGAGAAGAAGGAATGCATTGCAGCCCCCGAGCTTCAGCAAGACCTTTCCGCAAGAGGGAGTCTGCGAGGACGTTCAGGAGGCTGGAATGTGGCGAGCCCGGAGCGAGATGCCGCGGCCCCTGCACCCCAGGAACACCAACTTTAACTCCAGCCAATTGATGTGTCTGTCCGAGAGATCCCGGGACCACGGGCCCGAGGCGGCGGAGACGTCCGGCAGAAGGTGCCTGGACCAACCCGACCAACTAGCGTCGGTGCAGAGGGAGAGCCGTGGCAGGAGGGGGGGGGGGGGGGAGTAGAGGGAGACTCCCGAGACAAGCCAGGCTAGGTCCGCCCATCGCTGGAGGTGGGCCCAGACGAGCGACGGCCATATCCAGAGCAACGGAAGGCAAGCAAGGAGAAACACCAACCAATGGCCCACAGGTAGTCCGTACGTGAACCACAGGTAGTCCAAGGTGAGGCACAACATACCACGTAATCCAAAGAAAGCACAAGCATGCACAAGTATCCAAGGGCATCCAAAGGCTGAACACGAGTAGGAAACAACCTAGCACTACGAAGCTAAGCGTTTGACTGGCGTGGCACCACTATACACGTTACCGGATAGGGAGTGAAAGGAGGCAACTCAGGGTTTTTTGATAATGACTCCCTAGAGTCGCCTCTCTGGTTGTGTAGGTATACACAACAGATTCTTAGGCTGAAATTGGTAAGCTAAGTGTATCTTCCATATAGTAGTGCCATTGGTAATGTATTTTGAGGAAACAAATGTGGATTCAAAGTGGTGTCAGCAAGAGGCATAGATCCTCATGAGCCCCCGCAGTTGCAGGGGCTCATGAGGATCTATACCTCTTGCAGTTGAGTGGTATTCAAAAATGTTTTGGCACTGAACAGGTTAAGCTTATAAATTCTGAAGAGTTGTAGGGAGTACGCACAGCACACTATATCCCAAGGAAGAGCGAGTTCAAAGCACTTCATGTAAACAAATCAAATAGACTATGGGATTGTTCAAAACTTAATCCATTACATCCTGAGGCTGACAGGTTTCAGATTAGTGTTTTGTGCTATGAGGGCTATAATTACAGATTAGTAAATAGATTAATTATTTTAGTTCAAGGGTAGTGCCAGAATAGCTTGGTGCTCAGAAGCGCCAAGCTATTCTGACACTACCCTTGAACTAAAATAGAAAATTTAATTCATGCACTAGTGTATCAGGATGCAAAGGGTTAAAGACACAGTCTTTAAATTTGACTGAGCTGTGCTTATTTGAAATCATGACCATTTTAGAGGGACTTGTTGTAAGCAGTACATTATACCACCACCAATCATGCAGCCTGTTTTGGTTTTTGTCCTTATCTGGGTGCAAATTTTTGGTCTGGATTGCATATTTTATTATGACTGTGTATACCTGCACAATGGGAAGGACAAAGGCCAGTGTTTTGCCACTGCCAGTTGGAGCCGACACACAGATGTCACGGGGACGCAGTCCACTATGTCCTCCAAAAATTCCAGACTTCAGGTCCTTGATCAGTACTGGGATAAACTGTCTCTGCACTGAAAAAAATCATAATATTATTGTTACTGAACTACACAATATTTAACCCTTTGCGTGTTGATAGTGGTTTTAGTCATCATCAGGAATCATCACGACTAAACCCGCTACCGACATGCAAAGGATTAATACAGATTACATTCATGTCATTTAGGCCACTTACTACAGCTCTGACTTAATAATAATTATGGTATTTATAATGCGCTTATCTTATAATAATTATAACTCTAAGCACGCACTCACAACTAGCACACGCACGCTTTAGACAATGACTCACGTACCACAAATAGTGAAAAAACATTACAACGCTTAGCTTGGGCTGGGGAGTGTGGTGATATAGTGCTAGAACTGTTGAAAGAGGTGAGTTTTGAGGGTGGACTGGAAGGAGGAGAGAGAGTGTTTCTGACGGAGAGAGAGTGAGAGAGTGTTCCAGGTGGATGGACCGTATACTGAGAAGGAGCGGGGGCCGAAAGTGCCGAGTTTGGTGCGGGGGATGAGGAGGCGGAGAGGGTCGGAGACAGAGCGAAGGGAGAGGGAAGGAGTGTAGAGGTGAAGTAAGTTGGAGAGATAGGTAGGAGCGTAGATGTTCAGGGATTTGTAGCAGAGAGACAGAATCTTGTATTGGATGCGTTGGGGGATGGGGAGCCAGTGAAGGAGCTTGAGCAGGGGAGTGATGTGGTCAGATTTTTTCTTTCTGAGGATGAGGCGGGCAGCATTGTTCTGGACGCGCTGAAGAGTGAGAGTGGTGGAGTGAGGAAGGCCGGAAAGGGGAGAGTTGCAGTAGTTGATGCGAGATAAGATGAGAGAGACAGAGAGTTTGGTGGCAGCTTCGCTAGTGAGGTATTTTCTGATCTGACTGATGCGGCGGAGGTGGAAATAACATGCCTGGGCCGTGGCGGAGATGGGGGTGCTGTCGAGTTGAAGGTGGAGAGAGGGAGGGAGCTGGGAATGTTTCTGGCGAGTTGACATATCGCGATTTGTTATATCACGATCCTGGATATATCGTGGGAGGGATCTTGGATCCTAAAGAAAATCCACCGACCGCAGACGCCAGTGAACCTCAATAAATCTTTGTCACCAACCCAAACCCCCTTCATGACACCTCTCCCCCATACCATACGCATACCTAGCTACACACTAAACTCGAATGACCACCTCCAGATTAAGACCACACATGCAAATGATTAGGGCTGTAACTATTGTAAGCACAGAACCGATATGAAATGAATTCTGTTGTCACATTCCACTTCAGTGGTTAAGATGCTCAGCATGGCAGATATGACTACATTGATACTGAACCCTCAAGGACCTCCTCCACATGAAGAAAACACATGCCTGAAGGGCCTGTGACAGTACAGTTCTAACTCAGACTCCGAAAAGCCTAATCATTTTGATTCGATGGAATGTGCGCTCGCGCTATTCTGGCCCGCCCGGCCAGCCCGACTGAGCGGCTTGTTTAACTTGCTGTCAACAAGTGATAAGTGTCATGCATTACAATGGGTAGACCCGATTCCCATGCCGAATGAGGGTCATAGATGTAAATAAAGTGTGTAAGATATATGTATACTCATGAAACCTAGCAGCCCCATTTGGACATATTTTATGTCAGTCTTACACTGAGACAATGGCAAGTGTTTCTATGTTACTGAATAATCTCGCGCAGCATCCTCAATGTGAGGCCCAGTATGTTGTATTCATGAGGCAGGCAAGAGGCATGATTCTCGTTAGCTCTTGCATGAGCGGACGGCATGAGGATCTATGCCTGCCCCAGACGGAAATAGTTGTTTATTTAGCGAATTGGTATAGTACAGTGGGAGACTGAGCCCTTTCTACACAGGGACAAAATCCACCGACTGGTATAACTTGACTTTGACACAAACATGAACATAATATACTTGTTACAAACTTACGTTTCGCAAACATTTTGTTTCTGAAAAAGTTCCCGTCACAATTCAACGACTACTGTCAAATAGTGGATATTATTGATCTCATTGCATCAGTTTAGTTAACGAATAAGTCTATTTTCTCTTGTGTCGCAAGCATTTTGTCTTGTTTAAATAATAATTTCTTCTTCGTACAATGCTGGAACTCTGATGTAAAATTATGTAAACTTTGACAACAGCTTTCTTTCTCATTATTGGCTATGCAAGATTATATTAGTGCACATGCCAGCCAGCAAATTACGATGTCGCGATAGTCCATAAGCCAGTCCTAGCTAGCATGCACCCCCCCCCCTCCCCCACCAGTACTTAATAAGATGATTTTCAAAGTGTACTTAGTATGTCCTGAGATGTTTAAGCCACATTCCCCTAAAATCCTTAGGAACACACCAGAGATATAGCTGATGGTGCAAGGGTACCCCCATTCACGCTCTTCGCGGATGCTAAAATGAGGTTGAGAAACATCTTCCTCTATATAAACCAGAATATTCATACCAGAAGCCCAAATCAGGCAATGTTATGTTAAGGCACACCTTCTGCATCTTCTGCAAAAAACAGAATGAACAAATATTGAATCTCCGGCTCACAGTGAAGGTATTTGTGCACCCAGTAAACGGCCATTTCCGCGAAATCGAAAATGTACATGACAGCAACAAGGCTTTCTCAAGACGATCCTGCACTGCTTGTACAAAAAAAAAAAAAAAAAAAAAAAAAAAAAAACCCACAGAATACTGAATGTATGTCGCCAGCCGGTCCAATACGTTAAATAAACCTATGACATGGGGCCTAAATAAAGCTAAAACCATTTAGCAACACACATCCAATATCAAGAGCTACAGGCAGCGCAGACAGTAGGGGGAGTTAAAAAATGCAAATACAGGTGAATGGACCAAGGGTAGACAGAAACACATGCCCCAGAATAGAGGGAAAAACCCACCCTGTGGGGTTGACCAGGGTGACCCTGGGAACTAAAAAGTAGTTAACCCCACCCAAGTCCCCAGGGCAGACCCGTTGGGGAATCTTGTGGAAACGGCCCTATGCGAATGTGGCGTAGAAAATCAGTCTGAGCACATTCTCCAAACCTGTCCATACAGAGAAGCGGTCCGCTGGCAGCTCTGACCAGAAGACAGGCCCATATACACCAAACTCTAAAAACCTGCTGCCGAGCTCTTGACAGCTCACTTATTGGCAGCCAGAACAATATAAGATTTAAAGACGGCCATCAAGAAATTGAACGTTGCAGAAGAAGGCAAAAAGTGGGGGTGGAAGTGGTGATCTCGTGGTGTACATGTGGAAACTAAGTATTTTGATAACATTGTTTTAACTGTTAGGAACCATGAAACTTTATTACGCATATTCATATTTAGACCTTTCTAGACTAAAATAAATGAAAAGAAAAGGGGAGACCTTACTAGACCCGCCTTACGCTAGGTAAAATATCACCTGAAAGACCAGCCAGTTAAAAATAGTTACAATTAAATTGATGAGTCACATTGAAATTAATGAAATGATCACAAATTTGTATTGCTCAATATGCATATTTTGTTAAGAAAATTGGCAACAAAAATATTTAAACAGAGGAGTATGACGTAAGCAATTTTTATGATCATTTTGCGTTACTTTGCGTACTGGTAAAATGGGGTTAGGGCAGCAGATTTAGCCACTGTGGCTCCTAAATGCATCACAGCATCATAAAATCAGGTTTGGAGTAACTGTGGTACTCTATCCTAATCAATAAAACCTAAAATGGACCTATCAGTTGTATACAAAATTTTTGAGGGCTGGTAGGCACTCGCCAGAAACTTTCCCAGTTCCCTCCCTCTCTCCACCTTCAACTCGACAGCACCCTCATCTCCCTCTTTGACTCGGTCAAGACCCTTGGCGTTATCCTCGATTCCTCTCTTTCCATGACCAGCTTCGTCTCTGCCACGGCCCAGGCATGTTATTTCCACCTCCGCCGCATCAGTCAGATCAGAAAATACCTCACTAACGAAGCTGCCACCAAACTCGCTGTCTCTCTCATCTTATCTCGCATCGACTACTGCAACTCTCTCCTTTCCGGCCTTCCTCACTCCACCACTCTCACTCTCCAGAACAATGCTGCACGCCTCGTCCTTAGAAAGAAAAAATCCGACCACATCACTCCCCTGCTCAAGCTTCTTCACTGGCTCCCCATCCCCCAACGCATCCAATACAAGATTCTGTCTCTCTGCTACAAATCCCTGAACAACTACGCTCCTACCTATCTCTCCAACTTACTTCACCCCTACACTCCTTCCCGCTCCCTCCGCTCCACCTCCGACCCTCTCCGCCTCCTCATCCCCCGCACCAAACAGCACTTTCGGCGCCCGCTCCTTCTCAGTATACGGTCCATCCACCTGGAACACTCTCCCACTCTCTCTCTGCCAGAAACACTCTCCTCCTTCCAGTCCGCCCTCAAAACTCACCTCTTTCAACAGTTCTAGCACTACATTACCACACTCCCCACCCCAAGCTGACCGTCGTAATGTATTTTCACTATTTGTGGTACGTGAGTCATTGTCTAAAGCGTGCGCATGCGTGTGCGAGTTGTGAGTGCGCGCTTAGAGTTATAATTATTATAAGATAAGCGCATTAAAAATACCGTAATTATTATTATTATTAAACAACGTACAATTCCCAATTCGGCAATTTTAAATGGGAAAAAGGTATCATTCACCATGAATGTAACGTAAAGGGCTGGCTTAAATGGGCGAGACAAACCCGAACGTCGTCTCGGCGAGACACCCGAGACAGTCTCGGCGAGACACCTGTACCACCCCTTTATTAGGTTCGGCACATCTGATCTTATTTCGGAGAGTTCGCCGAACCTAATAAAGGGGTGGGTCGGGTGTCTCGCCGAGACGAGGTTCGGGTTTGTCTCGCCCAGTTAAGCCAGCCCTTTAAGAATGCCGACTTTCCTTATTTTTTTGCACTTTATGCACACATTATTGAAACTTAATAGGGAAAGACAGGTCAAAATGAAATGGAATAACTTTAGTATTTTTTTAAAATTAATTTTGTATATGTTTACAACATGGGGGTAGGGATACAAAATCAACCACTGTGGCACTCAGTAATCACATAGTCAAGTTTATAATAATTGTGACATCCTGTTTTAATGCTGTAAGCCTGAAAATGGGCTGCCAGTGCTATAGAAAATGTCTGAAGGCATCTGACATTAATTTTGTCTTTTTTTTTTTCGATTTCACAAAAATGGCCGTTTACTGAGTGCACAAATACCTTCACTGTGAGCCAGAGATTCAATATTTGTTCATTCTGTTTTTGCAGAGGATGTAGAATGTGTGCCTTAACGTAATATTGCCTGGTTTGGGCTTCTGAAATGAATTTTGATTTATTTAGAGGTAAATGTTTCTCAGCCTCATTTTAGCATCCACGAAGACCGTGAATGGGGGTACCTTTGCGCCATCAGCTATAACTCTGGTGTGTTCCTAAGGATTTTAGGGGAACATGGCTTAAACATCTCAGGACATACTAAAGTATACTTTGAAACCCATCTTATCGAGTACTGGCCAGGGGGAGGGGGTGCACGGTATGGACTGGCTCACGTATGGAGTACGAGGCCTATGCAGCAAAGACACCAACTCAGAGGGAGAGAGAGAAGGGGGAAGGGGTGGGGGTGGGAGAACAGGTGCAGACAGTAACAAAGCTCCGAATATCTCCAAGAGGCAGAGATCCTGTGTGTTCTCAGCAGAGTGCAGAGGCAAATAAGAATCAGTCTCTTTCTGGTTTGAATTTATACCTCTATGTTGCTATGTTTATGTAGCTTACCGCACAGGAAAATCAAAGGCAAATAGTCGAACAGCTGCAAGAGATATATATGCTCATTAGCATCAGACAGGCGCGGAGCTAAAACGAATCTGTATGCATCCTGCTGTTTACAGGCGACTGCTCCGCTGTGGCGCAGACAATAGCGCGATAGGAAAGCCCAGGCTAGGTTCACGGCAGTGCAAACTCGAGTTTGGAGACCGAGTACAATGAATGTTGAAAGTCTAGGTTTGTCTCAGGTGGAAGTTGTTCACTGCTGAGGATGCAGTACGCCCCCAAGACACTCACTGGCTGCATCTGTCAACCAAAGGCCAGTCATGGGAGGTGTCGGCAATAGGTGTGTGACACCTCACAGCTAAACAAAAATGACACCCTGTGCCAGTGTCAGAATCTACAGACATCGGTTCCCAGGACTGCTCAGTGCATCACTGAACACATGATCATCTACTTCATATCATAACACAGATGCAGATTTACTAGTGGGGAAGACACATAACTTCAGTTGGTCCCTAATGACTACAGTGCCATATGTTAAGAAGACAATGGCATGGGTACCGCTGGTGTGTCGTCAATGTCTCAGGCGACAGCTCTCACCTCCAACAGGGTATGTAGACAGGACTATGGTGGAGAAGGCAGGACTACGTGTTCGATTCGTTGGGACAGATTCTGCTACAAAACAGCGTCCACACTACACTAAATGCACTTGTCAAGTCAACATTCTTGCGGGTTGTACAAGTTGTATTCTGTGTTTAAATTAGGGAATTTGAGTCTCTTTCGAAGTAGTCCCAGCGCGGGTTTGGTTACAACTGCTAGGCCTCTTGAACGTGGCTGCAGACCTGTTACCCCTGTGTCGGCTCTACTCGCGCCCTCTTCAACTCCATCTCCTTGCCCATTGGTGCCCTTAATCCTGTGACCTCTTGGCCCCGATTCCTGTCCTCCCATTTGTCCAAGCCCACCTCCAGCGGTGGACGGACCCCTGCTGGCTTCGTTGGGGGGTTCCTCTCTCCTCCCCCCCCGCCTCGACTTTCCCTCTGCACCGATGCCAGCCGCTCCGGCTGGGGCGCACACCTCCTGCCGGATTTCTCCGCCGCCTCAGGCCTGTGGCCCCCGGAGTTCATGGACAGACACATCAATTGGTTGGAGTCGAAGGCAGTTTGGTTGCTCCTCGACCATTGGCAGTCTCGGCTTCACCGTCCAGAAGTCCTCATCATGTCCGACGCCACGGTCGTCGCATACATCCAGAAGCAAGGGGGCACCCGCTCCCCAACCATCTGCATGCTCCTTTACCAGTTGCTCCAGTGGTGCAGGGAACGCGACATCTCCCTCCGGGCTCGTCACACTCTGGGCCGCCTGAACGTCCTCGCCGACTCCCTTTCGCGGAAGGGCCAGCTCCTACATACCGAGTGGTCGCTGAGCCCAGAGATCTTCCGCTTGATTTGCGAACGCTGGGAGACCCCGATGATCGATCTGTTTGCGACTCATTGGAACAGGCAGCTCCCCATCTTCGTCTCCCCCTTCTCAGACCCGCTAGCATGGGCGGTCGATGCAATCTCCTTGGATTGGGAAGGACTGGTCGCCAAAGCGTACCCTCCGTCCGTGCTGGTGCCCAGAGTTCTACAAAAACTCCGGGGGTGTAACACAATCCTTCTCCTGGTCGCCCCCTTCAGCTGCAACAGGAGTTGGATCACCAATCTTCTCAGCCTAGCCATGGATCCCCCACTACCCTTGCCCACCCCCCGCACAATGCTGAAGCAACCCCGGCAGCCACTCTTTCACCCGTGCCCGGAGTGGCTCCTCTTACATGCCTGGCGGCTGTGCGGCAAGCCCTCTCCTCCAGAGGCAGTGGAAGCTATCGCTGCAGCCCGCAGATCTTCCACCCTCCGAGTGTATGAAACGAAGTGGCGAGTCTTCTGGGATTGGTGCGAGACGGAGCGACTTCCCCCCATAGAGCCGACGTCGCCCCAGCTTGCAGACTTCTTCCTTTGGCTTTTTCGAGAGAAGAATCTGGCCTCTATTCCCATTGGAGGTTACCTCTCCATGATCACGGACACCTACTGCCATTTGGGACTCCCAAATCCTGGGGCCTGCTCGGATCTTCGGACCTCAAGCGGAACTTCGAGTTACAGTGACCAGTTCCACACTCTCTGATTCCTCACTGGGACCTCGCCTGGGTCCTTAAGTTACCTGGCTAAATTCTAGCAAATTCGAGCCACTACACTTGGCTAGCATGACGAATCTCACCCGAAAGACCTGCTTCCTACTTGCGCTTGCCACGGCGACCAGAGTCAGTGAATTGTACGCGCTATCTATGGACCCGACCTGTCTTCAGCTCAGGGCCGATGGCTCTGTACACCTCCTAACGAATCCCGCCTTCTTGGCGAAGAATCGGCTCCCTTCGGCCAGGGCTCCAGTTCTCACCTTGCGACCCCTCAGGGAACCAGACCAGACTCAGGACTCTTGCCGTCAGGACCCTGACCGGGCGCTACAACTCTACCTGCGCAGGACAAAACCTATCCGGCGTGGCCAGACCCGTCTTTTCCTGCCACTTTCCCCTGGCAGGCACGACATATCTGCGCAGAAGATCTCCTCATGGCTGTGTTGGGTCATCAGTTTTGCCCATGAGGAGCTCTCTCCGGCAGGTGCTAAGATGCTGCGTATTCGTGCACATGAGGTCCGTGCAGTCTCCATCAGTGTTGCATTTGATCAAAACTGCGTGGTGAGAGACATTGTGGAGGTTGTTGGGTGGCGGGCCAATTCCACCTTTGCCCGCTTCTACCTCCGTGACCTTACAAGCCAGCAGGAAATCTGGCCATGGTCGGAGACATCACTGCGCGCAACACTTCCAACTGGCGCCATAAGGTATGTTTAACCGAAATCGTCGGAAGGTTGCTGTTCGCGACCGTTAAGCATGAGCGATGACGGGACCTAGCGGGCGGCACCCTCCTCCTTTTCGCTATTCTGCCATACAGTAATGCCATCGGTAATGTATTTTGAGGAAACAAATGTATTTTTATGTAAAATGCGAATTTTTCACCATAGCGCTTTTCTTCTTAAATTTGCTTTAATCTGGGTCATTTTGACATCATTTATTAGAAAATGTTATGAAGAGTGTGTTATGTCATGTGCAAATAGAATGTTAAGTCTTAAAAATCGCACATCAATGACTTATGATGTCATCCGTGACACTACCATCACAGGATATTGAAAGTGAAAGGAGATCATCTGCAGAGGACACAGCTGAAAGCCAACCAATGTGCAGTGTCACTACTACACTAGGATCCGTGTGCATGAAAATCTGGCCCGTTTGGTCTTGACCTACTTTTCGTTTGTTTAAGGCACCTAAATAATCAACATGACCTACAAACATGAAAATCAAAAAGTTCTTTATTCTTAGGTTAGTGGCCATATTTACCTCATCAAATGGATATGGGTGTGTTCTTTATCTCTGTGTCGGTCACTGGAGCATAAAAAATGGTTTGAAAGTAATTCACATTAAAATCAAATAAAATTTATAAAGAAAATGATGTGCACCGGAAGTTCTGGTTCTCTAATGAATTTTTCAAGTCAAATTTCATTTAAAAGGCAGCTAATAACATAATAAGCAATCCACACAACTTGTGTATTAAAACATATCACAGGAAACTTGCTTCACAGAGTGTGTCCAGTTTTGCTTATTTTCACCACTAATGAAACCGCCTTGGGCGATAACTCTAATCTTTGTGTGAAGGTAGCTCAGACAGTAGGCTGAACATCTGAAGTAAGCAACAAATAAAATGTTCTTGTTTTGCTGTCAGGGTGGCTATTTGTTTGCGGGTACACTTACAGACACTTTTTGTGTTTTTAATGGAAGTCAGTATATTTATTTGTATGATCATTTGATAATGTATTGTAACAGAAAATATAGCCTTTCCTGCTAAATCCTGATTGACAACAAAAGTCTGACTTGTCTAAACACTGTGTGTGTGTCATCCGTGTGCCGTTGTGCTTTAGCTATGGAAATACACGCAAGCATGAACTCTGAAAACTGCGTCGCAGCGGCGGTGCCACATATGGCCCAGGGGTATCATTTCTGGTACTGTCGCTTGTCAATGGTGGTGTCGAAGGGGAACTTCCTTCTAAGTGATTATCAAGATCAGACAGTGCTGGATTGAAGAATCCGAAGCATTCCAGCTTCCCTTGCTTTTACTCCACCATTTACAACTTTGTTCAAGATCGAAAGTGAAAGGCACGATGCCTTATCCCATAATACTATGAGTGGCGACATCGCAGCAAGTAACGCGTTCAACATGTAGCGCACTTTTTAATAACATGCTGACACCACACATAAACTAACAGGTTGCCTGTCCAGTTACATTCGCACAGACCCAGGATTTGGGTTGATTTTGAACGCAGCCACGACTAAGCAAGCGGCTAAACGAAGCAACTCATCACTAAAAATAGACTGTCACCGACCTCCGTTAGGGTATGCACGTCGGCGCAAGGATAATGTGTCTCGGACGCAGATGCACTGAATTTTAATGCGTCTGACTGCCCCTTAGTTACATTTTCAGTATGTGATTTTGAGTTTTAGTGCGTCAGAGACGCTCTATGTCACGTAACGGATGTGACATGTTGTTTTATTTTTTCGCCAAGTCGTTTTTTTGTTAATAAATGTAGATCGCCGAATTCTGTAAATAGCCTTAGTTTAGGGAAGTTAATAAATGTAGTGTGAGCGTAATCGTAAAGCCCGTGCAGCAAGCTTAACAGCGAGCGAGTACAGCGGTTGCACGCTTTAACCAAGTAGCTTTAACCGAACAGTGTTCAGAGTAAAGTTAAACTGCAAGGTAGCAGAAGGATATTACAGTCAGTCAGCGGAGTTAGCCAGCGAAGTGAGAGTCTGGGTCAGGGTGCGGCCTCGTTTGGAGCCCTCGACAAGCTGTGTGAGGGTTGTTTTACCCTCCCTGCAAGACCACGGCCAGTGTTCCTGGGTGTGGGTGTCCCGAGAGACTTGTGACCACGGCTGCTACTCACCAGAAGACCCCTCCGGTTCGTCTTCGTCTTGTTTTGTCTCGTCCTGCCGGAGGACTCACCAGTGACAGGTAAATTCATGCCATTTTCCTCAGTTAGCTGCTGTGCTCTCGGGTGTTTGAATGTGTACATAGGTGCGGAAGGGTATGTTCGTCTTGTTTTTTAGTGATGTTTTAATCAAGTCTTTAACCATGTTTTTTAGGTTGGGTTGTAATGTGGTGGGTGTCGGATTTAGTTGTTTATATTCGGCTGTCGCCGAGTGAGTATATTTAAAGGGCCATGTTGTAAAATGAATTAAAGTGGGTATCCTTTCAAATATATTGGTATTAAGTCCTAGATGTAATGTAATAAGATTGTCACGTGGGGTGGTTGCTGGTGATTATTTGATATCTTTGTATGTACATGTGGATATTTTGTGGACATACCAGCCTTCACGTTCTCTGCGGTCCTCCAGTGAGAAACGTTTGAAGGCTCCGAAGCGTAACTTGAAAACTGTTGGTGAACGCTCATTTAGCTTCATTGCACCTTCAGTTTGGAACTCGCTGCCTGTCAGTCTTCGAAATCTCTCTACTCTCCCTCAGTTTAAGGCTCAGTTGAAAACTCACTTCTTCCAGCTTGCTTTTCCTCTGTCGTAGATCCGTGGTCCTGTTGTATTTATTTGTAATGTTTCATATCGTCTATGTCATGTTTGACTGCGTGTGTTAGCGCAATGAGTTTTTGCCACAAAAAGATTTTGCGCTATACAAGAACCATTCATTATTATTATTATTATTATATTTTGATAATGTTGGTTTTAGCAGTGGCAATGTTATTATACAAAAGTGGTTGTGCTAGCTTAATGTTAGTGTAATGGAATAGTGCAGACCTGGTGAATGTTGAATGTACATAGGAATCCTTTTTATCCATGATTGTATATTTAATATGGCCAAGGCGGGTATTAGGGTGAGACGAGACACAACTCGCGTGGTTTGTGAGTAGGTGCGTGTCAAATAGGCCAGAATTAACTGTGTTGGCACTTTGACTGACAATGCGCCCTTTTCCAGTGCACTGGCTTCGATCATTGGCTTCGAAGACTGGCTTCGAAGATTGGCTTCGAAGATTTCGTCGTTCTTCGATCTCATCCACGACCAACGGTGACGCATCATCGGGAGTCGGAACGCCTTCGCTAGCCGGTCCTGTTGGACAAGTACGTTGGGCTACAGCGGGTTGATTCTACGTTCTGCGCGTCGGTCACAGGCGTGCGTGGGCAAGCGCGGCTACGGTGCTCTGTGGTGTAGGGGTAGTACTCTTACGTTCGAGCCACCCTGTCTAGTGTGGGACAGAGGACACGGTACAGAGACAAAGTTACCCGCCTTGTATAGCCGTTGGCCATATTAGTCATTTTCACTTGTATAGCCATATTAGCCATTATCACCTGTTAGTCATTTTCGTCTGTTAGTCATTTTCACCTGTTAGTCATTTTCACTTGTTAGTCATTTTTTATATGTTAATCTTTTTTAAGTGTTAATACGTTATGAGTGCATGCGTGGGTATGTGTGAGTGTGTGGGGCGTTAGCGGGTTGGGGTGGGGGTTAGAGTAAGGGTAGGTAATAAAGGATTTGTTTGTTGTTTATCACTGGCGTTGCGTTATTTATTTAGAGTGGGTGGGGTTTTCTCGAGTGTCTGCACTCATATTGTCCACGGCGCCCTGACTCCGTCAGGCGTGTCGTGACACTCTAAAACAGAAGCCCCGAGTGCGCCAATCTATTTGCAGCTAGAGGATGCTAAACATGAACAATATTAACTTACATTTTGTCTGATCCAAGCATAAATTGCAGCCTAGTGGGTCGTACAGGACGTAGTCCTTATTTCCGCTATGTTCATAGTTCTGTCTACATACCCTGTCCAATGCCAACTGCAGTCAAAAGGATCATTTATGTTGGCTCATGTTTAGTGGCCCATTAGCTTTTAGCCTAAAAAGTTGCCATGAGCTGTCAAGGTCAATGTATGTGCTGGAATGCCCATGCAGTGTTTTGAAAACTGTTGTGAATGTGTTTGACCTCTGAAGTGAAAGGACCATTAATTAGACTGGGTGGGTTTAAAGTCCACCAGTCAACCCCTCTCCATAGAGGTAGACTAGATAGGCTCATAACCACCATGCAGCATATGTTAGTACAATAGTAGCAGTTCCCTTTTGTTCTTCTCTTCCCACTTATGACCCCCCCCCCCCCCCCCCCCCCCCCAAGCCAAACTTAGTATATCTTGGACACATATATTGCAGTCCGTTTTATGGATCCCAGCAACTGTGATATATTGAGTCAGATCTATGTAACTTTCTGTCCAAGTACTCTGATTTTGTTCCCTAGCAAACTGTTTTAAAAAGTTTGGGTAGCACTGTTCCTGCAGCAACACCTTTCCCGCAAAAGGCAATCCTAAATAAATTTCTCTTGAGGGGCAATTAAATTTTTTTTAACGTAATAAAAACAAAAAAGGCAAAGCCCTTATGGCTCACCTGTATGACCGATCCACATTAAGTAAAGGGATGGCTTATGCATCAACAAAATCCATGTTTTCTCAAAATTTAATCAGTTTTCACACATCTGTCAAACCCCCGTGACCCATGACCTTGCGATGAGTCGACTAAGTTAGTATACATAGGAAGGTTTTATCATCAGCTACCTTTGTGCCAAATTTGATTGAAAAGTTTGCAAAAATGTTGATAATAACTACAATTCATGAAAAATTGGCATTTTATACACATTTGCCGACCTCTTGTGACCCTTGACCTTTTCCAATGGATCATCCAAATTAGTATGCATAGGCAGGTCTTACCTTGAGGTATCTCTGTACCAAGTATATTTTTACCTCTTTCATAAGCTCGTGACCCTTGACCTTTCCAAGGGGTCATACAAATTAGTATGCATAGATAGGTCTATTCATCAGGTATCTCTGTACCAAGTATGGGTTTTAAGTTGTGAATAGTAATTGAGAAAAAAACATTTCTTGTCAAAATATGGCTATTTGACCAATGACCTTTCCGAGGGGTCATACAAATTAGTATACATTGATAGGTCTTATCATCAGGTATCGCTGTAGCAAGTTTGGATTTGAAGTTGTGAATAGAATTTGAGAAAAAAATAAAGTAGATGACTAGATCTTACAGTTTGGGTTTGAAGTTGTGAATAGAATTTGAGAAAAATTAAATTAGGTCTTACAGTTTGAGTTTGAAGTTGTGAATAGTAATTGAGAAAAAACATTTCTTGTTAAAATATGGCTATTTTTTATCTATTTTCTGTGCTCGTGACCAGGACCTTTCCGAGGGGCCATACAAATTAGTATGCATAGATAGGTCTTACCATCAGGTATCTATGTACCAAGTTTGGGTTTGAAGTTGTAAATAGAATTAGAATTTGAGAAAAAATAAATTATCTATGTAAAAATATTGTTATTTCTGATATATTTCCTGATCCCCTGTGACCTTGACTTACGTGAGAGGTACTGAAATTGGTATGTTTAGAAAGATCTTGCCACAAAGTATCGTTGGGCCAAGTTTGAAGACTGTAGCTTGTCTCGGAGAAAATGCCAACGATAAAGCTTACCACGGACGCCGGATGGTTGGTCACTGGCCCAGAACATACTCCCTTTTGCTTCGCATGTGAGCCAAAAATGCAACAAAATAAACAACCAAACTACGAAATCGACAAAAACCAATAACCAGACAAAATGGTTGATAGAAACTTCACCAGGGAAAAATCTGTGGATGCCATTGTCGTGCAACCTCTGCTGCAAGTCTGTGTCCAGGATCTTCATGTCAGTGTCCTCCACTGTGTCATCCTGGGTTGTCTGTTTTCTGCGCTTCAGCTCTGCCTGTATGATGCTGGGGTGAGCCAGCCAGTCAGGCAACACCCTCTTCACCTATAGAGCATAACACCCACACACTTCTAATAAAGTAGTTAAAACAGCAATCTCTGCTCCAATAAATTGACTCTGAGTCACTAAAACTGACATGTGCTATTTGTGAGACAGTACACCCTTTGGATGTCACTAGTGCTTTTTGTCACAAATCCGGGCTGGAAAAGATGACAGTGCAACAAAATACTGGTAACTGTGCGCTAGGCCAGGATTTTGGACTGGATGGCTTTAGGTTGCAAGATCCTGAATCAAAAGACCTGCAAACAAATATATAATTTTACTTAGCATAATTACAGCTCCAGGCACATTTTCCAAAATAAAATGTGCGCTGTTTCGTCATATTGGAAACTACAGCTCCAGGACTTATACCCATTCACTGCCAGTTGACGCAGACTGTATTTCTGCAATCTTTGTTAGCCCATATCATACTGAGGCTAAAAGCTTCAAATTTGTACACTGCTATATATGCAGGCTTCATTATACACCTCACTGATAAGGATATAGACCAAAGCCTTTAGTTCAAGGGTGGTGCCAGAATAGCTTGGCACCTAGAGGTGCCAAGCTATTCTGGCATCACCCTTATTTTAGTTAAACTTATTTCATTCACTGGTGTATTCCAAATGATAAGGTTAACTGAACACGAGTCCCAGCCATCACATAAATGCGGATACAATATGGTGTCATCAAGAGGGATAGATCTTCATGAGTTCCTGCGACTGCATGGGCTCATGAAAATCTATGCCGCTTGCAGTTGGGACCGTGTTCACTTTTTTACTGTAGTAAAAGGGTTATGGTCCAAAGTCACAGACCAGCACACAAATATATCCACTGACATTCAACATACAGGTTTCAGGTCTGTGTTTTCAAAGTTTCCTAGAATGGAGAAGCCTCCCACAGCATCAGGATCTTTGTCCTCACCATCACTGACATCATCTCCAACACCACCGATATCTTGAGCATCCTCTTTTTCTCCTTCACCCTCACTCCCACCACTTTCATTGTCAGAGTCGGTATCTTCTGAAATGGTTTCCTTTGTTCTGTAGCTCGGATGTAAAATCCTTGCATGTTTTACATCAGTCTCTGAATCGTCAGCACCCTCAGATTTATGCTTTAGTTTGTTTGCTAACGTTTTCTCATTCTTAGTTTTCTGCCTTTTCACTTTTTCTGTATCTCTCAATGGTTCTGCATTTTTTGATGAAGAACTGGAGTCCGCAGTATCTAGGGACAGACGTTTATTAGGGCGAGCCTTTTTTTTCGGTGTAGCTTCAAAAGCTTCCTTTGGACTGGTGACAGATTTAGCCCTTTTTGCTGATGTTTCAGAGATTGATGTAGTTCTCTCAAGTGAAGTTAGGTCAGACTTGCTCTTCAACCGCTGCTGTTTACGGAGTGCGATCTCAGACTTGAGTTTCTCCAATCGATCTTGTGCTGACAGTGGATTCTCCTCATGGTCCTCTCCAGTATATCTGTAAAATACATTAGGAAAAGGTTAGTAATAGATAAAGTACTGCAAATGCGCTTTACAAGCCCTCATAATGCTGTCATTATGGGTGACAGCATGAAAAACTTAAATGATTGAAAATGGTCCATGCACTATGTTCCGTAATCTATGACCAGCAAGAGATATAATTCTAATGAGCCCCTGCGGATGCTGGGGTTCATGAGAATTGATGCCTATTGCAGATAAAACAGGATGTTTGAAAGGCTATTCTGTCTGAACAAAAAGGCTGAAATTCAGTTTTCAATTTTGAAAAAGCTGACTCAGCTTCCATGACTGAAGACTGTCACCCATGTGTCACGTTAATACATGAACGGTTGTAATAAAAAGCTATTTTGCTATCCTGTTATCTCTTTTCCACTTTGTTACCGGTATGGTTATATGTCAACACACTGTACACATGTACTTGCAAGTGCAACATGTGCCTGTCATCCGACTATCGCATCAAGCATCTTGACAAAAACGCGTTAACACTGGCAGCCATGGGTAAATGTCTTTATAAATACTTGCATTCTTCATCTTGCAACAAAATCAAACCCCTCAAACAGCTGTGATGGAACGTACATCACTGCCCCTGACAGCATTTGTATGCAAAATACCGTACGGTGAAATAAAATATTTATGAATTAACATGAATGTTCAGGCTGTGATGACAGATGAAAATACTGTTATCTCTAGCTGATTATAGGTCAATGTATATCTGATCAGTGATATGAAGTTATACCATAAACTTTCACACTGAAATGAGACCAAGAATGTAAACACGAGTTGTAAAGGTCTTTAAAATTATTGTAAAATTCTGAAAATACCATCAAAATAAATAGGGTTTAAAGAGTTCTTCTCGTACGGTACCTGTTGACCACAAACAATGACATTTTCCTCGTTGCGTCATGCACCAATGTTTAACAGTGGAAGTGGCATGTATTTTTGGGTATTTTACTCCCCACGTGCGAGTTTCTCTGTGTTATGACCGACAACTCTTGTGTACTTTCAGTTATAAAATAAGCCAATCAAAGAACGCCAAATAGTTTGTACAATAAAAAACTTAAACTGGATATTTTTGTCAAACAATAATAATAAAATGAATGTCCGTTGCAAAATATTGAATCTAATTTATACACAAAAATTAGTAAAAATGAATAGACATATTTGTCGCCAGAAATATTAAAATAAAAGTAAAATGAAAAATGTAGTTTACATAAAACTCGTTAAAATATAAACCTATTATATATTTGATGTTATCTAAAATGTACTTCCGCCGTTAACCATCATGGCGGAATGTTTACAGCAGTGTTCGGCCCATCAGTTAAAATTACGTGTTTTGTGGCTTTATCTGGTGTCGTACAGCCCTAGTATGAATAGGACATTACTTCTTATTTTCCTCTCAACGGGAATAGGCCTAGCCTGTCTTGTAACTTACATGCCTAAACTGCTAATTCTACTATTTTCCGTTTCTAACCGACGGCTAGTTTCTAGTGAATCAGGTTTTTACGATCATGAAACATCTGTTGTACTTCGGGTCAGACAGAAACTTCCCATTAATCCAGGTGAGTATGTAACAGAGACCCTCTTTTTAGCTGTATATATGAGTGGTGCGCATCATCAGTATCTTTATTGTAACTATTAAGCCACATTCAGAAGCCGTCTTGGGTTACAAGTATAATGAACTGAAACATTTCATTTTCACCGAACGGGAAGTAAAATCGTGCAGTTATTTTTGGCTCACGTTCTGGTCAGATGTCCGTCCGTCGTCCGTGGTAAACTTTAACGTTGGCATTCTCTTGGAGACTATTCAAGCCACAGTCTTCAAAACTTGTTCCAAGGATACTCTGTGGCAAAACCTTTCTAAACATACCAATTTCAATTTTCATTGACCTCTCTCAGATTGGCAAATCATGTGAAGAAAGTAGAATCAATTTCAGCTTTATCGGCACTTTTGCAAAACATTTCGACCAAATTTGGCAGGAAGGTAGCTGATAAAACCTTTCCATGCATACTATTTTGGTTTACTACTTCCAAATGTCAATGGTCATGGGAAATTGACAAAAGTGTGAAAATGCATACATTTTGAAAAAACATTGCAGGTACAAGGCCAACCCTTTACTGGGCCATTTATGCATGTGAACCATAAAGGCTTTACCATTTTTGTTTTACGTGTCCTCAAGAGGGGTTGCAAACTTCACATCACGTCGATGGTTTCATTCTTCTGATCATTTGATTTCCTGTTTGCTATGGTAGTGAACTAACATGCTTGCTGGTAGTGATAACAGACATCTCTTTTAAAGCATATGTTGTTTTCCTACTTGCTGCAGATGTGAAAAGGGAGGCAGCTGCAGCACTGAACATCGCCTTGGACCTTCAAGAACAAGGGAAAACTGACAGAGCCATGAAAATCTTTCAGCATGCCTTAGCGTTAGATCCTTTGCATGCAGACACTCTCACAGCTTATGGAGAATTCCTTGAACTGCACATGCATGATGTGGAACGGGCTGACCACTACTACAAGATTGCCCTTGCAGTTAGCCCGGAGCACAGACGGGCCATGGATAATCGGCAACGGACCAGTCCCATTGTGGAAGAGATCGATCAGAAACGCTTTAATCGTATCGATCAAAAGCTAAGCCTGTTTTACACTGTACCCAGCAATGATCCTGCTCTCCGACGAGCGAAGAAAGAGGCCTACTTTGCTCACATCTACCACAGTAATGCCATTGAGGGCAATACTCTGACCCTCATACAGACACGGGCCATCATTGAAACTCGCTTGGCTGTGGGTGGCAAGAGTCTGGTAGAACAGAATGAGGTTCTGGGATTAGATGCAGCACTGAGCTTTCTGAACAGCACTCTGGTGGGGAAGGTAGGATGATCTGATTGAAACTGTTTTCTCTTTGAAGTTTAATTGACTAAAAGAAAACTGACACAGGTCAGCTGCAGTAATATTATGCACGCCAGTATTACACGATATCTGATGTAATGTGCACAGGTTTCTGGCTCCCAGAGGGGATGTCTGGTGAGTGCAAAGTCCTCTGGCAATAAGCCTTAGCAGGTCCAGCTAAAGCTGACATCAGCTTGAGGACTTTTCGCTTTTCTTTATAAGTACATAGTAATGACTATAGACAGCTAATTGTTTATGACTTGAAGCAGACTGCATAAATTTGTTTCTAAATCTTGGGGGAACCTGTAGCCAAATACAGTTGATGATGCTGTCACTTTTGGTGTCAATCTTTACCCCCTTGTGCTGGCATGCGGGGGTAAAGATGGACACACAAAAAAAACATGACCAGCATTAACTCACTTGAGACGTGCCACCTCCGGATACATGGCTTCAGCTGCGTTTTCGGAGGTGCCTCATCTCAAATGAGTTAATTGTACTGTAACAGGACCAGTGCCTGTATGCTCAAGGGGGTTACAATATTTGTATCATTCCTCAGGTTGGCCGACTGACACTGCAAGATATCATGGACATCCACCTGCGAGTGCTGGGCTATGTGGACCCGTCTGAAGCAGGCCGATATCGCACAACACAGGTCTTTGTTGGAGACTTCACCCCACCCTCCGCTGTTGACGTCCCCATCCTCATGAACGAACTTATCGCATGGTTGAACTCTGAAGAGGTTCGAAGCATGCATCCTATTGAATTTGCCGCTCTAGCGCACTACAAACTGGTTGTGATTCATCCGTTTTATGACGGGAACGGTCGGACCTCACGCCTGCTTATGAATCTCATTCTGATGCAAGCAGGATTCCCGCCGGTAGCTATTCAGGTTGATGACAGATTGCGTTACTATGAAACCCTGGACCTTGCCAACAATGGAGACATTCGTCCATTCATTCGCTTCATCGCAGAGTGCACAGAAAGGACTTTAGACGAGTATCTAGTGCAGACAATGGAGGACCCAGGACACTCCTTGGGTCAAGTGACTACCAAGAAAAATGGCACAGAGAGACAGAGAATCATCTACGTCGATAATGAAAGCTGATAGGATCATGATAAAGATCTGAAACAAAAGAGGCTGTGAAAATGATTTTGAATTTGTGATTTTTGACATTACAGCTCTGGGGTCAGTTGCATGAGTGAGCATAGTCCTGTGCCAGCTGCTATAGTGGTTGCATTCAAGTGAGCTTATAGCGGATCACCTTGCTTAGTCACTGGTGGAGGACTAAGCTCACTAATGCAACTGGCCAAAATCACTCACCCGAGCATACGCAGCTCACTGTGTTCAGGGTCACAGGTTATTGTTGAGAAAAGTATTTTCACTTTGTTGATTCATAATACCGACTTCTTCTGTGCCACTGTCATGGTGGGAAAAAACTCAGAAGTTGATACTGTAAATCAGTACAAAAAAATGAAAAAAGCTGTTTTCTCAACCTTAGCCTGCATACAGGGTTGGGAATTTGTTTGTTTGTTTATTTATTTTGCGACAGCTGTGTTATTGCATTCATTTTATTATTGTAATGCCTTTCTGAATGGGACCTACCTGTTGGCTGAAAACCCATTTTGGCTGATAACTTGAGGTTGCTCAAACAGCAATAACAGCCTGATGCTTTGCAAATCCTTTCCTGTGAGTGTAAGAAATCCAAGATTTCAGTCGAACCTAGAGTCACCATTTTTGCACGACTGTAAGGGATCTTGACGTTGATGTACATGGTGTTTGTTTATGTTCAAATTCTTTTCCTTTTAACAGTATTTCTGTTTTCTAGTTTGAACTGGTTTAGTTTGGTTGACAGTCAAACGTGCAACCCCCAATTGCACCCTCGATCTAAGGCACACTTGGAGCTTATCCCTTTGGCTGTTCATAGCGCTTTTTGTCAAGGTGATTCCAGCAGGAATCACCTCGATTAAAAGCGCTATGTACAGCCAAAGGGTTATCTCGGTCCGTGTGAGATAAGACTTGGTTGGCTCTTGTGAATGTGTGTCCGTTATGGCACAGTTTGGATGAATCTCTGTGCACATTCAGGGAGGACCAAATGATACTTGACCCCAATAGCTATTCGGACTGTCATCCAAGTGAATCACAGAGGCCAGAGTTTTTTTCTTGTAGCCCAAACAATGTCGTGTGCGCACATGCACTGAAATTTGCATTCACTATTTGGACTTGGCCTCGCCCAGCAAGAATCTCTTTGCATTTGGCACAGGTTAGGGGATTTGGTCTTCCCCGATAAAGTAGCTCTTGTTAACTCTTATCATTCGGAAATGAAATAAGTTTGACTAAAATAATTTAAGGGTAGTGCCAGAATATCTTGACACCTCTTGGTGTCAAGCTATTCTGGCACCACCCTTGAACTGCAGCCATTGGTCTATATCCTTATCTGTAAGTACTATAATGTATCTTGCATATGGCAGTGTACAAATTTGAAGCTTTTAGGCTCAGTATGATATGGATGATATGTGACAAAGAGACACACACACACTTGTGTTCTGTAGCCGTGAGCTTGAGTCATATTTTAAGTGCAATTTGTTTCTTTTTTGTTTGTTTTGAGTTTTTTGGGTGGTGGGTGGTTACAGAGGGGGGTATGCAAAGCAAAGTGGGGTGAGAGAATATACCTGTGATATCATTAGGTGTTTTGAGGAAAACATTATCGGTGCTGCTCAAGGAAGCAGTTCTTGAAGGTACATGTTCGGGTACAGACACATTACAGCCTATGCTTTCACGCTGATTGCAAGAATGCAGATGACAGGCAAAGACTGTGAGCAGTGGATGTACATGTACAAGGTTCAAGGCTTTAACCCTTTGCATGTTGGTAGTGGTTTTAGTCACGATTCCTACTTAGTTATTTGCTGTAATGTGTTAAAGGGACATTCAGTGTATACAAACATTGTCCAAGCCTAGCATGGCATGTAATGCCTGGCTGTCAGCGGGTAACTATAAGCAGTGTGCTGCCAGCACTGCATGTTTTACTGTCAATTTTTGGGCCTTTATGATGATGATGTTTATTTGTAGAGCACATTTCTCCACTCGGTACTGGATGCTCAGAGCACTTTGTAAGAGAGGTTTTCATAAGACAGCAAAGCACCAATTTGGAGAGAAGAAGAAGAAAACTGCAGTCAGTTCGCCAGTTTAGGACAGGCTGAAGAGGTGTGCAGCGCACTTCAGGTGGACAGCTGGCTTACATTTGTTGAGCATTTTGCGTTGGGTCTGCTCACAATGGCATCAGAAAGAAGCTTTATTTGTGAGCATGTGAGTGGCCTAATGTAAAGATTTCTTTAAATGACATACTATGCCATCTGCAAGAGGCACAGATTCTCATGAGCCCTTGCATCCGCAGGGACTCATGAGAATCTTTGCCTCAACCAACATTTCTCAGTGGAATACTATCCTGTTGTGGCAAGAGGAAAGTGAAACACAGTTTCATATCAATTTCATACTGTGTCTTGAAGACCTTGTAAAGAAGAAGTTATGGGATACTCGCATGCTTGATGCTTTGGTTGTCAAGGGAGACTGTCTTCTGTAATTTTCTCTTTGCTCGGCTGATAGTCCCAATATGGTTTCCTCCCTTTGGGAGTCTGATGCTGTAATGTTTGGAGATACATGTACGTGATAGTGCGTGTGTGTGCATGAAGTAAATCTTGTGAGCATAAATGCAGATCCGGTCAAAAGAAGATTAAAATCCAAATGCAATTCTATTTTTAAAAATCCGTATGTGTACATAGATCTGTTGTGTTATAATAGTCTGTTGACGAATGTTGCCATATGTAAACATGTTTTAGTTTATCCGCAGTGAGATGGCCTTAGTCACCTGCTCGGCATTAAACCCAAATAACTAACTGTTTTAGTTTATGTTTTGTAAAAATCATAACTTTGTCATTGCACATGAACACATTTTGAAATAAAATCACTAATATAAATGACAGTGGTAGAGTGTGGTTGCAGGGTTCAAAAGATTCAAAATTATAAACTAAGCTTGTGACAAGGTCAGATATAACCGACATCTGAGTTTTATACCTTATCATTCAAAATACACCAGTGTGTGAAGTTTGATTAAATAATTCAAGGGTAGTGCCAGAATAGCTTGGTGCCTTGAACTAAAGCCATTGGTCTATATCCTTATCTGTAAGTACTATAGTGTAGCTTGCATATGGCAGTGTACAAATTTGAAGCTTTTAGCCTCAGTATGCTATGGGATAATATAACACTTTTTCAGAGGTCCCAACTTCACTTTTTCTATGTTACTTTTAAAATTCAAGAGTAAAAAACTGTTGTGTCTCACCAACACATTTTTCTTTGTGTCGGATTATTGTACTAAAATAGTAATAAAGGGTAATAATAATAATTATGTTTGCTAAAAGATTGTACACATTACTAAATAAAAAGATACGCTATTAGATCACAGTAGTGCGAACTTATGATAGTAAAACAACATGAAAATGTGGGTCTTCCACTGTTATATCCAAAGTTTACTGCATACTTACTTAACTAATTTAATCGCACAGCTGCATTTCTCAAATTTTGACGGTGTCACTTGACAACTTTGTTCCAGTTGCAGGAGATGGATTGACTGATAACTCAAGGGTAGTACCAGATTAGCTTGGCGCCATCAGACATCAGGCTAATCTGGCACTATCTTGAATTATCATGAATTATCCATTTCCTGCTGTAGTGCGTCAGGGCTATGTGGGTTAAAGGCTGTTGGTAGAGCTTTATGTCCTGGCGGTTCCTTTTCTTACTGTTACCAGCTAAGAATGGAGTTGCCCACCGGATTTTTGCTCACTGGGTATCTATTTGGTAGCCACAGACCTGATGGTGCTCTATCTGATTTCATGATATTCTGATGCACATTATACTGAGGTAGACCTGTAAAGTCAAAACTCTAGGACCTTACTTCACCACAGTGTTATACATATCTGTTGTTACCCCGGTATGCATGTAAATTTGATGCATATATTTTCTCAGCGGCAAACAGTATTATGGATCAGTAGCATGGCTGTATGTGTAGTGAAATTATAGAAATGTATGAACAACATTATTTTGGATATAAACATCTAAATTGTTTCTTTGCTTGGAAGGACATGCTTATAATGAATGCCTTGACCAGGTCAGCAAAACGGTTTTAATTTCACAGTTTCCGAAGAGCAAAGAGTGCTTTAGTTGGTACTTTGCATTTCAGTTGTTTGATTTCCTTCGCAGGTCATTTGTTTCTAAGTCTGTTACTCTTACTGCCAGTGATCACAAGTTGTTTTCCTGAAATCTTTGTTAATTCAAGGCCAAAGAAGTCCACACATCCAAGGAACATGGTTTCAAAACTGGGCTAGCAAGAGGCATAGATCCTCATGAGTCCCCGCATCTGCGGGGGCTCATGATGATCTGTGCCTCTTGCTGTTTGGTTATGTTCATTTTTTCCACAGCAATGTAGGGGTTGTCTCTATGGCAGCAACATTTTTTAAGTTGTTTTGATCCGTAGCCACAAGTTATGGTACTGAAGTAGCAATTCAGAAAAAGGATACCTATTACATTTTGAACAAAACCATCAGACAATGTCTCATTATTTTAACCCTTATCATTCGGAATACACCAGTGTGTGAAGTAACTTAAGTGTGACTACATTAGTTCAAGGGCAGGGCCAGATTAGCTTGGAGCCTCTAGGCACCAAGCTATTCTGGCGCCACCCTTGAACTAAAGCCATTGGTCTATATCCTTATGTGTAAGTACTATAATGTAGCTTGCATATAGCAGTGTACAAATTTGAAGCTTTTAGCCTTAGTATGATATGTGTTAAAGCGCAAATTTAAATTAATCCTTTTTAGACATGAAACGTTGGTCAATTCGTATATATATATATGTAAAACTTGCCACTGTTTTGGTGTGTGTAAATTGTCGGTTCAGTCTTTTAATAAACTGAAAATTGTTTCAAAGATAGTAGTTTGTACAGCGCACTGTGTTTTTGACCGAGATAGGTAAGCATCCAATTGGAATCGGACAAATACATTGTTAATTATGTTTTTCGTAGATATCTACTTAAGATATTATTCACCAGCTCTTTCATATGTGCATGTTTGTGTGCATTTTCACTTGAATGATTGTGTTTGTGTGTGTGTGTGTGTATGTGAGTCTTCAAGAGAGAGAAAGAAACGGAGAAGAGATTTTGTGTTCAGACATGTTCATGTGTGAATTGTTTCTGTGAGTGCCACAAATTGTTGACTTACGTGTTACATAAAATAAATGACAAAATATTTATTGTGTTGGATGACTCATGTGCTGCAGCGTCTGCATGCAAACTGTATATTTTACAAGATTTATCAAACATGACATGTTGTTAAGTTTGCTTTTTGGCTCATGTGTGAAGCAAAAGTGAGTATGTTTTGGGCCAGTGGTCGGTCTGCCGTCGTCCGTGGTAAACTTTAACGTTGGCATTTTCTCAGAGACTATTCAAGCCACATTCTTTAAACTTGGCCCAAGGATACTTTGTGGTAAGACCTTTTTAAGCATACCAATTTGAGTGACCTCTCACAAAGGTCAAGGTCACAGGGGATCAGGGAATAGAAAAAAAATAGTTGTATTTTGACATAATTTATTTTTCTCAAATACTATTCACAACTTCAAACCCAAACTTGGTACAAAGATACCTGATGGTAAGACCTTTCTCTAAGTACTAATTTGGTTGATCCCTCGGAAAGGTCAAGGGTCACAATAGTTCAGGAAATAGGTGAAAAATAGCAATATTTTGACAAAAGATGTTTTTTTCTCAAATACTATTCACAACTTCAACCCCAAACTTGGTACAGACATACCTGATGGTAAGACCTATCTATGCATACTAATTTGGATGACCCCTCAGAAAGGTCAAGGGTCACAAGGGCTCAGGAAATGGGTGCGAAATGGCCATATTTTGACAAAAGATGTTTTTTCTCAAATACTATTCACAACTTTAAACCCAAACTTGCTACAGAGATACCTGATGGGAAGACCTTTCTATGCACACTAATTTGGTTGATCCCTTGGAAAGGTCAAGGGTCACGAGAGCTCAGGAAATAGATCTAAAATAGCCACATTTTGACAAAAGATGTTTTTTTGTCATAAAACCCAAATTTGGTACAGAGGTACCTGATGGTAAGACCTATCTATGCATACTAATTTGGATGACCCCTTGGAAAGGTCAAGGGTCACAAGAGGCTGGCAAATGTGTGTAAAATGCTGATTTTTAAAAATAAAATTGTAGGTATTTCCATATGTACACGTTATGCACACGAAATGCCAACTACCCCCCCCCCCCCCCCCCTCTTCTCAGCTTTAGGAACATCTAAGGCCAACCTCAATTAGCAAGAGACATAGATTCTCTTGAGCCCTCACTGGTAGAGTGTTTGACTCACGACCGAAAGTTTGCGAGTTCGAACCCAGTTTGGGTCACAATTTGTTCAGACACGTTTTTTTTTTCTCTTTCCCGGTACCCCGTCTTTGACATCACCTTACTGGTGAACAAAATGACGTCAAGACCTCTAACGTTTGATGTTTTTTCTCTTTCCCTGCCAGTGACAACTGCTGCTGAAAGTATAAGGCCCAGTGTTGCGAATGAAGGATTATAAGCATGCATGTTTTCTGGCTTTATCCATTGTGTTCATGTACAAATATTGTTGGCGTTTTCTTCGCTTAGTTTTGAGGGCTATGATAGTTGCTGGTGATTGTTGAACCATGACTGCTTCCAAACCGGAACGAAAGCATCAGTATGGGTGCAGGTCTGTGATTTTGAAGGTCTAAAATCACAGACCTGTCACACATCATTTTCTGTGATATAATTTAAAGAAACTACATGTACGTGTTTCAGCTTTCAGAATTCATAAGAAATATATAAGGAGCGATTGCGGTTGTAATAAATGGTATTAGATCTATTTGCTGCTCGCTTGTTTGTGTTTACAGTGTGTGTGAGCGTGTGTGTTTGATGTAGAACTATATTAAACCTTATCATTCATAATACACCAGTGTTAGGAAAAAAGTTTTACTAAAATAGTTAAGGGTAGTGCCACAATAGCTTGGCGCCTCTAGGCGCCAAGCTATTCTGGCACCACCCTTGAACTAAAGCCATTGGTCTATATCCTTATCTGTAAGTACTATAACATAGCTTGCATATGGCAGTGTACAAATTTGAAGCTTTTAGCCTCAGTATGATATGGGTTAAACGCTGCATTTGATGTAGAGCTACATGAAATAACTACGTTACATTATACCGTTTAACCAAACAAAATGGGATGAACCATAACCCACAAAGTCCCTTCTATATGAGAGCTGTCCTTGCTGTGAATGATCTCTACCTTTTGTCTTTGACCTCATTCTGATGTTGAATTATCTCCTATTGAAAAAAAGTTGCAGATGTGCCAATGGTTGCAAGATGATGCCAATGTGTTTGTGCTTAGCAGTACTTTGAAGTGGACTGTTATCAAAGCCGAGTAGGCCGGGTAGTGGCTGAAAGTTCTGGCTACGTGACATGTTCAATAGTTCAGTCTTTAGGTGATTAAAGTTTACTTTGCACTTATGGGCCCAAACACTAATTTTATCGAGATCCGAGTTCATTATGTCAGCTCTGATATTATCATTATTCAGAGACAAGTACATATTGATATCATCTGCAAACTGTTTCATTTTAGATTCAATGTCTAGTACAATGTCGTTAATATAAATAAGGAAATGAATAGGGCCTAACACTGACCCTTGCGGGACGCCACCTCCACAGGTAGGTATGTAGATATACATCCTTTGATAACAACAGCTTGCTTGCGATTGCGCAGGTAATCAGCCATACATTGTGGAAGCTTCCCACGTATTCCTATTACATCTATTTTTTTTTTTTAAGCAGACCATAATGCCACACTTTATCAAAGGCTTTGGCTACATCAAAGAATACAGCTTGGGAATTTATGCTTGTATCCAATGACTTGCAGAGGTCGTTTTAGACACTAAAAAGTTGGTAGACTGTTGAGTCCCCAGGTATAAAGCCTGATTGGCTAGCAGTTATCAGATCATTCGAATAAAGATATTGGAATATATGGCGTTGGATACATTTTTCAAGAATTTTATCAATGCAGCTTAGCAAGGATATAGGGCGATAGTTACTACATTTGCTTTTGTCACCTTTTTTATAGACAGGAGTTACATGAGAAATTTCCCACACGGATGGAAATAAACATTCGTCAAGCGACCGGTTAAAGAGAATGGTAAGAGCTTCTGATATAAGCATGCTACTAGCTATCAAAATTATCGTGTATAAGGTCAGGACCTACGGCCTTATTTGGGTCCAGATCGTTTATAACATTAGTTACCTCTGTAGGACTAAGATGTATATGGGAGATTTGCATATCGGGTACTGGGTCGTTGCTACCTTCTACCGTAGATTGGCTTGTGAAGTGATTACCGATTAAACGCCGTTGCCTTTTCCTCGTTAGAACAATAAATTGTACCGCTTTCCTCGATAGGGGGTATCTCCTCTATCGTGGATCCCTTTTATGACATGAACGGTTTGACTAATTTCCACCAGTTCTTACTTCCAAAGTTTCTATTACAAGAAATACGATTGTCTTCTAACATGTTTTTTTTCTTTCTGTTTTTTTGCGTATTGCATCTGTGTAAGTGTTACGCCGGAGCATGACGAAAAAGTCTCCAGTCAGTTTCTCAGTGAGTTCGTATTTTTGGCCCTCCCATGGAGGTTATCCTTAATTTTCTTAAATTTAGCTAACTGCTCGTTGTACCATGGAGCATCTCTTGGACCATTATAGTTTTGACTGGCATACATTTCTTGGCAGTATTTAGGACGTAGTCAACGGCAAGTAAGGGGTTAATTTGCACCTTTATTTTGAACATCATCTTCGCGTTTCCGGAAGATATATTTGCAGGAGCTGCCGTTTTGAGCTACATTTTAGACCTAGACCGAAAGGGTTGACTGCCAGTGCTTGTAATTTAGAAAAAACTACCAAGTGAGTAGGATAAAGCACTGTCAAGGGAGAGAAGTGTGCATGATAGACCAATGATCATAGATCTACTTTGGTCCAAGCACACACATGATAGACCAAAGTAGATCTATGATCATTGGTCTATCATGCACACTTCTCTCCCTTGACAGTGCTTTATCCTACTCACTTGGTAGTTTTTTCTAAATTACAAGCACTGGCAGTCAACCCTTTTGGTCTAGTTTTTTACTACAATTTAGACTGCAACCCCTTCCCCCTTTTTAGTAGGTTCTCTCTTAGGGTGCATGGAAATTTAGCTCTAGGTGGAGGCATGGAATGTATGCCCCTGCAGAAACCACAGTAAAATGTGGTCTTCTTTGCAGGTAGGCAGAAGTTCCTTCTCTTCCTCCAGTATTGCTGATGGTGTGCTGAAGAGGTCGCCAAGACCGAAACAGCTGTCCACACCGGCTCAATATCTGGACCCCCACTTGGGGGGACCTAGATTTAAATTTCCATGCACTGAGTGGCTGGAACAGTGGGATGTGTGATACGACCCCCCCCCTCCCCCCGTCGGGGGCCGGGGGGGGGGGGGCTTCCATATGCATTGCTTTCAGTCACTTACTTAGCGCACCCCCTCTTTCCTATTTGTGTGTGTGTGTGCTTGGACCAAAGTAGATCTATGATCATTGGTCTATCATGCACACCTCTCTCCCTTGACAGTGCTTTATCCTACTCACTTGGTAGTTTTTTTTCTACATTTTAGACCGTTTTAGTGTCGCAGAACGTCTTGCTGATAGAGGTATCATAAACATGATGCAGGGCCTGCCACTGTTGGGCGTGTTGCTCGCTTTCATTGTGTAGTCTGCCAAACTTCACATATGCTGTTTAGTAAGTACTGTACAGGCATATACAACACTGCCGCTAATACAAGACAGTAAACTTACAAGTTTGTGAAAAACGAGTTTCATTGTCATACAACAAAAAGCTTGGGTGTTCGCAACAACAAAACAAGAATTACAGCTTCTTTTTTTAAAAATCCGTTTAATGCCGAGAAATTCTGAAGAAGAAGCAACTGCAAGAGGTATAGATCCTCATGAGCCCCCGCAATTTAGTCACAATGCCCAACAGCAAGAGAATGATCGACCATGATAACTGACGTGTAGTGCCAGATTAGCTTGGCGCCATCAGGCGCCAAGTTAATCTGGCACTACCCTTCAATTATCATGGTCGATCCATTTTATTCAAATGGTACAAAGACATTAGGTGCGACCTTTAAAACAAAACAAAACAAAACTTGCCAACTGAGGCCAAGGGCTGAATGGGTTATAACATACACAAACAAATTGCACTACACACACACACACACACACACACACACACACACACACACACACACACACACACACACACGCACACACACACACAACACACACACAGAGTTAAGAGCTGAACGACTTTTGTCCACTACAAAGGTGATTTCAAAGGCGGGGCACGGAAAAGGGTCTGAACAAAATTTGACTCTTGCTAGGTTGGAACCAGCGGCATATCGGACTAGAGTCGGACTCTACCACCTGAGCTAGTGACCTTTCTCCCCAACTTACTACAAACAGTAAGAGCATAGTTTTAGCAGACGGATTCAGTTTAGAACGAGATGCAGACCACAAGCCGGCGTGTAAAATGCAGAGAAGAACCCAACGGAGAAAGAAACACTCTTTACCCAATCAGCCTTGACGCACTACAGCAGGAGATGGATCGACCATGATAATTCAAGGGCAGTGCCAGATTAGCTTGGCGCCGACAGGCGCCAAGCTAATCTGGCACTGCCCTTGAATTATCATGGTCGATCCATCTCCTGCAACTGGTGCATAGTCATTAGATGACGCCTCCAAAATTTGGGAAACTACGGCCGTCAGGCTGAATGAGTTAAATTGACAGAAACTGTCGTTTAAAGCGTGTTTCTTTCACTGCTGGGTTCTTCGCAGCCTAGAACGAGGCTCTCAATGACGTCTACTTGTTGACTGTACGTGCTCCTGTCCCTTTCATCTTTAGAGCCTAATAGCGC
This sequence comes from Semisulcospira habei, assembly GCA_036245525.1. Taxonomy (NCBI): domain Eukaryota; kingdom Metazoa; phylum Mollusca; class Gastropoda; family Semisulcospiridae; genus Semisulcospira; species Semisulcospira habei. The sequence continues at coordinate 22,221,325 of BTPG01000006.1, read as the reverse complement.
TTGGAGAGTTATTTGGCGCTGGGAACGTATGGGTGCCACAGCCAATAAGTCAACGTTATCGAGGTCCCTGTCCTCAACAAAAAATAATAATTTTGTCTCGTAAACAACCAAAACTGCTTTGTATCATTAGGAGGGGTCCATTAAGTCCAATCTGTCACTATGGAACGGTCACGACTCCGCCTTGCGCAATTTTCGCTTTAAAGGAATTTTCCAAATTGTATTCAGACATAAGGGGGGAAAAAAAAGCAGAAGCAAGAAAAAAAAAGAAAGAAAAAAGACGGGAACCAGTGTGTGTTACCGCGAAATCTCGCGCTACAGGGCGCTAGTCTCTATGCCACGATTGTAAAGGGACTTCTCTCGCGGTATTTTCCGTGATTGTAATGTGTTTTGTGCAGTCTAGAAATACTCCTAATGCGTGTTCTTTTTTTATTTTTTTTTGTAATTTTATTTTTTTACGTGAGCTTTGTACGTAACGAAGTAAACATTCAATATTGTCATCATCATCATCATCATCATCATCATCATCATCAATGGCATAGGAGCTTGTGCGGGTAGGGGGACGAGGGGGGGGGGGGAGAGGTGGGGAAGTGGGGATGGGGGGCAAGGTCAGTAGCTCGTATGCCAGGCGCAAACCAAGGTATGGAGCTTGGCTTCCCTCCGTCCTCCTAGTTCTAGAGCCCCCTCCCTCCCCCCCCCCCCCCATCAGGTGCCAAGCTAATCTGGCGCTACCCATGAATTATCATGGTCGATCCATCTCCTGATGCAGTGTGTCGGGCCTAAATGGGTCATTGTTTAAAATGCGTCAGCAAAACTTAAAGCTATCATCTCTCTTTATCCTACCATTACAAAGGGCAGAATAGTACCTGATTACCTGTTAGGGGGCGGTGTGTGTGTGTGTGTGTGTGTGTGTGTGTGTGTGTGTGTGTGTGTGTGTGTGTGTGTGTGTGTGTGTGTGCGTACACCAAATGACTGAAATGGGTTACTTTCTTTACCATCCTTATGCAATCTGGGTCTGTGTAAAATTCTGGGTGGCCAGATCAGACACCCATTTTTTCTGAGGGTTGTTTCTGTATTATCTTTCATTCAAAATTCAGAAAAAAATATCAAAATACGATGTGCCCATTTTAACAGATTTACTTCATCGTTGTGTTTCAGGGATGCCCTGGGCCTGTGTGTGGACACGGAAGCGGCCGGAGTGTTTTCAGATCAATTTGATTGGTCCAACACCGATGAACGGAGTTGCTTCCCTTGCTTAAACGTCTTTCGTCTCCAACGGACGCACCGGTCATTCTCTCGCATTTGCAGAGGTACTTTATGCAATATTTCTTAGTTAAGAGCACGCCCAAATGTACTTGTTCAGTGCAGTTATTTAACTGAGAGATGCCTCCAATCCCCGTACCCGTTTGGCCCAGAAAAATAAGGCGTCTGCTTTCAAACGTGTCTTCGGCCTCTCGGCCGCACCGGGCCTGACCGTTGAGTCTTGTAGTAAATGATAATAGAACCCCACGATTTTAACAAAAGCTTTCTTCTTCAATGAAAGGAATTCGTTCAATAACCCCATTACAAGGTCAATCTGCCACGCGATTTTGTTTCTTCTTTCTTTTTTTTTCTGACGTGTTAACTTGCCACATGCATGCACAGTAACTATCAGTTGACTTTTTTTTTAAAAAAAAACAAAAATGGCGCCAGATTTCAATCCTCGTTCGCAAAACTGCCTCGCGATTCGAAGAACGAACGTCCACAAACAGGTCTCGTTTAGGAATGTGCAACTGAAGTATCGCTTTTTACTGTATTGCCAGTTTTTAGTTCTCAGGGTCACCCTGGTCAGCCCCACAGGGTGGGTTTTTCTCTCAATTCTGGGGCATGCATGTGTTTCTGTCTACCCTTTGTCCATTCACCTGTATAAATTTGCCTTTTTAAAACTCTCCCTACTGTCTGCACTGCCTGTAGCTCTTGATATTGGATGTGTGTTGCTAAATGGTCTTAGCTTTATGTCTTGGCCCCATGTGTTAGGTTTATTTAACTCATTCTACCCCAGACACACCACGGCAGGATAAGGATCCACCATGATAGTTCAAGGGTGATGCCAGAATAGCTTGGCGCCTACGGGCGCCAAGCTATTCTGGCATCTCCCTTGAACTATCATGGTCGATCTGTGCCCTGCACTGCAATGCAGTCTTGAGAGGACAGGGGCAAAATTTAAGGATTTTGGTGTTGGGGTAGAATGAGTTAACGTATTTGACCGGCAGGCGACATACATGGCAATGTTCTGTTTAGGTGGGGTTTTTTTTCACAAGCAGTGCAGGCACGTCCTGAGAAAGCCTAGTGGCTGTCGGGACGTTAAGCAATGTACAATCAATCTGATTCAAAATGTCAGTTGGTTTACATGGTTGTATTGGACATGTTCTCAGCAACACCATTTTGGTCACACCGGCTCAGGACTTTCTGGCACACACCCAGCGCCGGATGGCAGCAGGATGTCCAAACCCATCGGGATCTATGCTGCAGAATCATGGCCCCCCAGCCTCTGCCACAGAGGGTGCGTCTGGTAGGAGGGTGCATGGACGGCAGCGGAATGCTCCCAATTACAAACTGGTAAGTAAAGTGATTCTATGGGCGAAGCAAAAGTGAGTTTATGTTCTGGGCCACTGGTCGTCCGTCCGTCGTCCATGGTAAACTTTAACTCATTCTACCCCAACACCAAAATCCTTAAATTTTGCCCCTGTCCTCTCAAGACCGCATTGCAGCGCAGGACACAGATCGACCATTCAAGGGTGATGCCAGAATAGCTTGGCGCCCGTAGGCGCCAAGCTGTTCTGGCATCACCTTTGAACTATCATGGTCGAACCTTATCCCAGGGTGGGATTCTTCCGCGTTTCCGCGGATTTCCGTGGAAATTCTTTCACAATTCCGCTGAAGCATATTTATTTTCCGCGTCTAATAACAACAAAAAAGACGAGAAAAAAAAAAAAATCTTCTTAAATGGCAAAAAAATCTCAAATGGGTTGGATTTGTATGTAGTTTGGTTCACTATCGCCCGACACTTCCGGTAGCTTTAGGTCGCAGTGGAAAATGGCGGTGAAAAAGGATATTGTCCAAGACAGAGTGCCGTTTAGTGTGCATCTGAACATAAACTGGTACGCACATTCCATTTTTATACTGCAGATCAGGAGTGTCATAACAAAGTCCATTTTCGGGTGTGTTTGGTCTCGCTCCCCCTGTCGGTTTTTGGATACTTTGGCGAACGGTGGACACGCGTGCCTATCCCCCCCCCCCCCCCTGTCGTTTGATTTTTCGGCCGCTGAAAATGAAGGACATGAAACCACCCCCCACCCCCCCCCCCCCCACCCCCACCCACCCACCCACCCCCCACCAATGTCGTTTGATTTTCCGCGTTTTCTTTCTTACTAGAATCCCACCCCTGTAATCCTGCTGTGGTGTGTCTGGGGGTAGAATGAGTTAACGGTGGCATTTTCTCGGAGACTATTCAAGCCACATTCTTCAAGCTTGGCCCAAGGATACTTTGTGGCAAGACCTTTTTAAACATGCCAATTTGAGTGACCTCTCTCAAAGGGTCACGCAGGGTTGACAAATGTGTGAAAACTGCTTGCATTTTCAGAAAACGTGGATTTTGACTGCTGCAGAAGCCAGCCCTCGTCACCGAGGTCACACATATGTAAATCGGTCATACACGGGATTACTCTTTTTATTCTTGTGCAAGGCCCCTTTAAACCAAAATTGGGCTGTTTCTGTTTCTAATGCAGCTTTGGTTTTAATCTTTCTTTCTTTCTTTCTCCAGTTGGCAAATGGCGCCTGGGATGGACCCGAGACTGAGAGCAGTGCCAGCGCATCGCAATACGAGGGCAGTGATGACGAGGAGTTTGTTCCTGGCTCGAGCTCACCGGATTCAGAGGGTGTGTCGGCATCAATTGCTGGGATCTCGGACATAGACAGTATTGTATCGACTATGTTAGATTTCATCAAAGTGGCAGGTTTGGGGTGGCCAGGTGTTGGTGACGCTAGTACCAGCAAGGTGCAGTGTGCGTTAGGGGGTGGCAATGAGAATGTGGATAGGCAGGAGGAACATGATGCTGGAAAGAGTGGGGAAAGAGCACTTGCAGAAGAAACGGGTGTGCACGTGTCGCAGAGAGGGAAAGGAAAGTACAAATGGGACAAGAAACATGCATGCAAATTGTGTGGCAAGCTTGTCTTGAAAATGAGCACGCACTTACAAGATATCCATGCAGATGAGGCTGACGTTGCTAAAATTTTGTCGATGAAAAAAGGGACCAAGCAGAGACGTCGAGCATGGATCAGACTACAAGATGAGGGTGATTACATGCATAACGTTGCTGTTCTTGAAAACAAATCCGGATGTTTGATTCCTAAGTATCGCACCAAAACTAGTAAGGTAGACGACCTTCTCGCCTGTAGCCATTGCAAAGGGCTCTATCAAAAAAAGCTGATCTCTGTACACTCAAAACGTTGCTGTCAGAAGCCAGGAGGGTTTCAGATCACTCGGCGAGGGGACGCCGCTCGCCGTGGTCGGCTCATGCTTCCAATACCCTTAGACGTTGAATTTTCCTTCTACCACAAGGTCTTGGCTACCCAGAGAGATGATGAGATAAGCCGTCTCATCAGAACTGACCCCTTGCTTCTTGAGTATGGAAAGAGATTATTTGACCGCAGGGACATTGAAGAACACACGGCTGGACAAATCAGCTCCAGGATGCGGGAGTTAGGGAGACTGTTAAAGATTATCAGAG
>BTPG01000006.1:22196807-22199986 GCA_036245525.1 Semisulcospira habei | reverse complement strand
GTTGGCTACATCAGGCTGATTCTACGTTCTGAGCGTCGGTCACAGGCGTGCGTGGGCAAGCACGGCTAGGGTGCTCTGCGGTGTAGGGGTACTCTTACGTTACGAGCCACCCTGTCTAGTGTGGGACAGAGGACACTGTACAGAGACAGAGTACCCGCCTTGTATAGCCATTGCCGATTTTCGTCTGTTAGTCATATTCACCTGTTAGTCATTTTCGTCTGTTAGTCATTTTCACCTGTTAGTCATTTTCACTTGTTAGTCATTTTTTATATGTTAATCTTTTTTAAGTGTTAATACGTTATGAGTGCATGCGTGGGTATGTGTGAGTGTGTGGGGCGTTAGTGGGTTGGGGTGGGGGTTAGAGTAAGAGTGGGTAATAAAAAATTTGTTGTTGTTTATCACTGGCGTTGTGTGAGTTATTTAGAGTGGGTGGGTTTTCTCGAGTGTCTGCACTCACATTGTCCACGGCGCCCTGACCCCGTCAGGCGTGTCGTGACAATCTCCTGCAACTGGTTTATAGTCGTTAGATGTCGCCTCCAAAATTTTGGATATACTGCCGTAGGGCTGAATGAGTTAAATAAATGTTGTCCCTAAAATCATAAGTAAGTGAGCACGGATTTCATACACTGATTCAGTGACTTCATCCAGCCCACTCCATCTGCAAAAGGCATATAATCCCGGCGAGCCCCCGCAGCTGCAAGGGCTCACGAGAATTTATGCCTCTTGGTCGCAACGAATTGCCTCAAACAATGAGGTAGGTGGACCTATTCGGTGCTAACAGTACGACCGCTACCAGGACGCATGATGCCACAGAGATCAGGGCGATCCAGCAAAACCATTCCTTTATTACGGCGTGGACGTCCTTACTGTATACGCGCGAAGCCTACTATCTTTGACCTGATTATGGAAAAGCCTGATTTAGGAGTAACTCCTATCGACAATAATTTCGGGAGCAGAACTTTTGCCCGCTGGCGGTGACGGGGTCCAGGGGAGAACTAACGGGTTAATATGACATCTTTTGCCGCGTTTCCGGTGGCCCATTTCGCGACATCGGTCACCACGGGGGATATCCGAGCTGTACGATGTATTCTGTATTGATAGAAACACATCAGACAAACACATCGCACTGCTCACTTTTTGACACACTTTACCGCATGCTGAAACAACGAAAAGGTCGCACAGTCCTAATGCGAATTTTTACACCAGACATTGTAAATATTTACACCAGACATTGTCAATTTTATTGCGCACAGTTATGAAACGATTTTATGCTCGCGGCGCAGAGGGGGGGGGGGAGATAGATAGATAGATAGATAGATAGATAGATAGAGAGAGAGAGAGAGAGAGAGAGAGAGAGAGAGAGAGAGAGAGAGAATGAATTACGTCATATTTAGAGTATTGCGTCAGTGTCTGCGTGATGACGCAGTGGCGTCTTTTAGGTCACCGCCACTGTCTGACTTTCTACAGAAGTCAAGGGTTTTTTTTTTTTTTTTTTACTAAGAAGGACCCAACGGAGAAAGAAACACGCCACCGGGGAACGATCAAAGTGAGCTGTACCAACGTCCCTGAATAGCTTCCCTTTTCTGAGTAGCCTCCCTTACCTCATACGGCACATGCGCAGCCGTTACCAGTTCCGCTCTTAGCTTACTGGCGGCGAGCGGGGCAGGTGGGAGAGTCCTCCGAGCCGCCGAGACGTCACCCACCAGGGCCAGGTTGTCCCGCTGGCCGGAGAGGTCGCGCAGATAGAAACGTGCAAAGGTGGATTCAGCTCTCCATCCTACTGCGGCAACAATGTCCCGTACTGAGCAGCTACGGTCAAAGGCGAGGCTGGTCGATACAGCTCTGATTTCGTGCGTCCGATAAGGGTTTTCACTGTTTCTTTTTTTCTGAAAAGAATTAATTTTAACTGAAGTAGTTGAAAGGGTACAAAGCTGGCTAACGAACTCATCCAATGCCTTTCTCCAAACTGGCTATATCGAAACTCTCAGGTAAATATGACATAAATAACGGACCACTGGGTCAACCGACTTTCTATAACGGTCGTTTATGTCTTCAATGAAACATCCAGTTACAATATTCTCGCAGGATTTCTTAGCCACCCCTTGAATAAATTATTTCGCCACGTGTTATGCTGGTGCGTACAGCAATATCTGAGATTCTAGTGTCTACATACATGCACGCACGCACGCACGCACGCACGCACGCGCGCGCGCGCACGCACGCACACACACACACACACACACACACACACATACACACACACACACACACACACACACACACACACACACACACACACACACACACACACACACACACACACACACACACACACACACGGCTTTTCGCGCCAAATGTATGTTCAGCAGCGAGGTTAGCGTAATCAGACATGACGTAATTGTTATCTTATTTCTTTCTTCAGAGGTGTAAGCCTGCCCGCCTTTGACATCATGGACATGCTATTAAATTTGCCCCACCTCGACCCATCCTAAAAAGTTCCTTATATAAATAGAAGGGACTTAAAAAGAAACAAGAGAGAAAAGACACTGATGGCACTGTGCACAGCTGAGTGAACAGGTATGTCTTGAGGGCTGTTAGGAATGCGTCAAAACTGGAGGCAGACCGAGTCTGGAAAGATACAAGTTCGTAATTCCACAGACTCGGTACCGCGTTCCTAAATGATCGAGCGCCACATTTTTCTCCTTATTGGTGTTTTATCCGTATCCAGAAACATAAATGAAACGGTAGGCCTTGAATCCCTTGATATGCCAAATTTTAGATTGGTTTAAATAGTTTATTGCTTGGCAAAATGTATAAAAGGATATACTGACGGGCAGCAATTTCCATCTGACCAAAACAAGCCACAGGCTTATAAGATGATCTGGACACTGAATCAATTATCAATCAAGTTTTCGATTACAACGCAAGGAATGCCTACATTCAAGCTGTGATCACCTGGCTGTATGTAGTTTAACGAAGCGGCGGAAATAAAACTGAATGGATACACGAATACTTCGCACGTCCGCAACGTGCGTAGGGGATACAGGGTTATCCCCTATGGTAACTCTCAGAGTCAACAACGAACGACGACACCCGAGAGCCGATTCCCTTGGATCTGTCAAGTCAGATAAGGTTGCTCGAAATGGTGCTTCGGTGGTGCTGAATGTTCATAATGAAAG
>BTPG01000006.1:22181807-22191807 GCA_036245525.1 Semisulcospira habei | reverse complement strand
GCTTGTTGTGCAGTGCTGTGCCTCCATGTTTCCAGATCTCTGGCGGTATTTCATCAATGCCTGCTGCTTTGCCACTCTTGAGCTGGTGGATGGCTGTGAGGGTCTCTTCAGCGGTGGGCGGTTCGTCCAATTCAACCTTTACTGGGAGGTGTGGGATTTGTAGGACGACTGCTTCTTGAACAGTGCGCTCAGCGCTGAAGAGGCTCTGAAAGTATTCCGACCAGCGGTTCAAGATGGAGGTATTATCTGTGAGGAGTGCCTGGCCATTCGCGCTTCGCAGGGGACTTTGTACCAGGTGCCTGGGGCCATACACTGCTTTCAGTGCTTCGTAGAAGCCCCTGTAGTCACCATTGTCAGCACAAAGCTGGGTCCTCTGTGCAAGTCTGGTCCACCACTCATTCTGGAGATCTCTGAGCTTGCGCTGGAGACTGCTGCAGACGAGGCGGAAGGCAGACTTCTTCACAGGGCAGGAAGGCTGGGCTAGGTGGGCCTGATGGGCGGCTCTTTTTTTTTTGCTAGGTGTTCCTGGATCTCTACATCGTTTTCGTCAAACCAGTCTTTGTTCTTCTTTCTGGCGAAACCCAAGACTTCTGCAGAGGATTTTGCAATAGCAGTTTTCAGTTGTTCCCAAAGTGTTTCAGGGGAGGAGTCTACTGGGTCCGCTGTGTCTTTGAGCCTGCGCTGTAAATCTGTCTGAAAGGCAGCTTTCACATCGTCACGCTGAAGGCTGGCAACATCAAGCTTTTTCTTGGGGGGTCCCCATTTCTTGGGTTTTGGCTTGAAGTGGAGCCTGAGTTTGCAGCGGACAAGGCGGTGGTCAGTGTGGCACTCTGCGCTGGGCATCACTCTGGTGAGGAGGACGTCACTGCGGTCCCTCTGACGCACTAGGACATAGTCTATAAGGTGCCAGTGTTTGGAGCGAGGATGCATCCAGGTGGTCTTTCGACTGTCCTTTTGCTGAAAAGTAGTGTTGGTGATGACCAGTTGCTGCTCCGCACAGAACTCCAACAGTAGGCGGCCATTGTCATTGCAGTTCCCCACGCCATGCTTGCCGAGGACTCCTTTCCAGGCTTCAGAGTCCTGGCCAACTCTGGCGTTGAAGTCGCCAAGGATGATGACTTTGTCGTCTGCAGGGGTACTCTGTAGGAGGCTGCGCAGGTCAGTGTAAAACTTGTCCTTTTCAGCAGGCTCTGCCAGGAGGGTTGGGGAGTACACACTTCGAAGGGTGACGTGCTGCTGGTGTCTCAGTGGGAGGCGCATGGACATGATGCGGTCTGAGTGGCCCGTTGGTAGGTTTTCCAGCTTAGTCGCAATGGATGTCTTGACCATGAAACCCACGCCTGAAAGCCGTCTTTCTGATGCAGGCCTGCCTGACCAGTAGAGGGTGTACCCAGCACCAAGTTCTTGGAGGCTGCCTTCGTCCGGAAGGCGTACTTCGCTGAGCGCGGCGATGTCGATGTTTAACCTCCGCAATTCATGGGCAATGAGGGCGGAGCGACGTTCAGGGCGTCCGCTGTCTGCTTTGTCGAGCATGGTTCGGACGTTCCAGCATGCTACGTTGAGTCCGGTCGTGGTCGTCATGAGAGTGGATCCGTTATTCTTTCTTGTTTTTTGACCGCAGGAGAAGATGCCCGTTGACCGCGGCTAGCCAACTGGGGTTGCGAGGGGACGAGCTTTGGTTAGGCCACCTCTTCTAGGCCCCTCTCCGTGTGGAGCAAGCAGTGCTGTCCCTAGAGAAGGCTGCTTGGTCGTTCAGGGTGTGCCGAGTGATGTTGTCATCCCCAGGTCAACATCAGGCGACCAATATCCTGAACCGCCTGCATGCAGGTTTGAGACTGCGGCTTCCAGTGACATCTTTCACCTGCCGTTTCGCCCCTCGCCCGTCGCTACAGGACTTGGAATGGTCAGTGTCATGGTCCGTGGACGTTTCCTAAAGCCTGCGCGGTGGAGCTTTTTGGTGGAGTGCAGTGTGCGCAGTACTGGCCCCACCCTTTAAACCCTTGGTTCATCTGCCATGGCCTAGCAAGCTGGGACGATGGCATCGAGGTCCTCGGGTCGTAGGTTTTATATCAGACTGTCCTTGTCCTAGTCTCTGGCTCAAAAGCCTTCCCCGGAGACACGGGGGCTTTGATGTCAGGGGTTTCCTCCCTTAGCCTTTCCGCAGCCAAGCGGCCAGGCCTGCAAGGCAGCAGGCGACTCGTGGAGGGCGGGGTCGTCTATGTCCCGTGCAGATGTGAACATCTGCCCACTGCCAACAACACTAACAGCAACAACACTAACAGCAACAACAGCAAAAACGGCAATTTCAACACCTACAAAAACAACAACAGCAGCAACAGCAGCAGAAACAGCAACAAGAAGAACAGGAACCAAATCCGGAACAGCCAAAACAGCAGCAGCAACAGAAACAACAACAACAACAACAAATTTCAATAACTGAAATACAATCAAATAAACTATTTATTGAACATTTATCATTTCCGTTCAGTTGGTTCTTGCTCCGCTCTGGTGGTACACGTGTGTTAGATCATGCATTATCACAGAGAAAATACAGGCAATATTTCAGTAAGTTGCTTTGAATGTGATGCATGGCCTATGTGTTTAACCCCTTTACAGCCGAGAAAAGTGAACAGGATCCAGGAGCAAGAGTGGCGTTTGGAGACGAAAAGATGATACGATTTTGATTGTTAGGTTTGTTTTTTGGTCACACCCCTCCCCCACCTCCTCCCCCCCTCCCCCGTGTTAATATATATATATATATATATATATATATATATATATATATATATATATATATATATATATATATATATATATATGTATATATATATATATATATATATATATATATATATATATATATATATATATTATTTAGTAGAAGGCTCGATATCTTTGACGCTGAACTAATTGCAAGTCCGTGAACAAGCTTTAGGAATGATTTCTTTAAGTTCCTTAGGATCTCAGCCCTTTACTACACACAACGCCTACCCCGCCGAAGCTCTCACAACAATCGTTATCAATGTTTAACTCATTCAGCCCCGACACACCACAGCAAGACATGGATAAAGCATTATAGTTCAAGGGTGGTGCCAGAATAGCTTGGCGCCCAAGCTATTCTGACACCACCCTTGAACTATCATGCTCGACCTGTCTCTCAAATTGTAATACAGTCCTTCAGACGGCAACTTCAAAATGGGGATTTTCGGTTGTGGGGTAGAATGTGTTAAAGAAATTGAATATAGATTTGAATTTTTGTGTTTTGACAAATAGTCGCTCTTGTCTGCATCCTTAAAACCTTCAAATCCTTGTGTCTAGTGAAGGGCTGGGACCCTAGGAACTTAAAGAAGTCATTCCTAAAGTTTTTTTCACGGATTTGAAATTAGTGTGCTGTCACTTTAAGAAACATAATCTGTGTCCAGTGGCAGTGAAATGTTTACAAATGCTCAGCCCACAAGAGGAGCGAAGAAAAGTGAACTTTTAATAGATCCCCTCAATTCTGATGCAGTCCACAACTAGAAAAGTGAACTTTCATTAGGTCCCCTCAACTGTGATACACGCATATAATGTCTTTTCCTAGCGTTATTTCTCCTGGCTATGGGCCCGAGCAGTAACGAAGTTGTCGACAGGGAATTGACAATAAATCTGAACTGGATTGCCAACACATCAGCACGCACATTTCACATTAAAGCACAATTCGATAACAACCGCAGGGAAGAAAATCATCTGAGAAATGTCCTCATTGTAAGGGGCAGTAAATATGGCCGACCGCTTTTTTAACCCTTACCATTCGGAATACACCAGTGTGTGAAATAAGTTTGACTAAAATAGTTCAAGGGTAGTGCCGGAATAGCTTGGCGCCTTTAGGCGCCAAGCTGTTCTGGCAGTACCATTGAACTAAAGCTATTGGTCTATATCCTTATCTGTAAGTACTATAATGTAGCGTGCAAATGGCAGTGTACAAATTTGAAGCTTTTAGCCTCAGTATTATATGGGTTAAGCCGCTAAGAGACATAGAGTCTCATTAGCCCACGCAGACGCAGGAGCTCATGAGAATGTATACTTCCTGCGGACGGTCAAGATCAATCGAGGGTAAAGTGACACGTTCACAGATGTGAACCGCGGTGAAGTTTGTTTTTTTTAATAAAAAAAAATATTTTGAGAGACGTGAATGTGAATATATAAGTAAATAAGTCCGTTTCAAGTTTAAAGCAAGCAGGAAACACAGATTCACATGAGCTCATAAACCTGCCGGAGTGCATGAGCATCTGTTTACCTTGCAAATTGGTAGCCTACAGACTGACCGTGGGTTCCAAGGACATAAACCACGTCATGATGTCCTCGTTTTGAGAGACGGAGATCCAGCTAAAATAAGACAATTTTAAAGCAAGCAAGAGGCATAGATTCTCATAGGGCCATGCAGCTACAGGGGCTCATGAGCATCTATGCCTCTTGCAGATGGACCAAACTGGCTGACAGTTTCCATAACTGATATCGGATGGCAGAGACAGAAGGCACGCTAGTTTCCTCATAAGATGAAATGACTGTAAGAAAAGAAGGCAGACCTTTCAATTCAAGGCAAGAGGCGTCGATTCTCATGTGCCCCCGCATTGCGGGGGCTCATGAGAATCTATACCTCTCGCAGATGAAACGGACTGGCTGAAGATTTCCGGCATAACATCGTTCGATCTCAGTGCCCCCAGGTTACAAAGAGAACAATCAGAAATGTTCAGATTTACGACATTTGTGAGAGAAGGGGGCCGGTTCCCGGGATGCGGGAAATGGTCCTGCTACGGTACTGGGGTCAGCTGCATGAGCGAGCTTAGTCCTGCACCAGCCATTACGCAAGGTGCGCCGCTAGCTTAGTCCTTCACCAGCCATTAAGCAAGGTGCGCCGCTAGCTTAGTCCTGCACCAGCCATTAATAATAATAATAGCATCGCAGCCACTAAGCTATAGCGGCGCACCTTGCTTAATGGCAGGTGCAGGGCTAAGCTCGCTCATGCAACTCAACTGACCCCAGATGCTAAAAGACGGGACATAAAACTAAAACTGGCTCGGTTATAACGCATTTTTCTGTAAAAGTGAGTCCGATCACAGTGAGAAATTTCAGCTTTGTGTTCACCGGCTTTTCTGCCCGTCACACAGCGCGTGTGTCCACGATGAAACGAGGTCGATCTGCTAACAGTCGGAATCGCAAATTTGTTTAGTCAGTGCTGAGTGACATAAAAACCCCAAAGAAAGAAAGAAGCACGCTCAGAAAAGACAATTATATTTTATACTATTTTGGGTGAAAAATGTTTTTCAAAATAGAAATACAAACAAGTACACACTTTTCTCTTATCTTTTTGTTGTGGGAAGTGGCAACAACGAACGAAAGAACGAACGGACGGACGGACGGACGGACGGACAGTCGGACAAATAGAGACAGACAGACAGACAAACAAACAAACAAAACGGCTCGGACGTTGTGTGCTCTAAGGAGGCACCTAGGTAGTAGATCCGTCACTAGCATTCCAGATTGAAAGATTAGCTGTACATCTAAATGGTTACATTCCAGATTGAAAGATTAGCTGTACATCTAAATGGTACATTCCGATGAAGATTTGCTGTACATCTAAATGGTTACATTCCAGATTGAAAGATTTGCTGTACATCTAAATGGTTACTTTCCAGATTGAAAGATTAGCTGTACATCTAAATGGTTACATTCCAGATTGAAAGATTAGCTGTACATCTAAATGGTTACATTCCAGATTGAAAGATTTGCTGTACGTCTAAATGGTTACATTCCAGATTGAAAGATTTGCTGTACATCTAAATGGTTACATTCCAGATTGAAAGATTTGCTGTACATCTAAATGGTTACATTCCAGCCAAGATCAATTGTCTGGGACACACTTTAACTCATTCAGCCCCACGCACTTATTTCCCAAATTTTGGAGGCGTCATCTAACGACTATGCACCAGTTGCAGTAGAGAGGTTCGACCATGACAATTCAAGGGTAGCGCCAGATTTGCTTGGCGCCGACAGGCGCCAAGCTAATCTGGCACTACCCTCGAATTATCATGGTGACCCATATCCTGCTGTAAGGCGTCGGGGCTGAATGGGTTAAAAAAAGGTTTTTGGATGTTGTTTTTCTCGTATCACTTTTTTTCCCAACGCCGTTTAATGATTGCGTATGAGAAAAACCTGTCAAATGAATAAACAAGGACAAAAGTCCATACAGCAATGAATTTGCGTCATCTCGATCGTAAGCGATTAATAATCGTTTGTAGTGCGTCAGAGTTGTTTGTTTGTTTGTGTGTGTGTGTGTGTGTGTGTGTGTGTGTGTGTGTGTGTGTGTGTGTGTGTGTGTGTGTGTGTGTACTTAAACAAATAGTGCAAACGAGAGATCGATCTTTATTGTTTGTTTTTTTTCATTTTATTTTGATCCCTTTGCTGGTTCTGTATTTTTCTCAGTGTGTTGTGCTTTAAGAAACGTTATCCCCGGAAGGGTTTGGGTTGTTTGACGTGAATCAAAAGTAACAGCCATTCAAAGCTCTTCTCCCAGCCTTCATTGTTTTGCAAATATTTCAAACGGCTCAACTGGTGTGACAAAATTTGTGACACTGTGTCAACTGCCACAAATTAAGCTCGTGGGCTCTCCTTGGAATTTGCAAGTGCTTTCCCACTGCGCAAAAGGTCAGGAGCCGATGTCGGCCGATGACCTTTTGCGAACTAGGTTGTGACAACAGGGAAGAAAAAAAAAGTCACAAAACACGCGGCACTCCCCAAACAGCGATTTTTTGTCTCCCGCCGCAATATCTGCCTCAGCTGGTTGTCCCTACGCGAAAGTGGTGAATCCCTATTTCTGCTCCTTACGGTAACTGATTGAAACAGTGAGCGCAGTTGCGGTGCGTTTCGGTTCACAGACGTTTTATCCGAAAAAAAATGTCCGCCGTCGATTTAAAAAAGTAAGTTTGAACCTAAAGGCCTTGACAGCAAGAAGTATTTGAGTGTTTGAAGTCGACTGAAAACAACACCGTAGTCCGTTTGCCAACTAAAATTAAATCACTACCTTAATTGCGGACAACATCCGGCTTTGACAAGTTGTTCCCCTATAATGTTCACCTGACTACAGTGTACTGTCGCTTAACCCATTCAGCCCTGACGCCCTACAGTAGGAGATGGCTCGACCATGATAATTCAAGTGCAGTGCCAGATTAGCTTGGCGCCTATTGGCGCCAAGATAATCTGGCACTGCCCTTGAATTATCATGGTCGACCAATCTCATGCAACTGGTGCATAGTCATTAGATGGAGCTTCCAAAATTTGGGAAATACGGCTGTTGGGCTCAATGAGTTAAGTTATACCACGGAAGCTAATCGTGAGTAGCATTTGCACTTTATATGACGATACAAAAAAGGCAGAGACTGTGAAATTATGAAGCGAAATCGGCAATGACTCATGAATGGCACGAAGCCCGGTGTGTGAGCACGCGGATGTTCCAATGAGTGCAAGAGCTTTGTGAAAATTTGTCACATCGTCACAAATCTCGTTACATCAGTCACCTCAGATCTGCAAGTGTTTGATGTTGGAAGCTGCAGCTGTTCCAGGTAACACGATTGCAGGAGAACAATGTGCAGTTGGTTAGAAGAAAATGATCATGAACTCTCAGAAGGAAATGGTTTAACCCCTTCACTGCCAGTGGACACAGGTAGCAATTCTGAAATCATTATAAATTCAGTATCCACCATTCCCTACTCCCTCTCCCACCACCCCCTCAAAACAACAACAACAACAACAAAAATAATAATAATAAAAATCCACAGAACATGATTACAACGCAATGCCAACAAGAAGCATATGTCCTCGTTAGCCCCTGCATCTGCGTGCCTCATGAGGATCTAGGCATCCTGCAGCAGGGTTGTGTTTCACTCCTTCCTTCTGTGCAGTTTAGTTCGGTTCGGTCAAGATGAAATCTTTCTGCTCTCGGAAAGGCCCATACGCGCTCCACCTCACCCATCAGAAGTCTTCCCAACGTTTTCATTTCGACATCGTGCCAACATTGGTCTCGTTCACCTTGGATATCTCACGTCCTTTCAAGTCCGCCCAACGCCCGCGGCCATTTTGTTTTGGTTTGTTTTGTTCACCGCGCATGGGAGGCGACCGATTGAGTGGTGGTATGCTTGGCTCTGTTCTTGGAAATGCTTTCGCAGGTTTCGCACCACGTCTGATCTACCCACTCGAAGGCACTGCGTGATTTCTGCCTCTCCAGCCAGTCGAGGGTGTCCGCTCGATCGTCGTCCTGGACTCTGGCATGTCCACAGAAGTCTTCGAAGTTGTATGTTGGCCGTTGGCCAGTGCCAGTTTGGGTCGGCTTCCCGTTCCTGCACGTCGATTTCTTGGCAGCGGAAGGGTCAACAAAGACGAGCCTGTTTGTGGTGCCAGTCAGCTTCCTGCTTTTAACCCCTTCGCTAGCGAGAAGAAATTAACCACCGCCCAACTGCAAGAGGTATTAGATCCTCACGAGCCCCCGCAGTTGCTCATGAGGATCTACGTCTCTTGCTAAAACCAGTTTGTGTCCATGCTACTTTGAGGGTTGGGGATCTTGGACGCTGACTTTGCAATGATTTCAAAGACACAATCTGCGTTCACTGGCAGTGTAGTGATTAACTCATTCTTCCCCAGACACGCCACAGCAAGATAAGGATCGACCATGATAGTTCAAGGGTGATGCCAGAATAGCTTGGCGCCCAAAGGCGCCAAGCTATTCTGGCATCACCCTTGAACTATCATGGTCGATCTGTGTCTTGCGCTGCAACGCAGTCTTCAGAGGACAACGGCAAAATTTGCGGATTTCGGTGATGGGGTAGAATGAGTTAACTTAAGCCGCGCATCCGGATGCGGCTGGCCGCGAATAAGTTAACCCCTCGGCCTGCAGGAACCATTGCAACGAAAAATGCCACCGACAGCTAAAGAGTCAAAACCGAACTATTCCTGAGCTGTCATGGTCGTTTATAGCGCCATTAAATGCAGATACCCCCCTCACTCCCCGATTCACAGCACCCCCTCCCACACTATTCTCAATCCCAAAAAATAAAAATAAAAAAATAAAATCCAAAATTGTATGGCCACACGAACATCTTTTTGTTTTGCTAACGCGATTTCTGCACAATATCCGAACTTGATTTTGAGAAATTTTCTGAAATGGGTTAGATGCCCCCCACCCCTGCTGCTGCCTAAAATATCATCTCCTCTGCTCTCTTTCTATCTCCGTCCCCGCTCCCGCCTCTCCTCGGTTTCACAGTCCTAAAATCAATCTGCATTGCTTTTTCCCCCGCTCCCCATAACCTTAGGACCAATATTGTAGGTGGTGCCAGCACTATTGACAAGATCTCGAGATATATTGTGTGTTGTCTTAGATTGTCATGGGCTAGCAAGAGGCATGGATTCTCATGAGCCCCCGCAGCTGCAGGGGCTCATGAGAATCTATGTCTCTTGCAGGTGGCACGGATTTTGGTTGGCTAACGTATTCAGAGAAAATTCACTAGAAGTCGCTTTTCGCAGAGAAAGAAAATTTGCGTGTGATTTGATTGTAGCCATGAATCATCGTTTTTGAATGTCAGGGATTTTGCTTGTAACAGATTCGGATATGTAGTTAGTGTCTGTTGATAGGGCTACAAGTGTGTGTGTGTGTGTGTGTGTGTGTGTGTGTGTGTGTGTGTGTGTGTGTGTGTGTGTGTGTGAGAGTGAGAGAGAGAGAGAGAACAATGAACAATGAACAATGAACCTTTATTTTCCAACGGTAGAAGTTATTGGTAACAGGACCAGTTTTCAAACTTGCCGTTAAAGAGAGAGAGAGAGAGAGAGAGAGAGAGAGAGAGAGAGAGAGAGAGAGAGAGAGAGAGAGAGAGAGAGAGAGAGAGAGAGAGCTGAACTAAACTGAAACTTTATTTTATAAGAATAAAGACAGTAGGCACGTCTGTCCTTAATAACATTTTAAATATTACACCAA
>BTPG01000006.1:22149307-22179307 GCA_036245525.1 Semisulcospira habei | reverse complement strand
ACCTCGAGGGGGAGGTGGGGGGGGGGACTTTTAACTTTAACCCATATCATACTGAGGCTAAAAGCTTCAAATTTGTACACTGCCATATGCAAGCTACATTATAGTACTTACAGATAAGGATATAGACCAATGGCTTTAGTTTAGTCAAGGGTGGTGCTAGAATAGCATGGCGCCTAGAGGCATCAAGCTATTCTAAGACTACCCTTGAACTATTTTAGTCAAACTTATTTCACACACTGGTGTATTCTGAATGATAAGGGTTAAGACCCTCAACCTGACACAAAAGCTTTCGGGGGAGGGGGGGGGCTGAATTCCCGCCTCCCCTAGATCCGCCCCTGGTAAGTAGAGTATGCTGAAACCTCCTATCGCATGCCCTGGAACATCATAGTCTGTCGTACCACATGCTGTGACATCGTGCTGCACGCTAAAACGTCGTGCAGGCCGCACGTCACTTCTAAGGCAAATTTCACCAAAAAACTATGTCTTGATATGTCAAATTCATTTGGATCCGAATGCGAAATAAATCTATAGAGATACACAGGGACTATGCATCAGCTTCTTCAGTAGTTTTGAACAAGCAAAATGGGTTATTAAAACCATATTTTAAGCCACGTAAATGATGGTCTCTAATGGTAAATGATCTCTCGTAAAGGTGCTCTCTCAAAACAGGTTTTGCCTTTCGTCAGTCCAAGGAACACAGGGTCAGCAAGAGGCGTAGAACCTAATGAAGCCTCACATCAGCATTGTGATATATGTCAGTTTTAGGCACATGGAAGTCAACGCCAAATAAACCCATGCGTCAGTCCAAGTACCAATGTAGCTAGTTAAGCTACGGTTCCATAAGCACGAATCTGTCACGAACACGATCCGAACCCGGTACGGTGATGCAATTTTTCTTTAAAAATTGTGTCATTTTCGTTCGAAGTCGGATGCAAATTCGTTTCTGCATCGGGCATGTGGAAATACACAACCATGAAAAGGACTTGTACAAACTTTCCCGTTTAGGACCCGCTTCGGATTCGAATCGAATTCGCATCGGATTCGTGTTATGGAAGCGTAGCTTAAGAGGCACAAAACCTCATGAGCCCCCGCACTTGCGAGGGCTCATGAGGTTATATGCCTCTTACATTTCGGTATAGCACACTTAACCTCGGCAGTGAAGAGGCCAGAGGACTAAATGAATGCTGCTGAACTCCTATGATGCAGGAGAAGCGGAGACAGGCTTCAGTCGGGTCCATCCATCCATCCATCCATCTATCCATCCATCCATCCATCCATCCATCCATCCATATCCTGTAGTCTTGCCGACCGTTGGGGCACCACTGATGACTTGGCAACTAGCTCCCTCCATTCCTCTCTGTTCTCTGCCATTCTTAGCGTATCGCCCAGCTTCAGTCCTGTCCACTCTGAGATATTGTCCTCCCATCTTTTCCTCTGTCTTCCTCTCCTTCGTCCTCCTTGCAGCGTGCCTTGCAGGATTATTTTGGCAAGCCCTGCTGAACGCGTGACATGCCCATACAACTTCACTTTGCGTTTTATCACAATGGCTAATAGGTCTTCATAGGGCCCGATGGCTTGCCTGATTCTGCTTCCCACTTCCTCGTTCGTGATGTGATCTCTGTATGAAATGCCAAGCAGCCTTCGAAAACATCTCATTTCAGTGGCTTGTATCCCCCTGTCAAGGTCTGCTGTGAGGGTCCATGACTCACAGGCATATAAGTACACTGAGATGACTAAGGAGCGCATCAGTCTGATCTTGGAACAGAGTGTGATGTTTCTGTCCTTCCATATGGTCTTCAATCTTGTCTGTGCTGTTGTTGTCTGCGCAATCCTGACAGTATTTCTGGTTTTGATCCCTCATCTGTCACAATGGCTCCTAAATATTTGAATTTATTAACTGTTTCCAGTTTTTGACCTCCAATCATGATGTCAGTGCCAATGCCACTGGTGTTATTGGTCATCAGTTTGGTCTTCTCTGCACTGATTTCCATCCCAAACGCAATGGCTGTACTGTCCAGCTTTTTCACCAGCTGAGCTAGCTCCTTCTCTGTTTCTGTAAGGCCAATGTCGTCCGCAAAGCGCAAGTTCGTGATTGTTCTGCCTCCAATACTGACAATTCCTTCATGGTCTTTCAGAGCGTCTGTCATGATTCTTTCCAGAAAGATGTTAAAAAGAGTAGGTGGGAGCAAGCAGCCTTGTCTGACTCCGACTGTAGTCCTAAACCAGTTTCCTATTTTGCCGTTGAAGCAGACTGAGCTAGTGTCCTTGTTGTAAAGGCTATGACTTTGATCAGGTTGACATTGATGTTGTGGTGGACCAAAGGACTGCATGCCACACCCTGTCAAACGCTTTGGAATGCCAAAATAGGAGAGGATGCTGCTAGGAACTGGAAAGGCACATGCGAACGCTACTGCAATGCAGAGCACCCAACGACAGAGGCTTAAGGCCCCTGGAATTTGCCAGCTCAAATGATCTAGAAGCTGGAATGAAGCAACGCTTCGCGGCCCACGACATAAGCGATGCCAGAAAGGTGGACAATGGCACAGCACCGAACGGGAGAGCACCATAACCAAATTGACTACATCATGATGAAGAAACGCTTCCAAACCAGTGTGAACATTGCCAAGACAAGAAGTTTTCCAGGAGCAGACATTGGAAGCGAACATGACTTAGTGATGATGACGTTCCGACTCCGCCTAAAGAAAGTCAACAAGCAGGGACCCACCAGAATCAAGTTCGACCTCGAGAAGCTAAAAGTCCCAGAGGTAGTGGAAGCCTTCCAGGCAAAGATAGGAGGAAAATTCGCGCCACTGTTACTTCTAGGTGCAGAAGACAAGGATGTGGACACACTGATCGACACATTTAACACTGCTGTAACCCAAACAGCCAGCGAGATCCTTGGCAAACACCGACAAGCAAAGAAACCTTGGGTTACAGCTGACATCTTTGTTCTATGTGACAAACGTCGAGAATTAAAGAAAAATAAATAAGAGGTAGAAGGAGCTAAACAATACAGGGAAATTAACCAGGATATCAAGAAAAGCATGAAAAAGGTCAAAGAATAAGTGGATTAAAGATCAGTGTTAAAAACGTAGAAGAAAATCTGAACAAAAATAATAGCAACAAAGCATACCAACTGGTGAAAGACCTGACCAGTGTAAAACAAGGACGCTCCTCGATCATTCAAGATAGTGAAGGGAACTGTCTTACGGAAGACCAAGACATACTGAAGAGATGGACAGAGTACTGCTCAGATTTGTACAACCACCGAGCTACAGGGGACCCAGGCATACTTGTCAACCCACCAGTGACCAACAATGGCGAATATCCCACCCCCCGAGAAGTAGAGGCTGCAGTGAAGTCACTGAAAAAAGGGAAGGCAGCAGGAGCAGACAACATCCCTGCAGAGCTAGTCCAAGAAGGGGGAGAAGACATGATAAGCGCCTTACTAACAATCTGCAATAAGATCTGGCAGTCAGGGGATTGGCCCACACCATGGACCCAATCACTTATTACAACTCTCCCCAAAAAGGGCAACTTACATCAATGCCAGAATTATCGCACGATCAGTCTTATATGCCACCCAAACAAAGTCATGTTAAAGATCCTACTGAACAGGCTGAAGCCACAGGCAGAGGAAATCATAGCTGAGGAACAGGCAGGCTTCAGACCAGGGCGCAGCACAACTGAGCAGATCTTCAACTTGAGAGTTCTATGTGAGAGGTACCTCCAGCACCAGCAAGACCTCTATCATGTCTTTGTGGATTTAAGAAAGCGTTTGACGGGGTGTGGGTCCATCACCGTCAGGAAAAAATCTCGCGACAGGCCGATCTCAACCTTGTACGTCATCCACTAAGGCCGACAACGGCCTGAAGACTTTTTGCTCACCGGGATAAAGTCTAGATCTTGTAGACGCAAAATGTCCATAAAGAAACGATTGCTTTGCTGTAATCGACAAAGTTCAGCGGAATTAATCTAAGAGGTGTTTGGTTGCGTTCAGGTTTGGAGGCAGTTCAGAGTGTTTTGTTGATAAGGACATCTGCAAATGGAACCCGCGCATAAGAATACAACCATTCTGCATTTTGACGGCAATGTCCAGCAGTGTCTAAAGTCAAGTGAAATCATCCAAAACAAGTCTGAAATTGTTACAATCTTTGTGTCTTTACCATGAAAACACACACACACACACACACACACACACACACACACACACACACACACACACACACACACACACACACACACACAGAGAGAGAGAGAGAGAGAGAGAGAGAGAGAGAGAGAGAGAGAGAGAGAGAGAGAGAGAGAGAGAGAGAGAGAGAGAGAGAGAGAGAGAGAGCAAACGTAATTGTCCTTTTAACCCATTCAGCCCTGACGCACTACAGCAGGAGATGGGTCGACCATGATAATTCAAGGGTAGTGCCAGATTAGCTTGGCGCCGAAACTGCCCTTGAATTATCATGGTCGATCCATCTCCTGCAACTGGTGCATAGTCATTAAAAGACGCCTCCAAAATTTGGGAAATACGGCCGTCGGGCTGAATGATTTAAAGCGATCTGCTCCATGGCGGGCTCTGATTTCCAAATCTCGTCGATACAACTACGGTGCATCAATGTGGCTTTGCCTGCACGTTTCTTTCCTTCTTTTCATAATCCATATGAGCGGGCGCACGTAACTGAGATTTTCCACTCTTGTAGACGCAGGGGCTCATGAGGATCTATGTCTCTTGCAGTTGGTTCGTGTTTATTTATTCTCGGCAGTGAAGGGGTTAAGGGAGCTCTGGGCAAGTGAAGAGGTCTCTGATCGACTTCTTGGTGTGCAGAAATGGTTTTGAATTTACTATCAAGTCAGATTAACACATTCGAATGTGGCCTTGCAACTCCCCTGCAATATATATGCTGTGTTGACTGTGACAAAAATCGCTACGTGTATAAAAATCATGACAGACTACAGCCTTCAGTCATGTAAAAAGTTAACAGTATGCAAAGGATGTCAAGTCAGAACAGCACATTTGAGAGTGGCCGGCATTGCAACTTCCCTGCAATAGGCAGCCTCTGACAACTGAGATCGCTACGTGTGTAAAAATCATCACAGAGTGACTACAGCCTTCAGTTCAGTGTGAAAAAGTTGGTCAGTATGCAAAGGCTGTTTGGTGGATCTGCTGTGCAGCAAAACACTATTGTACTTCAAGTGATCCGCTCTTTGCTCCCGCTTTCAAGACTTCCGCCCGTACTGCGCAGCACGAAACTCGACCGGGTTGCACGTGCTAGTCACTCATTGTGTCTGGCTGGCGTCATAACAATTAATCGTCACTTGCTTTTCTCTCGCACTTTTTGTCTTTGAACAATAACTAGCGATTCCGAAACGTTGCAAATGGCAAAAAAAAAAAAAAAAAAAAAAGGCAAGTTTATAACGCAAAATGTTACCGCCATTTGTCGACAGATCTTTGGCTATAGCGAAACCTCCGTAATCTCCTACGGTGAAGTGAATAGGACACAGATTTGCAAAAACCGCCCAGATATCAAAATACTTTAAAGTAATAAGTACATGTATAGGTCCGGTAAGCAAATGGTCCTTGGGCCGATGTCAGCCTGAGGTAGCCCGCGCACGGACGTGCGCGGGCCACCTCAGGCTAACATCGGCCCAAGGACCATTTCGCTCACCGGCCTGGGGTATTTAAGTGACTAAGGTTTTCATGAACTTTCCGCCAGAGTAACTATCAACAGCACACACGTATAAGCCTCTTGTATATACACAGTGAATTTCGGATTTAACAGGTTACCAGGGGACCCACCTTTTCTTGTTGTTATAGCCGAAGTTTGTTATAAGCGAAGTGATTCACAAAGAAAGAGTGCTGTCGGAACCTCTGAAAAAAAAAATGTTACGTCCGACTGTTGTTATACCTGACCTTGTTATAAGCGGAATGGACTGTATACAGTAAACTTCGGATTAAACAAATCACCCCATTTTTTGGTTGGAATTATACGAAGTTTGTTGTAAGCCAAGTCAGTTACATACAAGGAGTACTGTCTGGGCCTCTGAAAAAAAAATGTTGTTGTTTCCGACTTTCGCTATATATGACCTTCTTATAAGCGAATTAGACTGCATATCAACTCATTCGAGACGTGCCGCCTCCGGATACGCGGCTTATGCCGCGTATCCGGAGGTGGCACGTCTCGAATGAGTTAAAAGAGATCTTCTAGCTGAAAGTGAAACAAACTTGCAAGAGTACGAGTCCAAATTACTCCAGATAAAGATGTGTTCATACCTTTTGGAGATATCATTTATGATCATTCTATGCCTTATCTTTAAAGGGGGTGGGGGGGGGGAACCATGTTAGCCCAACTGAATGAGACAAAGTGGTGATCCCCCCCCCCCCCCACGCCCTGCCCCGTCATGTGCTGTATGCGGCTTAGTCCAAGTTTTAGAACTCAAAATGTCTTCTTATTAATTAATGAGTTTGTTCTATTCTTCCGTCTACGAAATTGCAATAGCCCTTTAACGAGGGATAAATCAAATTAATTGAATTGAACTGAACTGAAATGAATTGTAATGAATGGAATCGAACGGAACAGAACGAAATTGAATTGAATTAATTTGCAAATGGAGACAGCAAGAGGCGTAGATCCTCATGAGCCCCCGCTATCGCGGGGGCTCATGAGGATCTATGCCTCTTGCACTTCAAACAAATTCGCTGAAAAACTGAGATGAATGGTGAGTTTGTTTTCCTTTCGCCATAGTGCCTTTGTTAGGCGTGTCATGGCGGCAATTAAGAGACATAGATATTCATAAGCCTTCGCGATTTCGCGGGAGATCATGAAGGTATATACCCTCTTGCATCTGAAAGAAAGTCCTCTGAAGAACTGAGACAGAACGGTGACTTTTTAACTTCCTCCATAACTGCCTTTGTCAAGCGCGTCTTGACGGCCTATATTGGATTGTTAAGGTGGGGAAGAGAGAGCGAGAGAGCGGTAGAACAGGATCACAGAGAACGGGTGGGTGTTGCCGACGTTTCGGTATCGCGTGCCAACTGAAGATGCATCGTGAAGGTGGAATCATGCACCTATAGCGAGAAAGGCGCTACCGACAGCCGAGGGGTTACATTTGTAACTCATTTTAATGATGATGAGCTTACCGAAGGAGCCCCGCATCAATAACTGTGAAAGTGTCGTGCGGCAACGCTATACGACACTTTCGCAGCTATTGATGCGGGGTGACTTGACTAATTGTATAATTGTAATTTTGTAGACGGAGTATCATGTGCTTTTTTTGTCTCTCTGTCAGTCTCTGTCTCTGTCTCTGTCTCTGTCTCTGTCTCTGTCTCTGTCTCTGTCTCTCTCTCTCTCTCTCTCTCTCTCTCTCTCTCTCTCTCTCTCTCTCTCTCTCTCTCTCTCTCTCTCTCTCTCTCTCTCTCTCTCTCAGACGTTTCCTTTAAAACCCGTGCGACATTTTAGCATGAAATATTTTTAAGATATATTTACATCTTGTCTTAAGACCTTTCTTTTAGTCTGGCTGGCCGCCGTGAGATGGCCTTAGTCGCCTGCTCGGTTTTAAACCCAAATAACTAACTAACTCACTCTGTCTGTCTGTCTGAGTGTCTGTCTGTCTGAGTGTGTGTCTCTCTGTCTGTCTGTCTGTCTCTGTCTGTCTGTCTCTCTCTCTCTTTTTCTCAGAGACTCTCTCCCTCTCTCTCTCTCTCTCTCTCTCTTAATGATTTACTTTTTTAAACCGTGTTTTGTGTGCTTCCTTGTAACTAAGTCTACACGAATTAGGTTAATGTATGTAACTGCAGTATTCAGCTCTTTTCAACACACAGCATTATTTTTACACCCATTGTTCTTTGGCGAAGACATTTCAGTTCGAAGATCTAAGACTCCGCTTACTGGCTGCCAAGTAAGGTTGGAAACTGTAGTAGGTCATTGGGTCACATGAAACACGATGCCACCATCACTTACACCCGCACCTACATTTACGACAGAAATCTTGACACTACGTAGGAAAATTGTGCGGAAGTTGTTGTGAGTTTTGCAGCTGAGGTGTGTGTGTGTGTGTGTGTGTGTGTGTGTGTGTGTGTGTGTGTGTGTGTGTGTGTGTGTGTGTGTGTGTGTGTGAGAGAGAGAGAGAGAGAGAGAGAGAGAGAGAGAGAGAGAGAGAGAGAGAGAGAGAGAGAGAGAGAGAGAGAGAGAGAGAGAATTAGCTGTCACTTGCACTTACTTCGCATTAATTTCATCTCATGTGGCATAGGCGCTAAGTGGTAAAGATAGTCCACAGTGCAAGGGAACCTATGCGTGTTATGTCCCTTTCCAACAGCTCCGAGCCTGTACAGGCTCGGAGCTGTTGTTAAAGACACAACACAAATAGGTTTCCTAATACTTGTTAGTTCTATTTATGTCCCATAGCACTCAAGGTCTTTCCTCCCAACTCAACTAACTCCAATCTAGGCCCAGCGAGCACTGAATGTGATCCGGGACAAGAATCCTGCCAAGCTGAATCTTGCAGAGTTAGAAGTCACGCCATGCCAGATGCGCGTTTTGATTGGCTAGCGTAGTGAATGAGGCGATCTGATTGGCCTGCGGAGCGATTTCATCGAATTATGTCGCCGACATCGGCTCCAGACGACCATGACATGTTTTGATTCTTTTTAGCGGATAATTTTTCACGATGAATAAAAAATTGCTTGCTAATTACCAAGCATTAAAAAAAAAAAAAAAAAATGAAAACCGAATATTTGCCTCGAGAAAAGGTTAAAAATTGTGTGCAAGCGATGACTTTTGACACACACTGGCAGACACATTATTTATTTATACTATTTTTGGGCAAATTTTAGGATGGCGGATTATTTCGTTTTTCTTACGTGGTTTTGAGACGCACATTGGTGCAAGAGGACTGTTGAATATGTGTTCTTATAAGAAAGATGGTACACACAACAAGGGGACAAACTGGACAGACAAACGGTTGGGTCCCCTGCCACCTCCTATCAGGCACCCAATCGCCAGCCCACAGAAACATACACAGACATATGACAAGACGGTTGTATACATTCCTATACACATACCAACAAGTAACTAAATTAAATACGTATTGAAAGGACGAGCACACAAGTTCAAAATATACAAACAGAACAATGTAGACACAGCGTTTCTTATCTTTTGGCAAACGATAAGGTCAATGACATACGTATATATTATATACTCACATTGTATTTGTATCTCTCTTTGTCAGTCGTTTTTATGACAATATTAACCCATTCAGCCCTGACGCACTACAGCATGAGATGGATCGACCATAATAATTCAAGGGCAGTGCCAGATTAGCTTGGCGCCTGTCGGCGCCAAGCTAATCTGGCACTACCCTTGAATTATCATAGTCGATCCATCTCCTGCAACAGGTTCATAGTCGTTAGATGACGCCTCCAAAATTTGGCAAATACGTGGGTGGGGTTAAATGAGTTAATAATATTCGTTTCTTATGTGCTTATTTATACTTTTCCCTCCCCTCCCCCTCCCCCTCAACCCCAAGAAACACCATGAAAGAATTAAGCAACAATGTAATAGAGTTGCATCGACCTGTGCCGTGTGCACAACATCTAGGCCCTAGCTAGCCATTTCCTTTAGCAACAATGTAATAGCGTTGCATCGACCTGCGTGTGCACACCATCTAGGCCCTAGCCAACCATTTCCTTCAGTAACAATGTAATAGCGTTGCATCGACCTGCGTGTGCACACCATCTAGGCCCTAGCCAACCATTTCCTTCAGTAACAATGTAATAGCGTTGCATCGACCTGCGTGTGCACACCATCTAGGCCCTACCCAACCATTTCCTTCAGTAACAATGTAATAGCGTTGCATCGACCTGCGTGTGCACACCATCTAGGCCCTAGCCAACCATTTCCTTCAGTAACAATGTAATAGCGTTGCATCGACCTGCGTGTGCACATGTAGTCCGTAACAAGGCATTTCCTTCAGTTTGCAAACACACATTACAACACTTCCGGGATGATTTTTTTTTAATACCGCAGATCTACCAATACATCGATGTTATCCACAAGTTTCTATTCAAGAAAAGAGCAAGCAAGAATAAGAAAAAGACAGAAAATAAGAGCCTTCACTCAGACCTTTTATTGTCAAGAGGCACAGATTCTCATGTGCCCCTGCGACAGCAGAGTCTCATGAAAATCTATGTCTCTTGCTGGCAGATATTTGCGTCAGTGCACCCTTAATAGATTGAGGAATTGATTTGGTAATAGCAAAACTGAGAGAAAAGGAGAGGAGTAATATAACTCAGGCCTTTGCATCTGAAAGAGGCATATATTTTCACGAGCCTCTGCGTCTGAGGGGCTTCTTTGCTTTTTTTCTGGAAGACAGTCTTTATATCATCTGACTGACGCAGTGATTTGAGTAACGGCGAAAGACTGATACCCCACCATCTGCAAGAAGCATCGTGAGGCCCTGCTAGGGTAGGTCCTCAGGAGGACCTATGCCTCTTGCTGAAAGAGATCTAGATCTAACCCCCTCATATATTCTCAGTCTGAGGCAATCGCCCTGGTTATGTCCTGTGACTGTGTGTGAAGGGTTTTCAAGCATCGCTCATCAGCGCTAGAGATGGGGGACACGTCTTAATCCTGTGCCTAACGAGCTGTGCAGGTAATTGCGGGGGTGGGGGAGAGGGGCGAGTCTTGGGTGGGTTTGGGTGGGAGAAAAGGGGGTCGGGGGGAAGGGGGGGGGTAGGAGAAGGGAGAAGAAGAGTTATGGGCAGTGGTGGAAATATTCCATCTCCACCCATAAAACGCATTCGTGCTGAGAACACAGAAGGCCACAAACCCCACCCCTGCCGCAAAGGGATTGCGAAATCCTAAGCTTCTTTACTGGCAAGTTTTACATCTACGTTCCACAGTACCCACGAATGCATTCATGCAGATAATATCCTCATCTTCAAGAGGCACAGATCCTTATGAGCCCCCGCAGGATGTGGTGCTCACGAGGATCTGTGCCTCTTGCACACACCATCTAGATCACGTTATTCAGCTCTCGAGGTCTTCCGAAGGTTCAATGTCGGAGAGAATGCACACAAATAAATGGCAAGGTCCTTATAGACCCGTTCTCAGTAACCTTTACGGCGCCTCAGAAGTTGCCTGACAGCGAAAGTGACTTGACATCACTTGAAGACTTTGATTGCGTCGGCACGGTTGTCAGTTTCCAGTCGGAGGTTTTGCGTGGGTCTTGCACAAGGTGTGAGGAAGATACAAACATAAGTGAGTTGTTTTTTTAATTTCTTTTTTTTTAAACTCTCCGCAATAATTACGTGCATTTAGTGCAATAATTCACAAGAGCGAGCGAAAAAAGCACAAACGGCGAAATTTCTCGTTTGCTTAAATTCCAGTTGAAAAACAAAACAAAACAACAACCACAACAGTCTTTTACAAGTACATCCAGATAAAAAAAACAACAACAACTGAAAAGTGAGTGGTTGTTTTCATGCATAAACTTACTAAATTCAGTTGCTGTAATTACGTTTGAAATAAGACTGACACACATGTATACGTCATTTAAAGGCACGTTTTAGTCATGCTGTTGATGTTCGAATGAAAATATAAAGTTTCATTTGTTCCAATAACAACAACATCTGCAGGTCAATTAAATGCATGTTTAAACCAGGTTGTTGACGCTCAGTTGAAAACAATTGTTTTCCTTTGTTCAGATAATAACAATCTCAGCAGCTCATTTAAATGCATGTCTGCTCCAGGATCGAAATCCGCAAATTTTTGAAGTTGCCCCTTGAAGACTGTATTACACTTCTGGAAACAGATCGAGCGTGCTAGTTCAAGGGTTGTGCCAGAATAGCTTGGCGCCTATGGGCGCCAAGCTATTCTGGCACAACCCTTGAACTATCACGCTCGATCTATGTCTTGCCGTGGCGTGTCGGAGTTGAATGAGTTAAACCAGGTTGTTGATGTTCAAGTTGAAAACAAGAGGCTTCATTTTTTTAGATAACCAAAATCAATGCAGCTCATTTAAAAGCACGCTCAAGCCAATTTGTTTTAAGTTTAAGTTGTAAACACTTTCATTTTTCATTCCCACCCTGGGGGACTTGGTGCGGTTAACTACTTTTTAGTTCCCAGGCTCACCCTGGTCAGCCCCACAGGGTGGGGTTTCCCCCCTATTCTGGGGCATGTGTTTCTGTCTAACCTTGGTCCATTCACCTGTATTTTCCTTTTATAAACTCTCCCTACTGTCTGCACTGCCCTTAGCTCTTGATATTGGATGTGTGTTGCTAAATGGTCTTAGGTTTTATTTGGCGTGTTAGACCGGCTGGCGACATACATTCAATATTCTGTTTAGGTTTTTTTCTTCACAAGCAGTGCAGGCACGTCCTGAGAAAGTCTTGTTGCTGTCGGGACGTTAAGCAATGTACAACCAACCAACCAACTTTAATTTTTCAGAGAATAAAAGCCTCTGCAATCAATTTAAAAGCACGTTTAAGCTAAACTGTTGATGCTGAAGTTGAACACCGGTTGCATTGGTTCAATAGAATAAATCTCTGCATGTAATTTCAATAGCACGTTTACGCAAAGCTGTTGATGATTACGTTGAAATCAATTGGTTTTATTGGTTTAGATAACGAAGATCACTACAGCTCATTCTACCCCAACACCGAAATCCCAATTTTGCGTGTCTCTGAGACTCCGTTGCAGTGAGGACACAGATCGACCTGATAGTCAGGGTGATGCAGATAGCTTGCGCCATAGGCCAGCTATTCGGCATCACCTTGAACTATCAGTTCGATCCTTATCTGCTAGGTGTGTCGGGTAGAAGAGTAGTGAGCCAGTTGTATCAATGGTTTCAATCGTACACATCTCTGCAGTTAATTTAAAAGCACGTTACAGCGAAGTTGTTGAAGCTTAAGTAGAAAACATTTGGTTTCATTTGTTCAGATAATAAACATCTCTGCGGATCATTTAAAAGCACGTTTGAGCCAAGTTGTTGATGTTTAAGTTGAAAACAGTTAAAATTTTTTGAGATAATAAAAACCTCTGCAATCTATTTAAAGTTTATGTTGTTGGTGTTTAAGTTGAAACCAATAGGTTTCGTTAGTTAAGATAATGAACATCTTTGCGGGTCATTTAAAATCATGCTGAAGTCAAGTTGTTGATGTTTAAGTTGAAAACAGTTTCATTTTTTTTACATAATAAAAGCATCTGCAGTCAATTTAAATGCACATTAGCCAAAGTTGTTGCTGCTTAAGTTGGAAATGAGTTTCATTTGTTCATATAATAAATTTCTCAGCGGGTCATTTAAAAACACGTTTACGCCAGGCTGTTGATGTTCAAGTTGAAATCAGCTGGTTTCTTTACTTCAGATAAAAGACATCTCTGCAGGTCATTTAAAAGCATAATTAAGAAGGGTAACTTCATTATTGTTGTTGTTGTTGTTGAAGTTCTTTACATGGAGCTGAAAGCAGCTGCTTTAATTATATCAGGCAATGCTAATGTGTGCTGGTCTGTGATTTTGGACCTTACGGCCAGTGGCCGTAAGGTCCAAAATCACAGACCAGCACACAATGACGTTTCAATTTAACAGCTCTTCACAGTAATGACGCGGCAGTGACATGACGACGCATGCTGATAATTAATCACGTATTTCATTCCTTAAATTGCCAGGGGCTCTAAGGGGTGTGTGTGTGTGTGTGTGTGTGTGTGTGGGGGGGGGGGGGTCGATAA
Organism: Semisulcospira habei; assembly: GCA_036245525.1. NCBI lineage: Eukaryota > Metazoa > Mollusca > Gastropoda > Semisulcospiridae > Semisulcospira > Semisulcospira habei. The sequence continues at coordinate 22,165,589 of BTPG01000006.1, read as the reverse complement.
GCAAGAAAGACTGATTTCACATAAGAGCATACTTTGAATAAATACAGTCACATTCGCTCACAACAAAAGTCGGATATAACGACGCTTTCTCGGAGGTACCAACTGCATGCCCCTTTCCTATGTCAAATATAGACCTGCAAGTAGTAGTTCGTAACCATCTGCTACGAGTGTTGTTTTTTTTTTGGGGGGGGGCGGAGCGGGGGGTGGGGGGTGGGGGGGTGGGGTGGGGTGTGTGTGTGTGTGTGTGTGTGTGTGTGTGTGTGTGTGTGTGTGTGTGTGTGTGTGTGTGTGTGGCGAATAGTTACGGCGATAGTCGGCTTTTAATCTGATGTATATTATCTTTATACAGAGTATCCTAGCCTTCAATTGAATGCATGAGTAGATTTGTGTACGTGCGTATGTAAACGAGATGTTTAGGTTTTAGATGTTGTTGCATTTTGCATGTAATCATATCTTTCCTCCATACTCCGATACGATTGAAAGGAAGTAAAAAGGCTTTGAATATGATTATTTCTATGATTATTTCAGTCTTGAATCTAGAAGAATACGAATATTACCGAAGATAAAAAAAAGCAGAGGCACATAACTTCATGCGCCCTCGCAGATGCGGGGGCTCATGAGGTTCTGTGCCTCTTTGCTAACCGTATACATCTACTTATCCGTATTTGTTTGGACTGATGGCATTATTCGGCCGGTGCTGAACTGCCCTGCTGTAAAAAATATCACGCACTTTAATAATAATAATAATAATAATAATAATAATAATAATAATAATAATAATAATAATATAATAATAATAATAATAATAATGCATATTTTTAAGGCGCCTATACTTTCGATAGAAAAGCTCTAGGCGCCGTACAAATGACATACAAACATACATACATACACCTTGCATCCTACAACACATAATATATATTGCCTAACATACACACTCACGCAACAAGATATACAAGAAAAATAAGAGCAACAAAATGAATACACGAACAAAAAAATGCTTCCACACAAAAAAATATACGTACACCATAAAACTAATACCGGATACACTAGACAGCTCTCGCTCTCAAGAATTATAACGGTGAATGCACGCTTAACTCCTTCTACCCCAGACACACCACAGCAAGATAAGGATCGAGCATGATAGTTCAAGGGTGATGCCAGCATAGCTTGGCGCCTATGGGCGCCAAGCTATTCTGGCATCACCCTTGAACTATCATGGTCGATCTGTGTCCTGCACTGCAATGCAGTGTTCAGAGGACAATAGCAAAATTTAAAGATTTCGGTCTTGGGGTAGAATGAGTTAACTGATTCTACCCCAGACACACCACAGCAAGATAAGGATCGACCATGCTAGTTCAAGGGTGATGCGGCATTCTGGCATCACCTTTGAACTAGCATGGTCGATCTGTGTCCTGCAATAGAGTGCAGTCTTCAGAGGACAACGGCAAAATTTGGGGGAATTCGGTCTTGGGGTAGAACGAGTTAACTCATTCTACCCCAGACACACCATAGCAAGATAAGGATCGACCATGCTAGTTCAAGGGTGATGCATTCTGGCGTCACCTTTGAACTAGCATGGTCGATCTGTGTCCTGCACTAGAGTGCAGTCTTCAGAGGATAACGGCAAAATTGGGGATTTCGGTCTTGGGGTAGAATGAGTTACAGGAATAAATGCGTCTTTAAAGACAGTCAAGGTGTTACTTAAAATAATTGATAAAGCCGTTTGATCTCGTCAGTCTAAACCCTTTACTGTCGAGAAAGAAAGTGAACGCGATCCAAATGCAAGAGACATAGATCCTCATGAGCCCCCGCAGACGCGGGGGCTCATGAGGATCTAATGCCTCTTGCCGAGACCAATTTTCATCCACGGTTGTGGCTTTTGGTCGCTGAACAAACAAAGATTTCAGAAAGAAAATTTGCGTCCGGATGATAATAGGCAGGGGGGATAATTATTTGAACACGAACGAGCACGCAAAAGAAGCGATTTAAAAAAAAAAAATAATAATTATCGAAAAGAAATACCAACTCGCTAAGAAAAGAAGGGCAAGAAATGACCTTTCTAAGCGTGCTTCTTTCTTTGTCGGACATTTCTTTGCCTTGTTCACGGCGGGCAGTCACCCTTTCTTGGCGTGGATTCAATTAAAAGTTTCGCTTTGGAAAAAAAAAAAAAAAAAAAAGGTGTCTGTGGATAGCGCATTAGATTACTGCTTTACATTAATACTCTCTTTCATCTGTTTTCTTCCGTTTTTTTCCCCCAAAAAAACGAGTTTCTCAGCTTGGTGCAGAATTCAGTTTAATGATCACAAGAAAACTAATTATTAATCATTTTAACCCGTCCACCGCCGGGGTAAGGCGAACGCTGCCCACCTGCAAGAGACATATATCCTTATGAGCCCCCGCAGTCGCACACGTTCTTTACGCCTATTTTTGTCGCATTGACATCTGTGCTCTTCACGCCCTTGCCGGTCACTGCGCAGTTGTTTCACCAGACGCGCAACTGCCAATCATTGGCAGCGGAGGGGTCAACGTTGCGATCTCCAGGGCGGGATCTGAGCACTAAACTTGGCAAAGAAAACGCGTTCTCAATGTTTGTCCAGCTTTGGCAAAGACTTTTTTTTTGTGGTACCCATCGTTTCACAAGTCAAGAGCGGAGGCAAACCTAACAGGGCTGATGACATGCGGTGCGCATCGACAATCTCACCTACGTGGCAAAGGAGACTGAAAAGAACGGACAAGTCATTACCCATTCAGCCCTGACGCACTACAGCAGGAGATGGGTCGACCATGATAATTCAAGGGCAGTGCCAGATTAGCTTGACGCCTGTCGGCGCCAAGATAATCTGGCACTGCCCTTGAATTATCCTGGTCGATCCATCTCCTGCAACAGGTGCATAGTTGTTAGATGACGCCTCCCAAATTTGGGAAATACGTGCGCCGGGCTGAAAGAGGGAAAACATTTAAAATAAATAATTAAGCAAAGGTTAATTAGTCCGTTTTGGCAGCGTTATCAAAAGGCAAACCAAGAAATGTTTAAGGAGATTTGGCGAGCTATTAACCCTTTATTGCCTGGAGATGATCGCTTTAACCCCATCACTGCCGAGAAACAAATGCAAGAGACACAGATCCTCATGAGCCCCCGCGAATGCGGGGGGCTCATGAGGACCTATGCCTCTCGCTGAGACCAGTTTGCATGCACGTTTCTTCTACCGTTTTGGGTTTTGGTCGTTGAATGAACAAAGATTTCAGAAACAAAAATGTAGGTACCGTGGCAGGGAAGGGGTTACAGACAAAAGAAAGAAAACACCAAAAAAACAACAACCCAACAACAACAAAACAAAATGAGGCCATTTAAACCTGCTATTGAAGCTCTTTGAAAATGCAATAATTAAAAAAAAAGTAAATTGGCAAAACTGTGAACAAGACGCAACTACAAGAGACAGATATCCCAACGAACAAACACCTGCACCTGTTCTGGCTCCGAGGCTCTGCCGAGGAGCCGGGACTGTGTCAAAAGTCTAGCCGAAGTACGTAAATCATCAGCAGCCACGGAGTGACGTATTTACGATCCCAGGTTCATGTTACGCCGTGTGGTTTGACTGATGGATTGATTCGATAGAGCCTACACAAGCGTTTTGCTTACTTCGGGTTTTCTTATAAGACCTTATAATGAATCTGACAGGGCCTCCATAACTCGAAGTGCAGCAGCTATGTCGTCATCAATTCTTTATCGAGCTCTACTGTGACGTCCTCAACGCTCTACTGCGTTCACATGCAGTGCTGTGCCTGAAGTTACGTCAGTCCCGGCTGGCCCAGGTCTGAGTGTAAGGTCGCGGAACACAATGCAGAATAAAGAACTTTTTGACGTCATCTGACACACAGGCGACACAATTTTTTTTTACCATACAGAAAAGACTAAAGCTATTTTTTACCCACTGACTGCTACTGACGATGCCGTTCGCCGGAAAAAAACCGAGAATGACGCGTGTTTTTCTGCAAAGCAGTATCGTCAGTAGCGGTTGTGGGGTTAAAGCGAGCAGCTTTTACTACAAGCATAGACAACACTCCAAACATCTCCAAGAGGTCTTCTTCTTGGCTTGACTTCGCGAACGAAGATTCTATAGGGGTTGCCCACGACGTCTGCAGGCATGCTCGTGGCTGCGGAGGCCAATCCGGGACAGGCATTTTCGACCGCATTGGCTGCAGGGGGAGGTCTGGCCAGGGTTCTGAGTTGCGGAATGTCTGTTTTTTTCTCCTGAGCCGCTTGTCCTCAAGGCTAGCTCTGCGAGAGTCTATAAAGAAGATGGCTGCCTTGTAAATGATGGAGCGCCAGGAGTCGTGGTCCGCAGCAAGCGAAGACCATTGGCGGTGGTCGATTTGGCAGGCACTACGTGACTTCTTGAGACAGTCTTTGTATCTCTTCTTTGGTGCCCCTCTGTCTCAGTGTCCAGTGGCGAGCTCGCCGAACAGGGTGATCTTGGGTAGGCGATGATCCTCCATCCTGGAGACGTGCCCCGCCCAGCGGAGCTGTGTCCGCAGCAGCAAAGCCTCGATGCTCACAGTTTCCGCCTGTTCAAGGACCTCGACGTTGGTGACAGTGAATGCCGAGGATGGTACGCAGGCAGCTCTGGTGGAAGCGTTCGAGGAGTCGTAGTTGGCTGCGGTAGAGGGCCCAGGACTCGGAACCATACAGCAGGGTGTTGAGGACGACAGCTCTGTACACGCTGATCCTGGTGCCTGTTTTTAGCTGTTGATTGTGCCACATCCGCTTGAATAGTCGCCCGAAAGCGCTGTTCGCTTTTGCCAGCCTGCTGTCCAGAACTTTGTCCAGCTTGGCGTCAGACGTGATGATGCAGCCAAGGTAGGTAAACTTGTGCACTGACTTTAGTTCAGACTCGCCGATGGTGATGTGGGGAGGGCGATGCTCTTCCTTGGGTGCCGGCTGATGGAGGACCGCAGTCTTTTTCAGACTGACCTCGAATCCAAAGAGCTGGGCAGCGTCTGCGAAGCAGGACGTGATGCGCTGCAGGGCTCTCCTGTGTGTGCAACGAGGGCAGCGTCATCAGCAAAGAGCAGCTCACGAATCATTTGGTCTAGGGTTTTGGTGTGGTCCTGCAGTCGTCTGAGGTTGAACAGGCTGCCATCGAGACGATACCTGATGTACACTGCGTCGTCATCGTCGAGGCCCAATGTGGCCTGCTTCAACATCATGCTAAAAAAGATGGTGCAGAGGGACGGTGCCAGCACGCAGCCCTGCTTCACACCGTTGAGAATGGGAAATGGTTCTGAGAGGTCATTGTTGAGTCTGACCTGGCCTTGCTGGTCCTCGTGTAGCTGGGCGATCATGTTGAGGAACTTTGGGGGACAGCCAAGTCGCTTCAGGATCTGCCACATGCCGTGCTGCTCACAGTGTCGAACGCTTTTGTTAGGTCGACAAACGTTACGTACATCCCTTTGTTTTAATAATAATAATAATAATAATAATAATAATAATAATAATAATAATAATAATAATAATAATAATAATAATAATACCGTTATTATACAGGCGCTTTTTCTCAATTTTTGGGCAAATCGACTCAAAGCGCCGCGAACTGAAACCCAACACGCACACTCACTTAACAGACACGGATTTACGCCATTTAAGACAAACACAGTACAAGACAGACGAAGGGCCAGTTCAGCTACTGAAGTTACAGAGATTTTTGATCGCTTGTATTTGAAATTTGTAAAGTGGCCTGAAACCGGTACCAAAGTGTGGGGTGGGTGGGTGGGTGGCACTTCTCGCGGCACTTCTCCTGAAGCTGTCTCAGCACAAAGACTATGTCGGTGGTGCTCCTGTTGGCTCTGAAGCCACACTGGCCCTCTGGGAGGTGGTCTTCAGCGATGGCAGGTACCAGCCGATTCATGAGCAGCCTTGCGAGAATTTTCCCGGCAATGGACAGCAGGGTAATTCCACGATAGTTGGAGCAGGCAGACTTCTCTCCTTTGTTCTTGTACAGGGTGATGACGACTGCACCACGGAGATCTTTTGGTAGTGTTCCTTTCTCCCAGCAGCAGAGAAACAGGTCGTGGAGCTTGTTGTGCAGTGCTGGGCCTCCATGTTTTCAGATCTCTGGCGGAATTCCGTCAATGCCTGCTGCTTTGCCACTCCTGAGCTGATGGATGGCTGTGAGGGTCTCTTCTGTGGTGGGCAGTTCGTCCAATTCAACCTTTACATTGAAGGTGTGGGATTTGGAGTTTTAATAATAATAATAATAATAATAATAATAATAATAATAATAATAATAATAATACCGTTATTATACAGGCGCTTTTTCTCAATTTTTGGGCAAATCGACTCAAAGCGCCGCGAACTGAAACCCAACACGCACACTCACTTAACAGACACGGATTTACGCCATTTAAGACAAACACAGTACAAGACAGACGAAGGGCCAGTTCAGCTACTGAAGTTACAGAGATTTTTGATCGCTTGTATTTGAAATTTGTAAAGTGGCCTGAAACCGGTACCAAAGGTTGGGGGTGGGTGGGTGGGTGGCACTTCTCGCGGCACTTCTCCTGAAGCTGTCTCAGCACAAAGACTATGTCGGTGGTGCTCCTGTTGGCTCTGAAGCCACACTGGCCCTCTGGGAGGTGGTCTTCAGCGATGGCAGGTACCAGCCGATTCATGAGCAGCCTTGCGAGAATTTTCCCGGCAATGGACAGCAGGGTAATTCCACGATAGTTGGAGCAGGCAGACTTCTCTCCTTTGTTCTTGTACAGGGTGATGACGACTGCACCACGGAGATCTTTTGGTAGTGTTCCTTTCTCCCAGCAGCAGAGAAACAGGTCGTGGAGCTTGTTGTGCAGTGCTGGGCCTCCATGTTTTCAGATCTCTGGCGGAATTCCGTCAGTGCCTGCTGCTTTGCCACTCCTGAGCTGATGGATGGCTGTGAGGGTCTCTTCTGTGGTGGGCAGTTCGTCCAATTCAACCTTTACATTGGAGGTGTGGGATTTGGAGTTTGGCTGCTTCTTGAACAGCGCGCTCAGCGCCGAAGAGGTTCTGAAAATATTCCGACCAGCGGTTCAAGATAGAGGTATTATCTTCGCAGGGGATTTTGTACCAGGTGCCTGAGGCCATACACTGTTTTTAGTGCTTCGTAGAAGCCCCTGTAGTCACCGTTGTCAGCGCAAAGCTGGGTCCTCTGAGCGAGTCTGGTTCACCACTCGTTCTGGAGCTCTCTGAGCTTGCGCTGGAGACTGCTGCAGACGAGGCAGAAGGCAGACTTCCTCACAGGGCAGGAAGGCTGGGCTAGGTGGGCCTGATGGGCGGCTCTTTTTTTTGCTAGGAGTTCCTGGATCTCTACGTCGTTTTCGTCAAACCAGTCTTTGTTCCTCTTTCTAGCGAAACCCAAGATTTCCGCAGAGGATTTTGCAATAGCAGTTTTCAGTTGTTCCCAGAGTGTTTCAGGGGAGGGGTCTGCTGGGTCAGCTGTGTCTTTGAGCCTGCGCTGTAAATCTGTCTGAAAGGCAGCTTTCACGTCGTCACGCTGAAGGCTGGCAACATCAAGCTTTCTCTTGGGGGGGGGGGGGGGGGGGGGCGAGCCTCCTTTCTTGGGTTTCGGCTTGAGGTGGAGCCTGAGTTTGCAGCGGACAAGGCGGTGGTCAGTGTGGCACTCTGCGCTGGGCATCACTCTGGTGAGGAGGACGTCACTGCGGTCCCTCTGACGCACTAGGACATAGTCTATAAGGTGCCAGTGTTCGGAGCGAGGATACATCCAGGTGGTCTTTCGACTGTCCTTTTGCTGGAAAGTAGTGTTGGTGATGACAAGTTACTGCTCTGCACATAACTCCAACAGTAGGCGGCCATTGTCATTGCAGTTCCCAACGCCATGCTTGCCGAGGACTCCTTTCCAGGCTTCAGAGTCTTGACCCACTCTGGCGTTGAAGTCGCCAAGGATGATGACTCTGTCGTCTGCAGGGGTGCTCTGTAGGAGGCTGCGCAGGTCAGTGTAGAACTTGTCCTTTTCTGCAGGCTCTGCCAGGAGGTTTGGGGAGTACACACTGAGAAGGCTGACGTATTGCTGGTGTCTCAGTGGAAGGCGCATGGACATGATGCGGTCTGAGTGACCCGTTGGTAGGTTTGCTTATGGTGCAAGCTGGTTATCAGCTGTAACTTCGCTCTTGTTCGTTGTTGGGAGTCGTTCGGTGTAAACGTAACCTATCTATCACACAGTTTGCAACGCTCTGTTTGCAGAGGGGGACAAAACCCATTATTGCAAATATTAAAATTATTTAGTTGGCGCTGTGGTTCCTGTTCATATGCGACAGAAAAGGCAGCGTTCAATGAAAGTTCAGTTTTCCAACGAAGGTAAAATACAGAGTATATTTGACAACTTCATTTCCCCCAACAAACAAAATTAAACACGTTTAGTTTTGTTATTCAAATGTCAAGCGGAAGTGCAATTTGGGTTCCTTTATTTTCGCACGGTGCGAAAGTTCATCGGAACTATTTTCAGCGGGTAAAAGTTATATTATTACATCATTTGTACGCAAAATGGAACATTTAAACAAAATATGGTGAACAACATAGAGTAAGGCGGTTTACATTTAGACTTTTATACATTTCATTTATGAAAATACATTTACCATAGACAGCACATTTACAGACTCAACGACAAATGAACTCTTAATAAAATTACTTACATAAAAATGTAATATGATAGTCCCTTTTGGCCGAACCGGATCCAGAATAAAGACTTAACTCATTGAACCCCACGCACGTATTTCCCAAGTTTTGGAGGCGTCATCTAACGACTATGCACCTGTTGCAGGAGATGGATCGACTATGATAATTCAAGGGTAGTGCCAGATTAGCTTGGCGCCGACAGGCACTACCCTTGAATTATCATGGTCGATCCATCTCCTGCTGTAGTGCGTCAGGGCTGAATGGGTTAATAAAATTACTTATATGAAAATGTAATATGAAAGTCCCTTTTGGTCGATGTCATAGTCTTTAGAGCCGAGCTGAAGGTCCTAAACATGAAATGTAAGCCCCCCCCCCCTCGGGAGGTAACTTATCCGCCCCTGTGTTTTCTGAATCACAAACCAGCACACGCATCTTAATGTTAACCCCTTGACAGCCAGTGCATGCAAAACGTATGTCATAGAAATGTTAAGCAGGGCAAATTCAACATGTGCGTGGAATAATTCCACCAATCCAAGGACACAAACACGGAGGGCCACCAATCGAAAAAAAAAATCTCATGAGCCACCCCCACCCACCAACCCACCCACCCCCCAGCCCCCGCATCTGTGAAAGGGACTCTATGGGCTTTTCCCCCTCGTGCAGTTGGATGGTGTTCGCGACAACTTTTCCCGGCAAGTGAAGTGGTTAATTTTTTTCTCGTTTCAGTGGTTCCGGTCCCAAGTTTGACACAGCTGCTATGTCTGGCCTGCGTCGTCTTGATGGTGTCTTCAGACGCGACAATACGGGTAACATTTTAACGCCCACTTGAGCATCACCGTACATTTTTGGACAGTTTTACCAAGGTCCACTGGACGACGTCAGCTGCAGCTGGTCCGCGCACGGTCGTATGCGGGCCAACCGCGGTCGCCGCCAGCCCGAGGGTCTTTTGCTTGCTGGGTGTAATGAATCCTTTCGCAAACTTTTCGCAAATGTTGTTTTTTTTTTCTCCAAAACTTCACTTGTGTTTATTCAGATTGTTTAAATGTTATTTCGGTTTGTATATTAGTGCGATTTAAAATCTTGATAGTGTGTATTTACCATGCTTGCTTTTTAAGACTATGGGGTTTGTTTATTGTTTAAGATTGTTTACATGTTATTTTGGTTTGTGTTTACTACCACTGAGATCTAAAATCTTGAATAATATCTTCTTAGTATAAAGTGAAAAGCACTCAACATTGGACAAATATGTTGACGACCAAAAAGTTAGATCCCTTTGCCCCATCCTTGTGGCACCAACTCGCCATGCAGCCCACCACTCAGACAAGGCGTAACTTCCGTACATGGCACTCCACCTCTGTCCTTATTTGGGCTGACAGCTGACAGACCAGCACAGAACACACATCATTTTATATACTATGCGGTTATATTGTAGTAATTAATTAATGTATTATTATTATTATTATTATTATTATTATTATTATTATTATTATTATTATTATTATTATTATTATTATGTTGTTGTTGTTGTTGTTACTATTATTATTATTATTATTATATTTTTTTTAAATTTTTATATAATATTTTACAGCAGTAACTACGAAACAACGGTTCATTATGGGGACGTTCATAACTCCACTCGCTTAGGTTTACGCCAAATAGATTAACTCATTTGCGGCCAGCCGCAACCGGATGCGCAGCTTATGCCGCGCATCTGGAAGAGGCTGGCCGCGAATGAGTTAACTCTGCGTATTTTACGCCCCCATTTCTCACAACACCCCCTACGTCTCGCAATCTCCCTCCTTTCAAATTATTATTCACCCCTCATTGACCGCAAAGGAAAGTCAGCACGATCCAACTGCAAGAGACACAGATCTTCATGAGGCCCCCGCATGCGGATCTCTGCCACTTGCTGACGCCACTTTGAAGCCACGTTCCTTGGACAGCTGTGGCTTTTGGGCTTTGAATCAGCACAGATTTGAGAAATAGAATCTGTGAAGGAGTAAAAAAAAGAAAAAGAAAAAAAAAAAAAAGCGACGACGACCACCTCTACTAAAGTGCCTTGCTAATAGTAGTAGTAGTAGTATTGTGAGGACAAAATAGGCCGTAAGGTCTTAACAAATGTCCTTTCTTTCTTTAGTTACTTTATGGGTCTGCTATGCATGCAATTTTCCTATAAAATAATTCATCATAGGAATAAAAGATCTCTTTAAATTTTGGTAATTCGTCCAGCTGGTTTTTAAAAGAATTTATATTAGGTGCTTTTAAAAAAAAATTAAACTGGTAAGTCGTTCCAAACAATGGCAACTCTGTTAGTAAAACAAAACTTCCGCAGATTAGTGTTACAGTGCTGTACAAAGATTTTCCCTTCAGAATTACGGGTTCTGTCACAGAATGAGAATGGTGCTGCAAAAAAAGTCGTTTCACTTTAGGTCGTCGATGCCATTATAAATTTTAAAAACTTGGATTAAGTCTCCACGTATTCTACGTCCGCGTAAGGAGTGTAATCCAAAGTATCTGAGTCTGTCTAAATAAGTCATATTTCTACATTCTTTGACCAGCTTTGTTGCTCGTCTCTGTACCCTTTCGAGTGCAGCTGATTGTCTCTTTAAACCTGGGTACCATACAGTGTTTGCGTATTCTAGATGTGGTCTGACTAGTGATTTATACAGTTTACTAAACATGTCCTTGTCCAAATAATTAAAAGCTCTCTTAACTACTCCAACCATTTTGTTGGCCTTATTGGTGCAGTTCTGAATATGGGGGTCAAAAGATAGAACTTTGTCGAAGACCACACCTAAATCTCTTTCCTCCTCACAAGATACCACCTTTTTAATGTTGCTGTTAACTTTCATCAAGTAATCGTGTTCAGGATTGTTCCTTCCAGCATGCAAGACCTTATAAGAAATTTACTTGCTTAATAACGAATTTCTCATCGTTCATGCCTGATTAGCGCGGTTTATGTGAGTGAGCCGGGGAAGATGATTGAGTTTGATCCGGATTGTTCCGGAATAAATCAGATCCGACCACTTTGATCCAGGCTTGAAATTGGGCTTGATGAAACTGTTCAAAGTTTTCTCTCAGGAAAATGGGGGCTGCATTACACACTCGCCCACGCTAGCCTAAACCTTTACTTCCAGTGGTCACATATTGTAATCGTACTCTTTGATAACTCATTGTACCCGAAGACCGAAATCCCCACATGTTCCCGTTGTCCTCTGGAGACTGCATTGCAGTGCGGGACAAAGATCGACCATGATAGTTAAAGGGTGATGCCAGAATAGCTTGGCGCCCATAGGCGCCAAGCTATTCTGGCATCACCCTTGAACTATCATGGTCGATCCTTATCTTGTTGTGCTGTGTCTGGGGCAGAATGAGTTAACCCCTTCCCTGCCAGAGGACGTACATCTTGCTTCTGAAATCTTAGTTCATTCAACGACCAAAAGCCACAACTGTCCAAGGAACATGGATACACATTGGTCTCAGCAAGAGGCATAGATCCTCATGAGCCCCCGCAATTGCGGGGGCTCATGAGGATCTATGCCTCTTGCATTTGGGTGGTGTTCACCTTTTCTCGGCAGTCAAAGGGTTAACTCAACGTCGAAGAGCTCTAGCCGTTCGAGGAACATGGACACAAATGTGGTCTCGGCAAGAGGTATAGATCCTCATGAGCCCCCGCAACTGCTGGGGAGCATGAGGATCTATGTCTCTCGCAACCTATTTCTGGGTAGTGAAGTAAAGGCGAATGAAAAGTGCGTCCTCAATTTAGGACAACGAAAATTGTTCGTGCGTGTAGTATATGTGTTTTGTAAGCACTAAATAACAGTTTTGTACCGGACACGCATTTTCAATGTAAGTGTACTTTGTTTCTGTGTTTTAGTCACACTGATTGGTATGCATGAACCTTAAGTCTATTACTGTAATAGTAATAGACTTATGATGAACGGAAGCACACTGCAAACAAATCCTATACATATAAAATTGCGCACGCACGTGGAATTAGACGAGTGCCAGCATACACGCCAGCGGCGTAGGAAGATTTTTTTTGCTAGGGTGGGCTCACGTTTATTTTTGTACACTTTCGCTACTCACACCCCACCACCGCGACATGGTGGCCTGCGCCGGTCAGGTTGGGATAACTGAGTTTGTTCCTTTAGTTTTGAAGAAAATTGCGCCCTAAGCATGCTGCTAGCATGGAGAGGATGCGCATTACAAGTGGACATCATCATCATCATCACTGAGAAAAATTGATTTGGAACAGTGTAGCGGGCTTGACTTCTTGCGGGAAAAAATAAGGGCAAGTACTCTAGTGTCGGATTCCGCAGGACACTTTTTACCGCAACCAGTGCAAATCGTCATCTTGCAGCATACAGTCTAGGACCCAGCCCGAGGTGGGTGGAGAGATGTAGTGCTGGCTTTGTCTCAGGTGGGGAGGGAGGGGGGTGGCTAAGGGGGGGGGGTGGCCTCAAAGGCCTTTTCGCACCACTCACCGCCCCATACCCTTAGTTTTCCCAGGAGTATGCAAACTTGGGAGCGGGGGGGGGGGGGGGGGATAAAGACACTTTGGACGCCCCCCCCCTAGTTTTTCCAGGGGGGGGGGTACGTGCGTACGCGTACGCACGTACGCTCACGCACACACACACGAACATAAACACTATCGCTGTGTCACCAAACAGAAAGAAGAATGGAAGTACAATAACCAGACAAGCCAGCAGACAGACAGAGAGACAGTAAGGTAGACACGCAGACAGACAGACAGACAGACAGGCGGGTGGGCAGGCAGGCAGACACACAGACATAAACACTGACACACACACGAACAGACAGACAGACATGTAAACACACAGACAGGTAGATAAGCAGAGAGGCAGGCAGGCAGACAAACAGACAGACAAACAGATAGAAAACAGACTGTCAGACAGAAAAAACCCAGACAAAAGGGCCTACAAATAGACAGACAGACACACTAATGGATGGACGGCCATCAAAATAAATACGGCCAACTAAACAAATAAAGACACAAACACATCCAGAAATTGTAAGCTTCCAACCCGGGTACACACACACTTTTTCCCGATCAAAATCCCGGCAAGTTGGAAACGCTAAACAATATTGTCAACCGTCTCGTTTGAAAGTGTGCTTCTCTCTCCTGTTGCTTTTCCATCAGTCCTTTCAATGGGCTTAGGCGAACTTGGCGGCGCCCGTCTCCTCTCCAAGTATTTCAACTGACTGAGAGACGCGTCAGCCCCTCACAACGTTTCGCCCGCCAGCAGAAGCGGTTACCGGGGTGTGGCTAGGTAAAGGACCTGGAGCCAGCTGTGAGAGTTGAGTGCCATGTGAAGACCAGTGCTCACGCCTGCCCCAAGAGGCGCTGCTGGCTGAAAAGTCAAAGGTACTACTTCTCCATGAACACTCTACACCCCAAAGGACTGGACTGAAAGGACTGATGGAAAAGCAACAGAATAAGAATAACATGCCGGATCGGTCGGGGCCCGGATCACCAACGACCGCGCACCCCATTGGAGGTCTCCAGGGTGGGGGCGACAAGTGTGTTACTGGAACCAAACCCACCATCAAGCTGCCCACGCAAGGAATAACTATCGGAACTTGGAACGTTCGCACACTCTACCAGTGCGGCAAAGTGAAGGAACTCACCCACGAGTTGAAGCGCTATCGCTGGGACATTGTAGGACTTGCAGAAGTTCGATGGACAGGCTTCGGAGAAACAACAACAGATGAAGGCCATAAAATCTGGTTCAGCGGAAAAGAAACCAAGCACGAACATGGCGTAGCTTTTATCGTAAGGAAAGAGGTGGCTGGAACTGTCATCAGCTGCACCCCCGTGTCAAGCAGACTAATCTCCATCCGCATCTCCGCCCGACCGCACAACATCACTATCATTCAAGTATACGCTCCAACAGCAGATCATGATGATGAAGAATTAGAAGAATTTTATGAACAACTGGACAACATCATCAAGAAAACACCTAAGAAAGACATTCTGACTGTCCTCGGTGACTGGAATGCAAAGATCGGCCCTGACGCCTACCAACAATGGGCAGGAACAGCTGGCAAGTTTGGCCTTGGAGAAACAAACGACAGAGGCCTGCGACTTTTAGAGTTCGCACAGAGTCACCGTCTCACCGTTGCTAATACCCTCCATCCACACAAGAAGTCAAGAACAGTGACATGGCAATCGCCAGGAGGCCTGGTCCATAACCAGATTGACTTCATCTTGCTGCCTCGACGATTCAAATCCAGCATTAACAAAGCACAAACGAGGTCCTTTCCTGGCGCTGATATTGGCAGCGACCACAACCTCGTCCTTACTAGCCTCAAGTTGAAGCTGGCATTGAAACGAGATAGCAAGAGCCCTCGCATCAGATTCGACCTCCAGAAGCTAAAAGACCCGGAAGTAGAAGAGCTCTTCCAAGCCCAGGTGGGAGGCAGATTTGCAGCCTTGGCTACTTTGGACTGCGACGTAGACACCCTTGCTGGAAATATAAAAGAGGTGTTACTTTCTACAGCAGAAGAAGTGCTGGGGAAGCAGAGGAAGCGCAAACAGCCCTGGGTCACCGATGACATCCTCGATCTCTGTGATGAGAGGAGAGCCTGGAAGAAAAAGAGAGGCCAAGACCTCACATCAGCAAACAAGTACAGACTTGTCAACAAGAAGATCAGGAAGAGGATGAAAGAAGCCAAAGAAGATTGGATTGAAGACCAGTGTTGTAGCGTGGAAGAGGGCATGGCAAACGGCAACAGCAAGAAGGCTTATGAAACGCTAAGGACCCTCACCAAGACTCAACAGCGAACAGCCACAGTCATCGAAGACAGCAGCGGCCAACTCCTTACGGAAAACACTGCTGTACTAAACAGATGGACTGAGTACTGCCGAGACTTGTATAACTACAAGGCTGAGCCAGACACCAGCATCCTCCAAAACAACCAGGCTGGGGCCAGGAAGGCTGAAGACCTGCCAGTGTTAGCTGAAGAGGTGGAAGCAGCCGTACGCAGCCTGAAGGGAGGAAAGTCTCCAGGTGTAGACAACATACCTGCTGAACTGTTGAAACATGGAGGAGAAGTAACAACGAAGGTCCTCACTACACTCTGTCAAAAGATCTGGGAGCAAAAGAAATGGCCAGTAGAATGGACACAGTCTCTAGTGATCCCGCTCCCCAAGAAAGGAAACATGAAACAGTGCCAGAACTACAGAACTATCAGTCTGATAAGTCACCCTAGCAAAGTAATGCTTAGAATCATTCTCAACCGCCTCAAAACTTTCGCCGAGGAACTGCTGGCAGAAGAACAGGCTGGCTTCAGAGTTGGAAGAAGCACTGTAGAGCAGATTTTCAACTGCCGCGTCCTGATCGAGAAACATCTGCAGCATCAGCGTGAACTCTACCACAACTTCATTGATTTCAGGAAAGCATTTGATCGCGTCTGGCACGACGGACTCTGGCAAGTCATGAGATCGTTCAACATAGAGGAGGGACTGATCCAAATGATAGAAGCGCTTTACAAGAACGCCTGCAGCGCGGTTCTACTTAACAATCAGTCAGGCGAGTTCTTCAGGACGACGATCGGTGTCCGTCAAGGATGCCTGCTCTCTCCTGTCCT
>BTPG01000006.1:22131807-22144307 GCA_036245525.1 Semisulcospira habei | reverse complement strand
ACATGCTGTAGCGAGCCGAGCCACACAAACAGTTTGGCGCCATGCTACACAAGAACCAACCTACACGTAAAGCAGTATCCGACATACTGGTTGCATCTCTTGATTCGCTACGCTTTTCAGCGAAGCGAATCGAGGGAAACAACCAGTGTGAGCAGCCGCATGGAGATCTCCATCTTTTGGCAGTGGAAACGAAAGATCGTCGTGTCAAAAACAACGCACACAGTTGACACAAACTTACATCATTTGGCTTTTTTAAGCAAAAGTGCAAACTTTTTCTTCGTACACAATCTCATTTATTTTGAATCCGCAACTGAGTCGAACTCCAGATAGTTGAGGATGATGCCGAACACACTAGACGGACGCTCAGCAAGAAACAAAGATCCTCATGAGCCCCCGCGAGACCGTGCGGCTCATGAGGATCTTTGTACCTTGCAGATTGATGGGGGTGATTCAAGTACCGCCCATGCAGACAACGCGGTTCATAAAATGACGCATTACGGACACTACGGCAGATGTTTCTGTTTGAGTTTTTAAATCTCCACGGATGTGTGGCAAAAGTTGATGATACATGTTTTCTTTTTATTCGCTGTCTCTCTCTATTTTTTTCGCTTAGAACTTCATTTTATGATACAATTTCAGACTCACGTATATCTCTTCCTTGAAATTCGCAAGGTTTCTGTACAAAAAGGCTTTATTTGATTCTTAATGATAATCAAGACATGTACAGTATACATTCAAAATTATCCAAAAGAAATTTCAAAATTAATATATACTGAGAGGCACCGATTTTGCGACTTTGACTTATATTAACGGTCCATCCTATTTTAACTCATTCAGCCCCAACACACCATAACAAGAAATGGATAGAGCATGATATTTCAAGGGTGGTGCCAGAATAGCTTGGCGCCCATAGGCGACTAGTTATTCTGGCACCACCCTTGAACTATCATGCTCGATCAGTCTCTAGAATTGTAATACAGTCCTTCAGAAGGCAACTTTAAAATTTGGGGATTTCAGTCTTAGGGTAGAATGAGTTAATGAAATTTTGGTCTTATGTGGTCATTATCCACGGCATGTGAAGAAATCAAAAACATTGCTTCAGATAAGGTGGCTTGAAACAAGCACACCGTCGATTTATATCAAACAGTTCCATTGTAGGTTAACAATATACACAAAACAAGAGTTGAAATGTCATCTTCTTTTCTTGCCGTTCTAAGCATTTCAAATGACTTGTTGTCACGAGATTCATGAAATGGTGCATGTTCATCCATAAAACAACGCGCAGGAGCGGCCCCGGTAGATGGACTCACAATCCAGGGGTAAAAAACGGATTTGTTCAATAGCATGTCCGTTGAAAGGTCCTGGTAAATCAAAGTGGCACAGTTGGAGTGCGCCTGAGCTGATCAGTGTTCAGGTCGTACTCCATAGGCAATAGATTTCCCTGTCCCCCATAACCCGCCCGTCAGGGCCGTCCATGATCACCTCGGTGCTGTGGACGTTAAACCCGAACTAACCAACCAACCCGCAGGGTAAACAGTCAGGCATTCGCGTCTTTAAAGTCCCATTACGCATAAATCTGAAGACACATTTCAGTACCAATTGTGTTTGTTATGCCTTGTCAACACACCTAATGAACTTTAACAGCAGTTTCGACAAGCAGCTAAAGCACACGCGTAATCGCAATTATTTATTCTGCTCAGTCTTTCGCGTGTCAATTTAGTTTTAGCTGTTTCTCGTATTTCTAGAACGGAGTGGAGTCATTGTCAGTTTACTTGATTTTAACTCATTCTACCCCAAGACCGAAATCCCCAAATTTTGCCGTTGTCCTCTGATGACTGCATTGCAGTGCAGGACACAGATCGAGCATGATAGTTCAAGGGTGATGCCAGAATAGCTTGGCGCCCATAGGCGCCAAGCTATTCTGGCATCACCCTTGAACTATCATGGTCGATCCATATCTTGCTGTGGTGTGTCTGGGGTAGAATGAGTTAAGACGACGTGTGCTGAACTGGATTCTCCTGTGTCTAAATGAACCATAGCTAGACCTGTGTGTAGAGTTTTGAAGCCATCTGTTACAGAAGTGTATCTTTGAACAGTTACGTCAGTAGTGGGCCTTTAACGATCGCTCCTACAGCTCAGAAATTCAAATACATTTCTTTGGGAGTTAGTGCGTGGTAACCTAAACGACCTACGTTTTTATGTCAGATCAGGAGCTGATGTAAATTTTGCTTTGATTTTTTTTCCATTTGCATGTTCATATTTCGGCAACCGTGGTCAATCCATGACTCCTTCTCTGCCACTGGACAAATATTTTTTTCCCCTGAAATCTTTATTCATTCAACGGTCCCAAACCACAACTGTCCAAGAGACATGGACACAAATTGGTCTCAGCAAGAGGTACAGATCAATCATGAGCCCCCGCAATTGCGGGGGGCTCATGAGGATCTATGCCTCTTGCAGTTGGGTGGTGTTCTGTTTCTCTCGGCGGGTAAGGCGTTAAAGGTCGATTCTTTTTATGATCCCTTTGTGCTGGGTGACGCCGTTTTAATTCAGATTCATGCAGGGCATCCATGTAACGACTCTTGTGAAAGATCTTGTGCAAGCTGAATGACCAAACAGCAATGCCGTACATTTAAATAATGACGTGATATCAGTGCAAAAATATTTAAAATGTTCAAACCATTTCACCCTTTTAGCCCCAAGGACCCATTTCTCAAAACTTTGGAAGTGTTGCTTAACGACTATGTGCCAG
The DNA here is from genome assembly GCA_036245525.1 of Semisulcospira habei. Classification (NCBI taxonomy): domain Eukaryota; kingdom Metazoa; phylum Mollusca; class Gastropoda; family Semisulcospiridae; genus Semisulcospira; species Semisulcospira habei. The sequence continues at coordinate 22,141,555 of BTPG01000006.1, read as the reverse complement.
TTGCAGGAGATGGATTGACCACGATTGACCTCCTGCTGTAGGGATCCAGGGCTAAAAGGGTGATCAAGTGCTAAAATATTGCATTGAACAAGTTTGTGTTTGGTTTCAATGTGCTTCACTGAGATGCTGGATCTCGGATGACTGCCAGCGTCAGACGGGCGGCTATTTTTTTAATTCTTGTTGTTACACTCCATAATCAAGCAGTATTATCAAGCTCTACCTGAGGTTAAGCGCCATAGAAATCATTATTATTATTATTATTATTTATCTTTTGAATGCATTTCATGGCCTATAATCTGGCTTTCTCACGTGCATGAAATATTTCCAAGCTGTCCAGTTTTGTTATGTTACTCAGATACGCATAATTCAGCAAAAACTGCAAAATTGCTGTGCCATGAAATTTTAATGAAGCAATACTCTGCCACTACAAAGAAAAAAAACCCAACAAAAATAAAACAAAACAAAAAACCCCACTAACTCCCGGGGGTATTCTCTCAAGTTTCCACGTCTCAAAGTTAGATAAATTCAAATTATACGTCCTTCACTTGCCCATTAGCTTCTCCACACTGACAAGATAAGTAGCGAATTGTATACGTGTTTGTTTGTCTATTTTGAATCAATGTTTTGTTTTTAATAATATATTTTTTATATTTTTTAAAATATTTTTTTAAAACCAGAAATATTAACAAATTGTATTGTAACTGTCATTTCTAAGCATGTTTGTTCGTTGTTTTTTTTTTTCTTCGTTGGATTCTTCTCTACAAATTATACGCAACTAAAGCAGCTGCAAAACCTGTAGCTCTCAGTATCGATGAATAGGACAAAACGATAGATCTTAATTTAAGGAAGCGACAGTTTTTTTTTTGGTTTTTTTTTCTGACGCGAAGTTCCCATGTATCACCCTGACACACATCTTACACATCACTCAAGAGATACAAACGGCAATGGATCCTAGATGCAACTTTAACCTTTTTTTCTGATGGAACGCGCGCAACGAGCAACACCCACATTTTCCAAGAGGCATAGATCTTTATGCGCCTCCGCACTTGCGGGGGCTCATGACGATCTGTGCCGCTTGCTGGTTCATACTTATCTATGTACCTCATGCAGTCCAGGTCAGCCGTCACTGAATCTGAATTGGATACTTCCCACGCCGGTTGTCTCACTCGATTGAGAGGTAGCGAATCGCATGAGAAACCAGTGTGGCTTTGTAGAGGGACGCCGCTAGAGAAGGGGTGAAACATAATCCATTTCATTTTTTTGTTAATTTCCAGACGCGAAGGTTGCACGCAGCAGATACGTACACTGGGGACCGCAAAATTTCCTAGGTAAGTTTTTAAAGAAACGATCTTTTTTTTTTTTTTTTTTTTTTTTTTTTTTTTTTTTTTTGTTAGAACTTTGTGACATCAAGACAAATCGGACAACTCACCGAAAGTGTGGGATTCCATTTTTTTTTTACAGTAACGAAAATTTTTACTCAGCTGAATTCATTTAGCCTGTCACGCGAAAAGGAGACTATAGAAATGATCTGCTGTGACAGTCCAATGGTAGTGTTGGAATAATGTGGTTTCAAGACTAAAACGGAACAAGTCAACGAAGACGTTAGATTTCATTTCTGGTTTAATGAGTGTTTATACTCTGCCAAATTCATTTAGACATGTTATGTCAAAAACAGAATCTGGGTCGACCGTGACAGTTCAAGCATTCGGACTCTGCAAAATTTATTTAGGCATGCCATGTAGTAAAAGAGATAGTTACTTTGTAGGGTTTAACTCTTTTAGCCCCGGATCTCTACAGCAGGATAATATTTCAATTTTAGTGCCAGATTAGCTTGGTGCCTGAAGGCGCCAAGCTAATATGGTCAAGCCATCTCCTGCAACTGGTACATAGTCGTTAGGCAACACCTCCAGAATATGAGAAATGGGACCTTGGGGCAAAAAGGGTTAACGCGAGCAGGCGATTAAGGCCAGCTCACGGCTGTAGTAGTAGTAGTAGTCTCTCTCTCTCTCTCTCTCTTGGCTTGACTTCGCGAACGAAGATTTTATAGGAGTTGCCCACGACGTCTGCAGGCTTGGAGGCCAATCCGAGACAGGCAGGTTCGACCGCAGTGGCTGCAGGGGAAGGTATGGCCAGGGTTGTGAGCTGCGGCATCTCTGTTTTTTCTCCTGAGCCGCTTGTCCTTAAGGCTAGCTCTGTGAGAGTCCTCAAAGGAGACAGCTGCCTTGTAAATGGTGGAGCGCCAGGTGTCACGGTCCGCAGCAAGCGAAGACCACTGGTGGTGGTCGATTTGGCAGGCATTAAGTGACTTCTTGAGACAGTCTTTGTATCTCTTCTTTGGTGCCCCTCTGTTACGGTGTACAGTAGCAAGCTCGCCGAACAGGGTGATCTTTGGTAGGCGATGATCCTCCATCCTGGAGACATGCCCCGCCCAGCGGAGCTGTGTCCGCAGCAGCAAAGCCTCAATGCTCACAGTTTCAGCCTGTTCAAGGACCTCGACGTTGGTGACATAGTCACTCCAGTGAATGCCCAGGATGGTACGCAGGCAGCGTTGGTGGAAGCGTTCGAGGAGTCGTAGTTGGCTGCGGTAGAGGGCCCAGGACTCGGAACCATACAGCAGGGTGGTGAGGACCACAGCTCTGTACACGCTGATCTTGGTGCCTGTTTTCAGCTGTTGATTGTGCCACACCCGCTTGAAAAGTCGCCCGAAAGCGCTGTTCGCTTTTGCCAGCCTGCTGTCAAGCTCCTTGTCCAGCTTGGCGTCCGACGTGATAATGCAGCCAAGGTAAGTAAACTGGTGCACTGACTTTAGTTCAGACTCGCCAATGGTGATGTGAGGAGGGCGATACACTGTCTTGGGTGCCGGCTGATGGAGGACCTCTGTCTTTTTCAGACTGACCTCGAGTCCAAAGAGCTGGGCAGCATCTGCGAAGCAAGACGTGATGCGCTGCAGGGCTCTCTCTGTGTGTGCAACGAGGGCAGCATCATCAGCAAAAAGCAGCTCACGAATCAGTTGGTCTAGGGTTTTCGTGTGGGCCTGCAGTCGTCTGAGGTTGAACAGGCTGCCATCGAGACGATATCTGATGTACACTGCATCGTCATCATCGAGGTCCACTGTGGCCTGCTTCAACATCATGCTAAAAAAGATGGTGAAGAGGGTCGGTGCCAGCACGCAGCCCTGCTTTACGCCGTTGAGAATAGGGAATGGTTCTGAGAGGTCATTGTTGAGTCTGACCTGGCCTTGCTGGTCCTCGTGTAGCTGGACAATCATGTTGAGGAACTTTGGGGGACAGCCAAGTCGCTCCAGGATCTGCCACATGCCTTGCCTGCTCACAGTGTCGAACGCTTTTGTTAGGTCGACAAATGTTACGTACAGCCCTTAGTAGTAGTAGCAGTAGTAATAAAAAAGAGGAAGATGGATCGACCCCAAATAGTTCAAGGATGGCCAAGCTATTCTGCCACCACCCTTGAACTATCATGGTCGATACGTCTCTTGAACTGTCATGCAGGTCTCAGAGAACAACTCCCTAATTTTCATCTTTGGGGTCGATTGTGTAAACACTGAGAACATTATACTGTGCTTCAAGAGGATTATTAAGTCATGGCCGCTGGTACAAAGAGTCTCTAATCAGAGAAACACCACGGACACTAGCGTTCAGTCTTGGTACCAAGGTTGTACCATAATCTAAACATCGTTCCGATTCTTTGTGAAAACAAAACACTGAAAGAAACGCCACGGCCAGACTTATGCAGTCTCTGTGAAACTGTTTTCTGACAATTCCAATAGTCTTTCGATTCTTGCAAAAATATTACAGAAACGGTCTAGGACTTAAGCATTCAGTTGAGGTACCATAACTTTCCGCACAATTTAACCCTTCACTGGCGACGGTACGTACATCATTTTGGTGTCTGAAATCTTTGTTCATTCAACGACCAAAAGCCACGATCGCCCATGAAACGTGGATACAAATTCGTCTCAGCAAGAGGCACAGATTCTCATGAGCCCCCGCAGTCGCGGGGGCTCATGAGGATCTGTGTCTCTTGCAGTTGGATCGTGTTCACTTTTTTGCCTGCAGTGAAGGGGTTAAACCGTCCTTCAGCTCTGTAAAGAAACGCAACACTGTGTTTCTTTCAAATCTTTGCAAGGACGTTGACACAGCCAGTTTAAAAAAAGAAAAAAAAAAAAAAAAAAAAAAAGAAAAAAAAAAAGAAAAGAAAAGAAGCCAACGGCTATATGGATGCATCGGTTTTTACGTCATAAAAAAAGTAAGTCACGACGCAGGAATGTGTGTCAGAGAGAACAGTGAACCGTCGGAACAGTGACAGAAAGGTCACCTCCTGGGATTGCCCTCAAGCTGGTCGCGAGCTTTTGTGGCTTGAACGGTCGAGAAAAAGAAGGGAACACAGTCCAAGTGCAAGAGGTATAGATCCTCATGAGCCCCCGCAGTTGCGGGGGCTCATGAAGATCTATACCTCTTGCCGAGACCACTTTGTGTCCACGTTCGTTGGAAGGCTGGGGATCTCTGGCGTTCAGTTTACCGAGGGGTTCGACACAACGCTTGCTGCAAAAAAAGTGTCCATCCTTTATGCTGGTCTGCGATTTTGGATAGTGGATAGTGGATTTTGTCAGTAGTCTTCGTGTGCTGGCCTGTGGTTTTGAACCTTACGGCCATGGGCCGTAAGGTTCAAAATCACAAACCAGCACACACATGATGTATTTCCATATAATGTCGTACATCTTATCTGCCTTGTGTGCATTGAGGCGCCTCCTTCCCCCCTGACCTCCTCCCCGCTTCCGTCTCCCCTGTAATCTGGACTAAAAACACGTAACAAGATATATAGATTCAAGATTAGTCTGGAAATGAAAGGCTCGACTTTAGGTGTGTGAATTCGCACGTTTCAGCAGATTCGTTTTCAAAATTAATTGGCAAAGAACGACATGCAAGAAATACGGCTTTCAAAAGAAAGAGAAAGAAACAAAAAAAGTAAGGAAACAGGAGAAAAACTGCGAAATAAACCAAACAAAGAAGCAAACTAGCAAGCAAGCAAGAGACATATATATATAAAACCATGAACCCGGGCGGCTGCAGCAATCATGTAAGTGACGATGTATATGATCGTCTTGTTCTATACCTGTGTATTTTTTCTGTAGGCTGGCGATTGGGTGCATGATAGGCGGGGGCAGGGGATCTAACTGTTTGTCTGTCCAGCGCTGAGTAATTCCCCTTGGTATGTGTACAGTTCTACCAGCGCTAGCCTCACCTATCTGGTTTGTGAGTATGTAAGTGACGAGCCTTTGTATTTACAGGGGCTCATGAGACTATATGCCTCTCGTAGAAGGAGCTGGCTGGATGACGGACACTCCTGAGTTTGTGAAGTTCAATCCCAGTAAGCAATACGTCTTCGGGCCCACGACGGCCGCAGTAGGCCCGCGCACGGCAGTGCGCGGGCCCACTGCGGCCGTCGTGGGCCAGAAAACGTATTGCTACTGGGGATCAGCATCTGATCTGCTTCTGATCATATCTGGGTCGCAGGTCTTGGTTCTAAAATTATGGACATTTCAACGCCAGAGAGACCCAGCCGTCAAAAGAACATGTTTACAAAGTGGGGTTAGCAAGAGGCACAGATCCTCATGAGTCCCCGCACCTGCGGGAGCTCATGAGGATCTATGCCTCTTGCAGTTGGGTATATATTGGTCACTGTGTTCTGGCAAGGAAGGCGTGAATACGATGGTGTGTGTGTTTTCTTTCAGGCCTGTTCCGAACTCGGAGATCCGAGATGGACAATCGCCTGGACTCGTTTCCAAGGCTACCCGATTATGAGGTCAGCCCGGAGGCGGCCGCCGTGGGAGAGTCCATTGTGAATGACTTCGCCTTGTTTCTCGCCCTCAAAGGTTTGTTTGTTTGTTTATTTGCGCCTTCCCTTTTTGTGGCTGAAGGGGTTGGGGGTGTGGTGGGGGCGAAACAAAGTAAGATTTAAAAAATGGCATTTGAACTTTTAATTGACGTCTCGGACGTAGTCACATTTGAAACGTCTTAATTTGACGTCGCACACATTGCTTAACACTGCGTGTGACGTCACATTATGACGAATTACAGCTGCCGGTTTAGGTTTACTTCACAGCAGTCTGTGACGTCAAATTATGACGAACTGCAACTGCCAGGCGGAGATTTACGCCACAGCACTGTTTTTCACTGCATGTGACGTCAATCTTGCGTCCCACATATGACAGTGCAAAGAAATAGAGCTCGCATAATACAATCAAAATGCATATTCACATTAACAATCTACTTCACTGAAACCATCATTATGTGAAAGAATTACAAATAAAGAAATTAATGGAACATTTTGAATTCTTCCTTTCCTGCATTTTATCTTTGGTTCCGTAATACAGTGTCGTACATGTTTGTTGCCTATACCCCTTGACTTCTGCTGACGACACCGTTTGGCGACGCGTCTTTTCTGCCAAGCGGTATCGTCAGTAGCGTCGGCTACACTGTCCTGGGTAAAAAAAATGTACGCGGTGTACACTGTCCTGTGTTAAACGGTACACGGTGTACACTGTCCTATGTTGATTTTTATCCAAGTGTATCTATATGCCAACTTTCCCTACACAACCGGTCGGTTCGCGACACGTTCAGCGTCAGCAGTCAAGGTTTCAAAATATGCATGTTGGAAACTCATACAGATCTGTAACAATTTAAAGTCCTAACGAAGCAAAGTCCGTTTACGGGGAAAGCACACCTCCGCTTTGCAGCGCCAACCAACGAAAGATATCTACGCTTAGTGAACTTTCAAACAATCGATTTGGCAGATTACACTATTAAATCGGAACTTGTGGAAACAAAACACAATGGCGTTCTTTGTACTCATATTGCCAGGATTAAAGAACTTTGACGCAATGGCGTGGTTATTTTCCAGCAACGCAGAGCGTGAATGGCTTTAATTATGTTATGTTAAGACTACAATCATTTGCGATGAGTTCCAGCCAAGATTAGCACTGGCTCTGAGGTAATTTCCAGTTCATTACGGACAGAGATGTGTGTTCTGGTTTGTGATTGTGAATCAGGCGGCTGTAAGAAAAGGGGTCAGTTGCATAAGTGAACCTAGTCCTGCACCAGCTATTAAGCACCTTGCTTAGTGGCTTGCGCAGGACTAAGATCACTCACTGACCGAAGCAAGGTACTCCGCTATAGCGGAGCACCTTCCCTGAAGAAATAATCGCGAGAAAAAACCGCTACCGACACGAAAAAGGTTAGATCCATTGTTTTAGTCGAAACACGCGCAATTTTGACTTACTTCTGATTCCGTAAGTCGTTTTATGCATCCACGTGGATTGGATGCTGATTACCTTTGAGGGTGACATGTATTTGTATTGAAATTGTTGTTTGTTGTTTGCAAGCAGAGATTGGGTTTTAAATCCATTGTTTTCGTCGAGACACGTACATTTTTGACCTACTTCTGATTTCCGGAAATCGTCTAATGCATATACGTGGATAGGGACCGTATTACTTTTAAAGCGGACATGTATTTGTATTGAACTTTGCTTTCGTTTTTTGCTTGCTATCATTGCAGAGATTGGGGCTCTGGATTCCTGCATGCAGCTGAGGCGGTAGATATATCCTGCGTCACGAATCAAGACCTGACGAATAAAGAAGGATTTTCGAAAGACAACTAGACAGATCCATCGAGTCTTCGGAAAAAAAAAAACAGATTTAAATAGTACATTTCGTGAGAAGCACTTGCTATGGCAGTGCGAATAAGAACTTCATTCAGACGTAATGAAACAAGTTTTTAAAAAAAAATTCAGGTTTAGAACGCTGTTTTAAAAATTAGCCTGACACTACAGCGAGGGATGGTTCGACCATGAAAGTTCAAGGGTAGTGCCAGATTAGCTTGGCGCCTGGACAGGCGCCAAGCTAATCTGGCACTACCTTTGAACCGTTTTGCGGATCTGTTTTCCGAAGCTAGTAAGCTGTCATAACATTACCTGGTCAACGTTTGTCATGAGAGGATAAAAAGCAGGTGTATTGCTGCACGACCAGTATACAAATACCTACAGCTGCGTTTATTTTTTACAATAAAATAAATTACGTCATGAGTGTGATATCCATCGTACATCAATCATATAAAATGCAAAGAAATACCCCCAAAAGAAAGAAACGCGCTTAGCAAGAACAGGCACAACACAATTGTGTTGTACTTGTCTTTTTATAAAACTCATTCAGCCCGACGCACGTATTTCCCAAATTTTGGAGGCGTCATCTAACGACTATGCACCTGTTGCAGGAGATGGATCGACCATGATAATTCAAGGGTAGTGCCAGATTACCTTGGCGCCGACAGGCGCCAAGCTAATCTGGCACTACCCTTGAATTATCATGGTCGACCCATCTCCTAGCTGCTGTAGTGCGTCAAGGCTGAATGAGTTAAGCTTTCTATTTCTTTCTGTGTTGGAATTTTTTTCTTTCGTTTTTGATAATCTGACATCTTTTACGCCTGACAATATCTACCTGAACAATGCCCGGAAATTCTTGTTTGCACAGAAAATACCAAGACTTTACGTTTGATTTGTCCACTAGAATGTTTCAAACAGTCAACTGAACGACTACTATTCTATAAGTTACTAAAATTACGTCTTAAGGGTTTAAAATAGCGGAACGGAATTCTGCAAAAGTCCTTTAGCTGACAGTATTAAAGTTCAGCGAGAAAATAAATGCTTGTTAATATTTTAAAATGAGAGAGAGAGAGAGAGAGAGAGAGAGAGAGAGAGAGAGAGAGAGAGAGAGAGAGAGAGAGAGAGAGAGAGAGAGAGAGAGAGAGAGAGAGAGAGAGAGAGAGAGAGAGAGTATTATGATTTCTGTTTTTCAGAGTTTTTTCACCCGCACCCTTGTACAACCTCCTACACAAATATATGTGCATCAGTTTTGGACGCATTCAAAACAACTCGACTGACTTCTTTCAGTCAAGACTGCATCAGAAATGCAAAAATCTCCAATTGACCACAGCAAAAACTACTACTCCTACAATGCCACGCGACAGGAACCGGAAGTGATCATATCCGCGGGATCGTCCATTGTCGAAATGAACTAGCTTTACCGAGTCTGCTCTGGGCTAACAACAGCAAGAGGCATAGATTCTCATGAGACCCGCAGGGGCTCATTATAATCTATTGCCTCAAACTGACAGGAATCTGTCCCATTTAACTCTGCGTCTGAGAAGAGTTTTGTTGTTTGAGTTGTGACACTTCCGGCCGAACAAGCAAACATTACTCGTGCTCGACAATGACCTCTCTGCTGACATTACGTTCTGATTAGGTTGAGCCTGTCGAAGAGACGCACGTGATACTGCATACGTTACTCGTTCAACAATCACAGACCTGTTTTTGCCGCGTGATCTTGCATCGAGTGCACTCTAGGGATTGAACGTGGCAACATAATCAGAGCACGAGTACGCTTCCTTATTCTGCATTCAAAAAGGGATACTACGCCTTGGTGTCGCCTTGAACGACTTTTGATACAAGAATTCCGGCCGCCTCCACTGTCAGCGTTTAATAATAACAATAATAATAATAATAATAATAATAATAATAATAATAATAATAATAATAATAATAATAATAATAATAATAATAATAATAATAATAATAATAATAATTAATAACAAGATGAGGATTTCATCCTAAAGTGTACCGTATTGTTTGGAGCTCACATGCGTTTTTTTTTAGGAACATTCAGAGTTTGTTCATATT